>OX940864.1:5000-485000 GCA_954871525.1 Parietaria judaica
TTAGGCTAGGTCATGACTTTCGAAGGCTAAAACATTTTCCTCGAGGGTCGTATTTTAGAGCTCTACGTATAAAATCGAACCACTTGACTCTTCCTATTGATAATCCTTTTTAATGGCCTTTCAATTCAGTTTATACTAAAATGCGTTTTGGGGTTGTCGTCGTTTTTCGGCAAAATGTATTGACATAAGAAAGGCTATATATTTTGCCTCGAGTGTTCGATTTAGCGCTCTATAAATATACAAAACTGAATCTCTAGACGATAAATAAAAACTGAGAAGACTTATTATATCCAATAAAATTATTTTACAAAAAATACTGAGTTCTCGCCTTTTTTTTTTTCCTTTTTATACGCTAGGTCTCGACTTCGAAAGCTATAACCTTTGCCTCGAGTGTTTGATTTTCGCACTCTACGTATCAAATCCAACCGAGTGACTACGCATCGAAATCCTTTTTTCATAGCCGTTGATAGCCGTTTACATTAAAATTTGATTTTCATGTTTGTCATCATTTTTAGGCATAAGGCCTTGACTTCCTAAGGGCTATACGATTTGCCTTGACTGTTTCATTTTACTGCTCTAGATTAAAAATCTCACCTCGAGACGATAAATAAATTATTACAAACGATGTTCTTACAGATATTGAAATTATTTAAAACCAAAAAATAGTTTTAGCTTTTTTGCCTCGTTTAGGCTAGATCATGACTTCTGTTAAGACGTATTTTCGCGTTGCACATATAATATAACGTTATAATCGTGAACGATAGAATAAAGAGAGTGCGGAAAAGTAAATGAACAACAATACTTTTTGGTAACGTAGTTCGGAATTCCTGTCACTACTTCTGCGGGGCACTCACCCAGATTAATCAACCAAGAGATTACAGATGAAGATTACAAACAGTAATACAAACAGTATACAAAGCATAAATAGGAAACTCCCCCTTGTTGTCACGACAACAGCTCTGACATCCGAAGTAATCTATTGATGAACTTGCAAGATCCCCTTGTAACAATCAGCTACGAACGTCCCGTCCTTCTTCACTTCAATCGTGAATTGCTGGTCGACTTCTCCCGAATATTCTAGAGATTATCTCTGTAAGTGCTAACGAAATAGGACCTCATTAGTCGGGACATATATGAGTTGCTCACTAATTCCTCTTCATCAATCAGCTCCTGAAGTCTCTCACATGATACGAATAGCCACGCAAATCTCTTCATTCATTCCAGCGTGATATTTATCATTAACTTTGCAGAGATATCGACTTAATCACTCCTTGATTGAGAATCCATCTGATGACTTTCCTGAAATAACTTATTAGTTGTCACGACATCAAGGATGCCGATACTTTCCATAAATAGACAAAACCGAATCATGAAATATTGAATACTCAATAATCGCAAATCATGATTCAACAACTTCCAAAGGCTATAATTTTTGCCTCGGGGGTCGGCCCAAACCGTGTACGAAAACATCTCGTGTGCCTTTATCGCTTTCACGTTGTGTTTGGTACCAATATTCGTAATCCGCAAAAAACGTAGTTATCTGAATTTACATAAAGCAAGAAAAGGCAATGGAGAATTCCAAACCAGTGTTAAATCCATAGAACACACTTGTGGTTTCACCGACAGCGGAGCCAATCTAGAGATGAGATATTGTGGAATGAGGAGGAGATGGAGATTGAAAGGGAGGTTGGTAAATGGTAATGGTTGTGGTGGTGGTGGTGGTGGTGATAAGAAATGTTTTATATTTTATGTTACAATTTAATCACAATACTGTATTTATTAGAGACGTTGGTAAATGGTAATGGTTGTGGTGGTGGTGATAAGAAATGTTTTAGGGTTTATGTTCAAATTTAATCTCAATACTGTATTTATTAGAGACGAAAGAAAGACTAGTATTAATTGAATTTTTTTTAGAGTTAATGACGGCGAAAATACCCAAAAATTGGTCAAAAAACCACACGTGTACTCAAAGTTTAAAAGTGGTGGTAAAAATACCCAAAGTCGTATTTGGGGAGTTGACATCTCCATTCTCGCAACGCCGTTAACTTACCCGTTAACTTTGGCCACGTGGACAAACGTGGGTTGCTGACATAACAATTTTTGCCGCGTGGACGAGGTCACATCAGCCTCGTTTACGACAAAACAACGAATTAAACTCTTAATTAATACTATTTAATACAGCTAATTAAATCCCTAATGATTACACTTAACAAAACTGATTTGTCCACGTAGCCAGAGTTAACGTATCATTATTAATTTTGTTTGTAGTTAGTAATTATATTCTGGATTGAATTTATGCAGAACGTGAACACCAACGTGTTTTTTGTCGAATTTGCTTCTTAGCCTCAGTTATTTACTGTCCGTCTAGATTATTTTTATAGCGATTTTAATGATTGTCGTTATTTACATATTTGAAAGAAAAGAAAAAAAAAATCGATTGAAAATTTGCCCCGTTCTCACCCTGAAATGAAAGTCTTGCTACGCTCCTGCTTTTAGGTCTTGTTTACATGAAAAGAAAAAAAAAACATACAAAATACACAATCCGCGCAATTCAACTGAGAAAAAAATTCTACGACACATAAACTTTCTAAGATCACGCTTTTCGATCATCTTCCTCTTCTTCGTCTGAGTCCCCGCTCTCGCGAAAACGTGGATTCTTCTCCTTTTAGATCAAAGCAATTTAGTATCAGCATAATAAATCCATTTCTCTTTAATTATTACCATTTAAAAAAAAATACAAAATAAGCCCTAAAAAACCTCCATTCTCTTTCATTAGCATTTTCCTCAAAAGAGAAAATGGTTGAACAAGTCTTACCGGTCTAGGTTCATGATCAAAGTTCTTGCGGTTTTCATTGTCAGAGTGCCTCTTAGAACTCTCATAATGGCGATCATCGTCTCGGTATCTTTTCCGTTGATAATCTGGATTTGCAAACAAAGAACATCAAAGAGAGAGAGAGAGAGAGGGGGGGTGGGGGGGGGGGGGGGGGGGAGAATATCACACCTCTGCATTGTCTGTGAGATCCCCCGTGACCGTGCCTCCCATCTACAAAGCAAGCAAATGTTGATATCATTTTAGAATTATTACTTCAGACCTCTATATTTTCATTACATAGGGGTAATTATCGCTTTTTTGAGTTTATGGGCTTATGTACTGTTTCTACAACCTACAACTCGTACAAGGCAACCACGCTAAGGGTTATGACCGGTTTTGTTCAGTTAAGTCTTTTCCTAGAGAGCATCACTGATGATACTTTTGGTCTTGCACACGAAAGAAAGACTTCATATTTATCAAAAATATTTCCAGAGATTCATCATCTTACTGATAACAAACTCAAAATTATTGTACACGCGCACTGCACACTCACTAATTTATTTGAATTGGTTCATCCTAAATACCAGCCTATTCATCCTAAATACCAGCCTATCAATATCGCATTAAACCATCCAGTGATACGGATATGATATGGAAACTAAACAGAAATGATTGATCAGAGAAACCGATATACTGCATCTCGAATAAGTAACTTACACTGAGGTTGCATAACCGGTGGGAAAGAGGCCAAAGATCCAGTACCATAATCTACAAGTTCCCTCTGAGCTTCCAACTCTTTTTGTACCAACTTTCCGTAACCACCTCTACGTATAACACGTTAAGGAACGAAACACCAATGGTTTTTCTCTTGTTTTTCAAACACGGATTCTATTACTTGAAATGAAACCATCAAACACATTAAGAAGTAAATGGCTACCAGAAAAATTCCACAATATTGCTTCCCAATTTGTCTATCGATACAAGTCGTAGGGTTTAGGGAATACACATATGGGACAAAGCCATGTAATTCTAGTGTAAGAAACATGCTAGATAAAATTATGCAAAGCAGCAAGAGTACAAAGCATAAAGCACCATCTACAATTTAAAAGGATATCAGGATCATAGTCTGTGCGGTATTCATCACGAACCTGCGTAAGTAAAGAAGAAAACGCTAAATAAATATATGTTCTTTGAAGACTAGGAGTTGGGAAAAGATTGGAGATGTAGAATTCACCTGTCCTCCACTTCGACCACGACCCCATTGCCTTCCTTCTTGAAATCCCCAGTCAAAATCGACACGTATTGGACGATCATCAAGAATAGTACCGCTTATATATTTCACAGCGTCTTCGGTATCTTCTCGAGAATAGTATCTGCACGAAGATATACTTATAAACAAGAGATTTGACATGATAATAGTAGAAGCATACCTTAAAAATTCATCTGAATCTACATTATAAGAATTGTAAAGCGTTCTACTTTGAGTGGGTCGAAAATAGGAAATACTTACAGGACGAAACAAAAACCGCAAGGTGTTTTGGAGTTCTTATCCAATCCCATTATGATCTTCTTGATTTCGCCACCGCGGGAGAAAAGCTCGTAAACTTGTTCTTCCGTGGTATAGAAAGACATGTTCCCAATGTAACAAGTGGTGGATGCCTGAAGCGCATTTTCAAACTCCTCCTGCGACCCAGAAAATCTTCTATCTCGGTACACCGAAAGCTTAGATGGATCCTAAAACAAGACAGACTTTATGAGCAAGGAACCACGGGAAAACTACCCAAAAGATTATGAAACCTAATTTTCGTATATCAAAACCCCAATTTGACCTAGAAACAAAAAGAACCCTTTACCTTGAATAAAGAAGCCATCACTCTCCGATACACTGAGAAGCACAAACACAGAAGAACATACATATATTGGCCAGAAAAAAATACAAGTTCAGAGACTACGGAATAATGAAATAAAAAAATTAAGAAAAAAACATAAAATTCGGACTAGTGTTAAAGCCTAAGAGAAACCTAGAATCACTAACCAAATTACAATAAAAAATCAAAGCGGAAGTTCCATAAATCTTAATTTCCAAAACCCTATTCAAGAAACCCAAAATTATACACAAAAATTAGATAAATTACCGGAATCCTAAATTTCAAAACTCTAAATTTCAGAATCCCTAATTCCAAATTCCTAATTATCAAAACCCTAACATTCAGAAAAACCTAGAAATCGCATTCGACAGACCATCGCCTCTAAAACGTTGCTTATTCGGTTTCCAAAATACCATTTTAACCAGAGAAGAGTTTCTATAATACCTGGTTTGCGTTTTTCCGACTGGAATCAGGAACAAAGAGATAACGAGAGAGTCTGAGAGAATGCGAGAGAAGAGGACTTGGTACCGAGTGCGAGAAGGAGAAGTAGAGAGAGAGGGAGGTATCGAGCTTGAGGAGAGATATCTAACCCAAAATTACCGAAAACGAAGTATAAACTAGGGTTAATGACGGTGAAAATACCAAAAGTTTGGTGAAAGAACCTCTCGTGTACTCAAAGTTTAAAAGTGATGGTAAAAATACTCAAAGTCACATTTGGGGAGTTGACCACTCCATTCTCGTAATGCCTAAACCCTAAACGAGAACTTACAGTTTTTGCCACTTCTTCCTTCGCGAGCTCGTCGTTGTTTGGAGGAGGCGACTTCAAGTGCAGCGACGACGGCGAAGGACGAGGCGACTCCGTTGACGGTGTTCGGAGCTTGGCGCTTGCAGAGGTGGTGAGTGGTGACCCAAACCCAAATTCGATGCTTCAAAAAGCCGGCAATGTCGATTGGGCTCCTCCCTCGGTAGTTGAGCGCGAAAACATAGGCGAAGGTGAAGGCAAACCGTCAAACTCCGGTCGCTAAAGGGTGGTGAAGCCTTTGGTGGAGCGCCTTCATTGTGAATCGTCGAAACCCTAGCTTGCGTGAGATCTGAGCTTCACACGAGAATGAGAATCAGAGAATAAATCAAAAGAAAGAATATAGGAATTTAATACCTAAAATTTTGCGTGTATTTTAAAAAAAAAATTAAAAAATTAATAACTAAATAAAAATTTAAAAGGGTAATTTCGGAATGAAATTTGAGTTGCAAATGCAACGTCATCAAAAATTGCTATTTCTTAAAATAAATTCAAAAATTGCTATTTCTTAAAATAAATTCAAATGCAGCGTTAGATCGGCCACGTCCCGAGGATGCGAAAAACTATATTATTTTGCACTAGGGGCCTCCCGGATCAAGAGATAATTGCGTTTGAACCCCCGGACCCTCCTATATATAGGAGCTCGGTTTTCACTTAACGGTAACTCGATTCTCACCCCGAGAACTCGCCCTAAACTCTCTACTCCCTCTAAAACTCGCCTCCCCTCAAATATCACTACAATGTTGAGCGTCGGAGGTGGATCAGGGACGAAAAATCCCCGAGAAAACGAAAAATCCTTTTCCAACCGATAATCGAAAAACGCAGTGTAAAAAATAGGGACTTTTCGTTCAATTAAAAAAATAAAATAGGGTTGTATAAATGTGATTTTTTCGAGGTTAACCGAGCTCCAAACCCTTTTCTCGCCATTTTCGCCGCCTCCAAGCAAGATCTTGGTGTTTTTCGCGATAATCGAACTGGTAAGTGGCTCGATTTTCGGCCTTTCCTCTGGTTTTCAACGATTATAATGGTAGTGGCAAAAGTGTGTTAAGTTTTGATTTCACACCATTTTCACCTAATTTCTGATTATATGATTATATGATTTTATGATTTATGATTTTATGATTTGAGGAAGAATGTACAATTTTACCTCACAGGGTTTTTTTTATTTATTTATGATTTTATGGTTTGAGGAAGAATGTACAAACTTTGTAGAATTTTTGGCGAGTTTTTGGTGAATTTTTTAGGCAGATTTGAAGCTAATTCGGATTTTCTAGAAATCGCGGTAAAAGTATTTAAAGTTTAGCTTTTTGTCGTTTGTGAAGTATTCTACTCATTTTTTGAGTGTTTTCGTTTATTAAATATTTTTTAAAATATTTATCTGAATTTTCGGTGTAATTTATTTTCAGATTTGACGATAATTCGGATTTCTGCATAATTGCGGCTAAAGTCGTTGAAGTTTCAGTTTTGTGATTTGTGAGGTAATCTACTCATTTTTTTGGGTTTTTTTATTTATTAAATATTTTTTGAAATATTAAACTGATCTTTTGGTGTGATTTATTTCAGATTTTACGACAAATTCGGATTTTCTCATAATTCGGGCAATTTTTTTACAAGTTTATCTTTTCCGATTTAATGAGGTAATGTACTCATTTTTTTGGGTGTTCTCATTCATTCAATATTTTTTGAAATATTAATCTAACTTTTTCGTGTAATTTATTTTCAGATTTGACGAAAATTCGAATTTCTTCATAGGTGTTCTCGTTCAATAAATATTTCTGGAAATATTAATCTGACTTTTTCGTGTAATTTATTTTCAGATTTGACGAAAATTCAAATTTCTTCATAATTGCGGCAAAACTACTCGAAGTTTCTGTTTTGTGATTTGTGAGGTAATGTACTCATTTTTTTGGGTGTTTTCATTCATTAAATATTTTTGGAAATAAAAATCAGAGTTTTTTGTGTAATTTATATTCAGATTTGACTGTAATTCGGCCAATCACGTAGTTGCGGCAAAAGTCATCCAAGTTTATATTCTCGTGATTTATCCGGTGATCTACTGACTTTTCTTGCTGTTAGCTTTCATTAAATATTTATTCCTACAATAATGTGAAATTTGGGTGGAATTTAATTTGTATTTTGAGGTAAAATTGTTTTTTCCGGCAAAAGTACCTAAAGTTTGCATTTTGTATATATATTTTTTAACTATTATCGTCATTCGTCTTGCTGTTTAGGTTCAAAATGAGTAAGGACGAACTTGCGAGGCAGCATTGCACTCCCTATGGGGATTCGAGCAATAATTCGGGTTTCAAGTGCAACTATTGTGGGAATGAGATCAGAGGAGGCAGAATAACGAGAATGAAAAAATATTTGGCCGGAAACGATAAGAGCAAAAATGTCGCGCCGTGTACAGAGGTCCCTAATGACGTGCGTAACCTCATCAGGGAGTCATTGCTGAGTACCCAAAAGAAGAAGCAGAAGAAGCATGATATGGAGGTTGACATACGGGAGAATATTTTGCATAGCGTGGGCGATTCTTCCAGTGACGACGAGGCCACCCCTATGGACGTTGAAAGAGAAGTGGCAAGGGTAGCGAAGAAAACCCGTAAGGAGGCATCGGCCCGACAATGGACAGAGGACCAGACAAGAGGCGACGGAAGTGCTTCCGGTCCCGCCACCGCCCCTGCTTTGTTCGATAGGCCTTCGGGAAAACAAAAAAGGGTCGACTTGATATTTTTACCAAAGACCATTTTGAAGGTGGGGAAGTCGATAGCGAAGTACTTGATCCACAAAGGGGTTTCGTGGTGCCACACAGATGACCTTCACTTCCACAACATGTTGTTTTGCGTAGCCAAAGCAGGAAACTTAATTTATGATTTTATTTTTATTTCACTTTGAATTTCTTATTTTGTACTATTAATATTGCATTTACGATTGTAGGCCATGGATGCCCGTATCCATCGTCAAAGGATATCGCGGGCAAGTATCTGAACCTCGAGTACGAGGAGTGGCAGAAGTACAAGCAGGACCAGATTCCTGTGTGGCGGAAATTTGGCGTGACGAGGGTGGTGGAGGAGGTGGCAACCAGGGAGGATGGGGTGGTGGAGGAGGTGGCGGCCACGGAGGGTGGGGAGCATCTAGATATGGAGGGTGTCACGGGGCTGAGCTTCTAGCAGAAATAGCTCGCCCATGATGGCCCGAGTTCACCGAGAACACGGCAGCCAATATCTTGCGTTCCCTTAGTCGCTCAAGCACCAAGCAAGAACGCACCCAATACGGTACGTGGTCCCATACCCACGCACCGGAACCCGTCTCGCTGCACCCTAAGACAACACTCTCACGCACACAACATGTTTACGGGCCACCGGGCCCAACCAAATCAAACTCTTTTATTAATCTGGAAAGAATGTTTACAAAGGAGTGAGCAAGACAAGATTCCCTTGCCTCTACGCTGAACTTCGAGTATAAATAAGCTACAATACAACAAGTTGGCGGTTTACACTCTAAACCGCCAAGGACACTAGTACGGACAGGATGCGCGCGCGCTGCGCACACGTGGTGCTCGTCTGGGCCTCCTCGCCCCACGAAGGTTGCCTCTCTCAACCGCTCATCCACGTGTCTCGCCCACAACGCTGCACACTCTCAACTGCTCCTACGCGTGGCGTGCATCAAGGCTGCTTGACTCCAACCCCTGCCCATCACGCCACACGCCAAGGACAAGCACAACACTCGGATGGGTTAAGTAACCGCTGCCAACCGTCTGCACGTGGCGTCCTCCCTGCGCCCGAGCACGTGGCGCGCGCTGGGTTTTCGCATACTCCAGCGCGCAGCTTGCCCAGCTCTTCAAGCCAACGGTTAACCGCATCCAACTGCCCTGTGTGTCGCCCCTCGCACGTGCCTGCCCTACGCACTATCCGCCTTGCGCGCGCCCCGTACGCGCGCTACCTTGTTGTCCCGTGCACCTAGCACGGACAGCCACCCGATTCAGCCCCGGCTCTCTGGTGCGTCTCGTTCGCACCGCACGGCTTGCCACCAACAGTCACCGTGCCCCATGTGAGGCTGTACCCGCAATGTGCTGTACACGGCCCACATGTTCCCATGCCAAAGCTTTCCCTAACATTGCCCGCAAGGTTCCCCACTCCTTCGGGCATGCCCGTGCCATCAACGGATACGATTGTTAGGGGGCTAACAGAGGGTCTGATACAGGTGATTACCGTTTTTCTTTGAATGTACCGTTTATTTGAATTTTATTGATTGCATTGCATGTATATATGAATGTCAACTAATATGATTACAAAACAGGTGATATGTATCGCTCCGACCCGAACTACAACATCAACCCCCCAACATGGGATACATTCCCGATCGACAGTATGGCGACCAGCATGCTCCTGATCCTCCTCAGCAACAAGACGACGCATCTTCTGCTGTTGGATTCTACTTTGGAAGTGGCTGTCTCTCTCAGAGTTCGAACCCCGTCAACGATGTCTCTGGGTGGTTAGATGCGATGTCGATGGGAACTTCGGTGAGCACTCAGTTTGCAACTCTGCACCCTGTGTTCGAGAACGGTGTCTGGGCGCATCCGTTGTATCCAAATCGTGCAGGCATCTTCACGGAGCAACACGTATATGATTACCACGTGAGTTACTTCCGTACGCATTTCGAAGCACATGGCTTGTTTTGGAAAACATATCTGAACATGCATATGGAAGCAAGTGGTACGGCAGGTGTTATGGAAGCCCACAGGAGATCGTCGTTTTTCTGAGGTCCGAGAAGTCGGTTTGAGTTTGAGTATTATCTACAATTCTACCTATTACCTATCTATTATGTGTATGAGTTGTTGGACTATGTGTTTGATACATTTGTGAGACTATGTTTTATTGGTGTTATAGGACTATGTGTGTATGACTTTATCTTCATATGTTTGTATGATATTATAAAAATATTTAGTAAGTTTTCCGTCGATAAGTATCGAAAAGTGTCGATAATCCTCGATAAGTATCGGTAATCGGTAAGCTACAGTATTATTAGTTTTCCGTCGATAATCCGGTTATCCGTCGATAACGACAAGCGATTTATCGGTTATCTCGATAAGTTGAACCTTGGCACCAGGGTTCACTGGAAAGTCGATACTATGACCCCCCCTACACGGTTGTCAGGAATCCGTTTTTGGTGTCCCGAACCTGTAATCCGGGCCAGGCCAAGTCCTGGCCCTATTAGCGACAGGTAGTGGAGTTTACCACGGATTTCTGATCATCGAGTCAGAGGGTCCGTTTGACTCGAAAGTCCAGGAGCCCATGCTCGAAAGTCATAAAAGTCAACAAGACGACACTGGACCCGGCCTAACACGAGCTATTGGGCCGCTGAATGTTTGAAGCATTTTTCTACATCAACATATATGAACAAGAAATGCCGAGAGTTTCTTCTAAAAAAAATGTTTAAATTACAAACTAAAACAGGCAGTTGTTGATAAAATTTTAGGGAAATCTAAAGCCGATTTCATGTTAATTGGTGCTATTGAATGATAAAGCTTAGCTTAAAAGCTTAATCACTACATAGTGTTTGCAAGAATTACAAGATTTAAATAAAGAAGTGAGCTTGGCTTAATCATGATTAGTAATAGGAATTGAGGAGTAAAGATGCATAAATGTAACGATGGAAGAGATCTCAAAGCAAATTTAATTCATGTGATGGAGTAACTCTTCACTTAGGATTTAGACAGAGAACAGAACATCATCTAAAATAAGACAAGTGCGTGTGATCGGTAAGCAAAATTTTGAGATATTTTCCTCCCAACCCAGGCCCGGGGATTTCAAAAACCAATACCAGTTCTTGTAAAAATCCCAATTTTTATAGACCAGCAAGGAAATCGATAACCGGGCACGAGAAAATCCCAATTTTTATAGACCTAAGACCAGCAAGGAAATCGAAAACCGGGCACGAGAAAATCCCAATTTTTATAGACCTAAGACAAGCAAGGAAATCGAAAACCGGGCACGGGGACAGTGAGCAGGGACTAGAGTTAAGGAACCCAACAAACAGCCCTAATCAATCAAATGATGCAGCATTGAAACACTAACACAACAAATCTAGGCAATTCATTATATTATTATTATTATTATTATTATTATTATTATTATTATTATTATTATTATTATTATTATGTTACAGCTTTGAGCCTTTGATTATCTATCTACAAACGTCATATACAGTAGTACACCACTAAAGCTCTATCAAACAAAGCTTCACATCTTGCTTAACCAAAACAGACCTCCTTCAAATACCACAACAATGCTTTTCTAATCTAACTTTCCAATAAATAAATATATATATATATATATATATTTTAAAATTCACATTTCCAAATACCACAACTACAATAACAATATCATCTACATTACAATAACAACGAAAACTTCACAGATGAAGCCGGTTCAATGCGCTGCAATATTACCGCCAAAGAGATCGATCATCGGATCGGAAGCATCAACAAGAACAGGGCTAGACGGAGGAAATAAAACCAACTTTGCAGCGACCAGCTTCTTCCTCGTCGGACATTGAGGTCCGTATGCTCCCCCGGTAAAGCATGGAAACCCTTCCATGGCGGCCACGGACGGCTGACCTAGCGGCGAGGCCGGAGGCGACGGAGAGCGGATCTGGACGATCTGATGCGATCTGGCGGTGATTCGCGAGTCTCTGATCTGAGCGAGCGCGCCCGGCTTGAGGTACTTGAGAAACGGTTGGCTCCGGCTGGACGGCGAAGCTCTGTGAGATGCTCGAGTCCTGCGATTCATGGTGACAGAGATTGAGTGTTTAAAGAAGAGATAGCTATGTTGTTTGTGAGGATTCTTCTTCTGTTTCTTCTTAAGGAGAGAGAGAGAGACGGGCGGGAATGTGAAAGCGAGGGTTTCAAACTCTGCGCGGGATAAGCTAGGGTTCCCGGCTTTATTTGGAAGATTCCTCGACACGTGGCACGTGGTCCGTGGTGTGGCCGTGTTACTCTTCGTTTGGAACCGTTGGATTGGAAAGTGGAAACATTGTGATGGGATTATTGTTTCTTAAGCAACTTGTTAAGTCTCAATTAATAAGACTTCTTTTCAACAATCTCGTGTTTATGATTTATCGCGATAAATTTTCTATATATTCCATCGAATCGATTATACTTTTTTTTTCTCAATATACACAATTTTTTCTCAATATTTCTCTTCTTTTTTATACTTTTATATTATAAGCAACCGCAAAATTCAGTTACTTTTCTCGAATTTTTTTGTGAGTAAGTGGTTGAAAATCGAGGGACTTATCCTGATTCATTGGTCCTAGTTTCACCCGAAATAGAATAGAGCAAGAAAAACGGTGTCCATACCCATGACATATCAGAACAAATACTAAATCTCATAATGCAAATTAATTTAACATGCAAACTATGCATCCTCGTTAAAATAAATATAATAATAAAAAAGTTACACCTTACTCGTTACTATTTTCATAAAATGTCTACAAAGTTAAAATTCAAAACAAAAAAACTGTGCAAGTCAACATAGCCTCCGTTTTGCTTGTGTCATCAACTCGACAATCTTGTCCTTAGCTTCCACCATATTTTTGGCCTCAAGCTCCTTTGTCAACCTCTCGAACGAGTCGTCTCTCGGAACCATCCCCTTTGAAACCATCTCTTTGAAGAAGACGCACGAATCTTCGAGCTTTCCGCTGTTGCAGATATATTCCCAAAATGTCAAATGATTCTTCACAAGATAACCAAATCCAAATCTATCATTATAAATATATAATTAAGGTATAGATGTTGTAATGCCCCGACTGCTCTATCGAATTGACTATCCCCAAAGGCCAATAGGAGTCTTTTAAGCGTGATTTGTCATCACTCGCACGCTCCCCGAGAAATTTCCCAGGAGGTCACCCATCCCACGATTGCTCCAATTCAAGCACCCTTAATTTTGGACCGTAGCATTTGCCTTTGTTTCCGTAGCCTTTGCCTCGTCCGTTTACCAATTATTAGGGCATGAGCCACAAGCACTTACAAGGGAAAAGAAAAGTAATTTTAGGCCGATGATGAAGGCCAAAGAAGCCGACGTTTTGGAAGCAACCACTAAGTTTTGTTTTAAGCTCACCGGTGGAGATGAAGTACAGAGGTTCGAGGATTTTTATAGGGAAATCGGGTTTCTATGTTAGTAAAAAAAATAATAAAAGCACCATACCATATATTGTCTTGGAAATTAATTTACACATTTCAATAAAAGGGTTTTGGATTTTTTAATTGAGGTCACGTGGGACGAAGGATTTGAATGTCATTTTTGTTGATAAATCGTTTGCCGTTATCGACGAACTAATCGTTTGCCGATGGGTTTATCCATGGAAAGCCTATAAAAGTTATCGTTTGTCGTTATCGAAACTTACCGAACTTATCGATGGATTAATCGGTTATCGATGGATTTATCGATGGAAAACTTATAAAATATTTTCATACATAAAATATTATCATAACACAAAATACTAAATGTACTTTTTTCCGCAATAATTGGAAAACGTCAAATTACAAAACAAATTATGTCAAAATCACAGTTCCAAAATTATATACAATGTTACAAAATGAAATTACTGTGACAGTCACTAATCCCGTGAGCCACAAGGGCAAGACCGGGTAAGCTGTGCAGTCCCACATCGCTTGGGCAAGGGGATGTGCTAATGGGACGTTCCCGAGACTGTGCAGGTATGGGACTGCACGGTTATCGGAGATCATACAGGTATGGGACTGTATGGTCGAAGAGGCTTAAATGAATTGATTGGTACTACCTATGTCAACAAGATGCATCTTCTTTTCGGTAGCCCGTTCATAGGAACTCCAAAGTTAAGCGTGCTTGGCTTGGGAGCAATCCTGGGATGGGTGACCTCCTGGGAAGTTTCTCGGGAAGCGTGCGAGTGAGGACAAAGCACGCTGAAAAGACTCGTATTGGCCTGTGGGGACAGTCGTCGATTCGATTGAGCAACCGGGGCGTTACAGATGGTATCAGAGCCGAGCCCAGCCGGAAGTGTGGCCGACGAGGACGTCGAGCCCAGCCCAGTCACTAATCCCGTGAGCCACAAGGGCAAGACCGGGTAAGCTGTGCAGTCCCACATCGCCTGGGCAAGGGGATGTGCTAATGGGACGTTCCCGAGACTGTGCAGGTATGGGACTGCACGGTTATCGGAGATCATACAGGTATGAGACTGTATGGTCGAAGAGGCTTAAATGAATTGATTGGTACTACCTATGTCAACAAGATGCATCTTCTTTTCGGTAGCCCGTTCATAGGAACTCCAAAGTTAAGCGTGCTTGGCTTGGGAGCAATCCTGGGATGGGTGACCTCCTGGGAAGTTTCTCGGGAAGCGTGCGAGTGAGGACAAAGCACGCTGAAAAGACTCGTATTGGCCTGTGGGGACAGTCGTCGATTCGATTGAGCAACTGGGGCGTTACAATTACATAAAAAAAAAACGAATAAATATCTCAGTTTAACCAATTTCCAAAACATATACTTTTGCCGCAATAAGGTCACAATTAGGTAAAACGTCAAATTACAAAAAATATTACGTCAACCTCACGTTTTTATAAATTATATACAATGTAATAAAATGATTTTACATCAAAAAAATCGATTTACTAGCTTAGCTTAACCAATTTTCAAAAATTATGTACTTTTGCCGCAATAAGGTCACAATTCAAGAAAACGTCAAATTAAAAAATAATTATGTCAAACTCAAAATTTCCTAATTATATGCAATGTTACAAAATGAAATTACATTAAAAAAAAAATATTTCAAATTCACCATTTTCCAAAAATGGGTACTTTTGTCGCAATTAGAAACAATTCGCATTAACCCTAAAATAACCCAAATCTGCAAAAAAAAAAAGTAAAAAAAATAAATAAAATCACTCAAACCATCTTAATTAATATATATTCCATCATAAACTTAAAAACCAGATTTGATTCAAAACCTAAAATGTACAATTAAACTACTATGAAACTCAAAGTTTAACTTCCATTCAACCTAATAGGTTTCTAAGTAACTACTACAAATATAGAATAAAATTGTGAAAATTGACATGATTCATGACATTGCAACATTTAAACTTCAAAATACTCAAGATGCACTAAAAACCCTAAAAATAACTTTAAATTACGAAATTAAAAGAAGTTGGAACTTCTGCCGCGAAATAAAAATTATAACAGGGTTGACTTATCGTTTTTGACCGATAAGTCTCTAACTTTTCGAGAAAATACACTTGATAAGTTTGAAAGATAAGTAGCTTTCTTTTTTAATCGAAAAATCGCGATAAGTATAAACGACAACGATTAGAGGAGATAAGTTACCGAGAAGTGGTTTTCAGCGATTAATCGCTCGATTATCCCAAAAATCGATTCCTTGCGTGGGACAGTCAAGTGGCCATGCTATTTTACCCCAAGCACTGGCGGAACTACCCATAAGGGTAGTGGGGCTAGAGCCACCCCTAATTATTTTTTTGATCTTTTTTGTACTAATGTTTAAATTTTTTACAAATAAACCTCTTTTATTTGCACTACAAATTTAAACCAGACACCCCGAAGTTTAAATCCTAGTTCCGCTTATGACCCCAAGTAAACTTAATTTTCACATTGTTTTGTAGTAGTAATCAATCATTTCATTCACGGTTTGATTGATTGAGCCATCTAAACTGGGACAACGGCCCCCAAATATTCATATGTCTATTTGCAATAAAATATGGAATTCAACATTATAAGGGTGTATTTGCAATAAAAGTACGACGATAGTGACTTTCGTCGGAAAAAAATAATCAATTGAGTGACTTATTTATAAGAAACTAATGATTTTGATACGGGTTTAAGGTTTTAGGGTTTTTAGGGTTTAGGGTTTAGATCTGTTTGGTTAATTAAAGTTTGAGAAGAGACAGACGTCATGTGTTAGATTTTGAAGATCTGCTTGGTGATCGTTTTATTTTGGTAATAGTAAATCTAGTATCCAATATGGATTTCGAAGAATTAATGACCATATCCTGATCCACTTCACTTTTAGAGTTTATAAGAACTCCCACTATTAAATTTTTTAGTTACTCAAAAACCAACATTATTTACTCCCACTTCTGTATTTGTCATTGTAAAATAACATGGAGGGCATATTGCGTCAACAACTTAACATTATGAGGCAATCGCTCTTTGATGAGGTTTCTCTCTATCTCTATCTCTATCTCTATCTCTATCTCTATTTCTTTTCTTCTTTTCTTTATAAAAAATAAAATAAAATAGGCCCCTTTGTGTTTTGTATATTTTATGACGTGTGCTAGATTTCACTCTGCACTGAAATACTACATGATTAGTTTATTTATACTACTATCAAGTATAGTAGTTGAACTCTTAATCTCTTACTATACCATTATGCATTGCATATAATTCGCACGCAATGGAAAATAAATTTAAATGGGTTAATAGCGGCGGAAGTATTTAATATTTATTTTATTACGGTAAAAGTTTTTAATTCTTTTATGCGTGAATATTGGGCCCGTTTGGCACAACTTAAATTTTACAAAAAATGTTTTTTGTTTTAGTTTAAAAAACAAACTGTTTTTAAAAAAAACTGACAAGTGTTTGGTAAATTGTTTATAAAACAGTTGTTGTTGGTGACAAAAACTAATTTAGCGTTTGGTAAAAAAAAAAATTTAGGCTAAAAAGACTAAAATAGACTAAAAAACCATATTTTTGTTTTTAGAAAAATCAAGAGCTACGAATTCTAGCTTTTACGATTCATGTACAAAAATCTAAAATCGATTTTGTGTTTTTTGGAAAAACAATTTTGCCAAACACCTGAAAAGCGATTTAGTTTGTTTTAAAAACAAAAACAGGACTGAATAAGCTGTGTCAAATGCACCCATTTTCAATACCATCAAAAAATTCATTTTTTTTTGGGTGAAAGTATCCAATGTCATCATATAATAGTGGTGAAGTATCTAATTAATTTTTTATTTATTTATTTTTACAGTGAAAGTTCACGATGTCATCATATTTAATAAAATGTATTATGGAGAAGGAAAAATAATGACATCGGAAATTTAGAAGTTTGTCCCTATTTTATTATCATATTATAAACTTTTGTAGAAGATTAATTTATTTAGAGAAGAAAGTAAAATAATATGTATGCATTACCTTACAGAAAATTCTGAACGACTATTTTAAAACACTGGAGAGTTTACAAGGCGGAGAACATCCCAACTTCGCAGAGGAAATCGTAAGCGTGTATTTCAGGGAATCCACGAAGCTGATGGGCATCATCGAGGCAGACATGTATGTGAGTATGAGTAATAATCCCATTAATACAAGCTACAAGTTACTGATATTATATATATACCAACAGGGAAAAAAGGCCTTTGGATGTGGCGACTCTGGACCGGTATTTCTACCATCTCAAAAGTAGCAGTGGCAGGTAACTAACTACTCATCACTACTAATTAAGGATTACAGATTAATTATGTGACTAATTCAATGGGCAGCGTTGGGGCGAGCAAGGTGGTGATTCAAGTCAACAATACCAGAAAGTTGATCCACGAAAAAGATATTCACAGGTACGTACCTTCCTTCCTGAACCCTTTAATTAATTAATATTTATACCCATATATCTAATCTAATGCATGATGCAATATGCACGACTCAAGCGCCAAGAAATCCTTCCAGCTCCTGAAAATGGAGCACGATTGTCTAAGAGGCAGAATTGAGCCTTACTTTCAGGTGATATTATATTCAAGATTTGACACTGTATATCGTCGTCTTAAATCTTAATTAAACGTGATTTCTTCTTTCAGCTGTTGCGACAAGTGGGGCCTTCTGAAGCAGCACAGCGTCCGTTGAACTTGAATTGAGCCATTATAATTGACATTGTTATTATGGATGTTTTGTTGACAAAATTAATATATATACATACATACCGTAGCTGCAAATCTCTTTGAAATAGAATAGAATAGAGCGATACTTTTCTGGCTCTGTATTTTCTCATCGTAACATATTATAGATTAGATAGACATGCTCCTTTAGTTAGAGAAGTTGAGAAGGTGGAAGAAAGCGCCTTTGGTGTGCTTGAGTTGCGCATAAGTCCCTCTCTCCGCCACACTCCCCTCGGCCAGCACCGCGATGGAGTCCAGCTGCTTGATGGTGTTCAAGCGGTGGGCCACCACGATGCTCGTCCTCCCTATCATCATTCGCTCCAGCGCTTCCTGCACCACCTGCTCCGACTGTACGTCCAGCGCGCTCGTTGCCTCGTCCAACAACAGAATCCTCGCCCTCCGCACAATCGCTCTTGCAATCGCTATCCTCTGCTTTTGGCCGCCTGACAGTTGCACGCCTCTCTCGCCGCACTCCGTCTCGTACCCCTCTTTTAGCGCACTGTTCCCGCACCGCTCGTGAGACGCAAAACAATACAATACAAAAACAAAACAAAAAATGAAGAGAGGACTTACGAGATGAAATCGTGGGCGTTGGCCGCTCTGGCCGCCTTCACAAGCTCATCCTCCGATGCGTCGGGGTTGCCAAAGAGGATGTTTTCCCTTATGGTGCCGGAGTATATGACTGGCTCTTGGCTCACCAAAGCTGTGTGTCTCCTGTAGCATTGGATATCCAGTTCCCTTATGTCCACGCCGTCCACCTTCACTGAACCTTTCTCCACGTCGTAGAACCTCAAAATCAGTCCGATCACGGTTGATTTTCCACACCCGCTCTTCCCCACGAGGCCGATGCTGGTGCCTGCTTTCACCTCCAAGCTGAGTTGGCGCAGCACCAGCATGCCTGCTCTGCTTGGGTATGCGAAGTCCACCTTCTTCATCTCTATTCTCCCTTGCACCTTCCTTTCACCCACACCCTGTTTATTCATCAGTAATTATCATCTCACGTTTCATAATTAGCAATTAACAACCTTAGTTACTTACGTTATGATGCCCCCCGATGAGCGATCGGCGGTCCAGAATGTCAAACACTGAGGCCACGGCTGCTGAGCCCTTGGCGAGGTCTGACGTCATGCTTCCTGCCTCCGCTATTACCTTACCAGTGCTGACCAAGATGAAGAACGTCTTGAACAGATCGCTGGCAGAGATCAAACCTTGCTGCACCAGCTTGCCTCCAAACCAGAAGTCCAGAGCCCAAGTCATGAACGTCAAGCACTGCGCTGCGCCCATCCCGAGCCCCGCCATCCACGCCCTCTTGCGCGCCTCCTTGCGAGGCGCCTCCTGCGCTTCGTTGAACAAGCGGAGCACCGTCCTAACACTGCCAAACGCTGTGACAAGCTTGTGGTTGTGCACAGCCTCCAATGCGATCTGTGTACTCTGGCTCTGAGCTCGGGACATCTCGGCAGAGGTGCTGGAGAGGAGCACTTTGCGTGTGTAGAAGCAAAGGATGGTGAGGGGCTGCACCGCAATCATGAGGAGAGCCAGGCGCCATGCCACCAGCATCCCCATCACCATGGCCACACCCACGCCGGAGGACGTCTGCACAAGCAGTGATACACGGTCCGCCACCAGAGACTTCACCATGCTCGCCTCATTGCTCAGACGCGAGCAAAGAGCCCCACTAGAGTTGTCCTCCTCGTCAAACCAGGCAGCCTCAAAAGTCAGGATGTTCTCCAGCATGCGTAGACGGATGCGTCGCGTCAATTGCTCTCCCATGTATGCGAAGCTACAGTGCTGCGCGAGGTTCAACACCATGGAGGCCACCGTCAGTGCGCAGAAGATGAGGGAGTAGTTGCATATGCGAGCGCGCATCTCCTCGTGGGTGGGCGCGAAGAAAGCCGAGATCATACCACCGATGGTGAGTGCATACGTGGGCTGGATCGACCCAAACGCGGCTGCCGAGACACTGCCCAAGAGGCCCTGCTTCCACTCGGGCGCGTTCAGGGAGAGAAGGCGGCGGAACGAGGGCGCGGGGTGAGATGACACCGTGGGCTTTATTGGCTGGCCAAGGGGTGACTTGGAAAAGAGCAGTGGGCTGGACCTGGCGGTGCTAGGCCTGCCCGTACTACTTCTCGCGGCTGACGAGACATCCGCTTCCGGTGGGTCGGTACCATCAGCCATGGAACTGAATTGTCTTTGCATCTTCGCGAGCTTGGCATAGTGGCCGTGAGGACGGTTAATCAGGTCGGCGTGTGAGCCGATTTCAATTACGCTGCCGGCACTCATCACAGCAATTTTGTCAGCATTTCTGACTGTGGCGAGCTTGTGGGCTACCACCTAACCGTATAAAGTAAAATTAAAACAAATAGGTAAAAGGATGTAATAAAGTGCTAGAAGAAGAAAGTAGAGAATATTAATTTACCAAGGTGGTTCTTCCCATGGAGGCTTGGTCAAGGGCATTTTGGACCAAGGTTTCGGATTCAGAGTCGAGAGCGCTGGTGGCTTCATCGAGTAGAAGAATGACCGGGTTCTTGATGATGGCTCTTGCTATCGTAATGCGCTGCTTCTGGCCACCTGATAAAAGAGCCCCTCTCTCTCCAATCTGTCACATAATAAATTTAGTAAAAAAACAACACAAACTATATATGAGGCTCATGATCATGATCACCTTAGTTTCGTAGCCTTGCGGGAGCTGGCGGATGAAGTTATGAGCGTTGGCGGCAACGGCAGCGGCAGTGACCTCCTCCATGGAAGCATCGAGTTTGCCAAACATGATGTTGTCTTTGATGGATGTCCCGAACAAGGCGTGGTCTTGGCTCACCAGCCCCATCTGCCCTCTCATCCACTTCAGCTGCACCGTCCTTACGTCCACCCCGTCGACGCGCACGGCGCCCGCGTCCGCATCGTAGAACCGCTGCACGAGCGCGATGGCGGTGGACTTGCCGCTGCCGCTGGTCCCCACCAGAGCCACTGTCTGCCCCGGCTCCACTTTCAAGCTGAAGTCCTTCAGCACCGTCGAGTCCGGCCGCGATGGGTACGTGAAGCTCACGTGCTCGAATTCCAGCTGGCCACGCATCCTATCGAAGACGACCCCCTTGCAGTCTTCACCATCGATGAGCGGATTGCGGTCTATCCTCTCGAACATGCGTTGGGCCGCCACCGTGGCCTCAGTGAAGTACTTCACGTCCGGCACTGCCATTCCAAGGGATCTGCACATCGATAATTTCGATCGTCACCGAAGTCATTTGTTTCTTGTCATAGATCAAAGAAGGATGAGCAATGGTCAAAGAATGCATTAATTGCGATTGGAAATCATATGCCAGCTATTCAAAGTCTACAAAGAGAAAGTCCACTTCACCAAATTCGCCTGCAATACTTTTGTCGCTTGCCATTATGTATTGAAATATATTATCTATTAATATCATGTTAACGTACGTACAGTCCACTCAACACGAAGGAGATAGCAGCAGCATAGATTCTGCCTCCGCTTTCGCCTTTGTACATCACCAAGCGGCTTCCGTACCACGCAAGAAACGCCCAAATGGCGAACGAAAGGCCTGTGCTCCCAACAGCCAGGCCCTTGGCCACGCCTTGCTTCATCCCCAGCTTTGTGATCCGGTCCAGTATAGCCGCGTAACGCTCCACAACGCGCTTCTCTGCCGTGAACGAGTACACCGTCCTTATGGAGCTCAGAGCCTGCTCCACCACGCCATTCGCCTTCTCGTACTCTTTCCTTGACTCTCGCGACAAGTACACAAGGTACTTGCCGTAAATTAATCCGGGTATGATGAGAACAAATATGGTGGGAAAGGCTGCCACCGAGAGCCGCCACGAGAAGAAGGTTGCGAAGCCCAGCCCAGATACGAAGACGGAGGAGTGCATCATGAAGATGGGCACCTATTAATAATAATAAGCAAGGTTGTTAGTACTCAAGGGTCCATGTATACATAATGAGAAGGACTAGAAATAGACGACCTTTTCACTGAGAAGTTGTTGAATGAGCAAAGTGTCTTTGGAGATGGTGTGAATGACCTCAGAAGTAGTGGCTTCTTGAGAGTCAAAGAAGCCAACTTCTTGCCTCAGGACTGCTTCCAAGTAGCTGTACCGCATCCGCAACACTTGCCTCTCGCTCGTTTTGCTCCAGCAATAACCCTCTGCGTGCGCACGAATCATCACTTAATAATTTCTTTCACGTGTAGCTAGCTAGGGTTTCATCATATATAGCTAGCAAGTAATTACCCATAAAGGCGAGAACCATGACTGCTAATCCCAAGTAAACGAAGTTCAAGCTGCACTGTGATGAAAAGAGGAGTGCGATCAGAGACTAACTAGCTAGCTAGAGAGATTAGTTAAAAATGATGAATTCAATTACCTTTTCAACATTGTCCATGAAGTTTCCATGGCTTGTGTACTGTCCATATCCGACGCTATTCATGATACGGCTCGCAAACAGAAGCAGGATATTAGTAGACATGCCATCTCCAATGGCTCCGATCGTCCCCAGAACCATTAGCAAAACATCTACCCAGTCTGAATATCTCAATAAATTCCAAGCACTACTACTACTTGGAGAACCCATTAATTGATTTGATTTGATGAGTATAGCTGTGTGATCATTCAGGACTATTTATATATAATACCATGCCATGAAGAAGAATCGTCATGTGGGGCCCATCAATCAAGATTGAAGATAGTACTTAGTGGCTGCTGCTTTCACTAGCTAATTATAAAACCATTCATTACTTTTCTCTACAAAGATAGTATAAGTATAACCCTTCTTTTTCTTTAATAATTTGGTTGCTTTTGGTTTTTGTACTCATTCACAAAACTACGAAACACTCTTTCACCTTTCTTTTCTGCAATTGTAAACGAATTCATTTCGTATATTCTTACGTGACTCTCATTTAGACCTTAATATTAAATACTTAATTAAAAAAAATAAATAGCTAGAGATCAGGGCCAGCCAGGCCAGTCTTAAGTGGAAATGTTTTAAAGCTGAAATACGATATATATATATGCAGAAAGAAAAGTAGATATGATATAATTACAGATTTTCCTAAATAATATATATATATATATATATATATATATATTTGAATAGTCGACAAAGAAAAACATAACAAAATTTATACATGTCTACATATTGTTTTGTTTTGTAAATCGGAGTGTGCTGATTTGTAATAGTAATAAGTTATTTAAAAGGGTAAACTGCGGCTAATGTACCCAATGTTTGATTTTCTGCGGATTATATACCCAATGTTTATTTTTGGCGGCTAATGTACCCAATGTTTGATCCGTTAGATATTTTTGGGTTTTCCGTCAGTTGACCGTTAGAGAGTTATATGTACACTTTTTGTATTTTTGACATAACTCACTCATTTTTTGTCCAAATTTTATGCACAACCTATGGTTGGAAAGATAAGAGATATATCTACAACTTTAATGTTTTAAGTTTTGTAAAATAAGTTTTAAAAAAATACGAAATTTCAAGTACAACGTAAAACTGGACATTAGTTTAATGCAAAATATTTGTTTCGAGCAAATTTTAATATACTTAATGACTTTTTATGATGAAACGTAAAACTAAAAAGTTGTAGATAAACTTTTTATCTTTCCAACGGTTGTTTATTTATAAATTTTGGACAAAAAATGAGTGAGTTATGCCAAAAATATAAAAGATGTGATGTGAAATAATATTTCATATTTTTGGCATAACTCACTCGTTTTTTATCCAAAATTTATAAATAAACAACCGTTGGAAAGATAAAAAGTTTATCTACAACTTTTTAGTTTTACGTTTCATCATAAAAAGTCATTAAGTATATTAAAATTTGCTCGAAACAAATATTTTGCATTAAACTAATGTCCAGTTTTACGTTGTACTTGAAATTTCGTATTTTTTTAAAACTGATTTTACAAAACTTAAAACATTAAAGTTGTAGATATCTCTCTTATCTTTCCAACCATAGGTCGTGCATAAAATTTGGACAAAAAATGAGTGAGTTATGTCAAAAATACAAAAAGTGTACATATAACTCTCTAACGGTCAACTGACGGAAAACCCAAAAATATCTAACGGATCAAACATTGAGTACATTAGCCGCCAAAAATAAACATTGGGTACATAATCCGCAGAAAATCAAACATTGGGTACATTAGCCGCAGTTTACCCTATTTAAAACTATCCACGTCTGATCATATAAAAGACAATAAATAATGATACCTAATGTTGATGCTGAAATTAGCACCGAACTTTTTAGCGGCCCAATGCCGTTGTATGGGCCGGGCCCAACACTGTGAGTGGGCTGTAGGGCGTTGACTCGTTCGCACTTCGGGTCAGACGGACCCTCCACTGTCGGTGGACCAAAGGTCCAGGCTCTGTCCGTTGCCTGTAACCTTGTCGCCGGCAGTAAAACTGGGCTGGGATACAGGATTGTGAGTTTAAGCCTGACTTGGCTCAACCCCTACCAGAGATCTCCCCACCAGAGTTTCCCCTAGCAGAGAAGGGCCCGAGCAGAAATCTCCCTAGCAGGAATTCCCACACCAGAGATGGGTCCGACCAGATATTTCCCCCAGCAGGAAGGGACCCGACCAGGAATGCTCCTACCAGAGATGTCCCTAGCAGAGATGAGGGAGAGCAGAAATGCCCCCTAACAGCAAATGATCCTATCAGAATTATCCCGGGCAGAAACGGGAAACGCCAGAAGTCAAGAAGAGCTATTCCAGGAAGGTGCCAAACTTGAGGAGCAAGTTTGATGATTCGATTTGGCTGCCTGATTTGATATGATATGGTTACCCATTCTGTTAGGAAACGTGTAAATGGTAAAGATTTGATTAAGTTTATTTTAGGACGTTTAGCTAGGGTTTAGCTTTCTAGTTTCTCTATAAATACAAGTCTTAAGACTTTAGTTTGTAACTTTTTGCTCTCTTTGCATTCGACATTAATCTGAGAAAATTCTCTCAACTTTCTTTGTCCTTTGTTTCTTGCTCTTTGTTTCTTTTGGCAGATCCATTCTCATTGGGAACCAACAATTGGTATTAGAGCGAAGGTGCCAAAAAAGATGTCGTCACCAAGCGAGTCCACCAGAGGAGAGTTGACGACGACGACGGAGATCGGATCAAAGGAAGAAAACGTGACGCTCCATTACCCGATGCTCACGAAGAGCAATTACTCGGTGTAGGCGTTGAAGATGCGGGTGAATCTGCAGGCGTAAGGAGTATGGGAGACTGTGTTAGGGGTCTGATTCACATGAATCCCCTCTGATTAATAAACGAACATCCAATGAGTGCGTAAGGTATTCTTTAAAATTATTTTCTGAGATTAAAGTCCCATACCAGTAATCTCAATACCCTATCCGACTCAAAGAACTCAAGAAGATTAATCAACCGATCGTTGATATTCAATTTTCGATTTTGAGAAAGAAAATCCCTTATTAGATTTGAGCATTCATGAGTATCGATAAATAATTAATATTTACGAAGCACAAAAAACACATACCTTTTTGCGTTTTAACTTCTACTGCGTGATCTCTGAATTCCGTGCTCTCCGTTCTTGAGCTTCTGCGAATTTGTAGAGTCTGAAGATAGCTCCCACGTGTCTTCCGATGTATTCTCCGGATCTTGACCGCTGGGATGTGTGGGCTCCCACTGAATAAACTCTAAGACCCTAATCGATTTTTCCCTGAATTGCCTCAGAGAAAATCGCATAAACCCTAATGAGAGAGAGAGAGAGAGAGAGAGAAAACGATTTCTAGAATGTCTGGAGTGTATGATTTAGGTTTTGGTCTTTCCTATTTATAGGAAAAAGTCTAACCAATTTTGAGAAAAATTCTCAACCACTTGTGAGAGATTTACTCAACTACTTGGAGATATTCACTCTAAGATTTGATTTGATTCAAATAAAGAATAAATCCAAGTTTAAATCTTTCTTGAAAATACCCTAAAAGATTTAATTAAATTAAATCCTTATATTTTCAAAAAAAAAAAAAAATCGAAAAAATATATATTCAAAATCGATTTTATCATTCCAATTTTCTCTTTAAATATTTCTGGTATAAATACCAATATTTAATTTTTCTAATTTTCGATTTAAATATCAGTACCATATTCAACCAAGTTGAAAATTGATATTATCATAAATCTCTAATCGTAAGTCAGAATGCCACGATTCAAAAAGATATTTGTATTAGAATTTAATTTCCTACAACCCTTTAGTTGATCAAGAAATAAATTCACAATATTTTATAGTTTCTGTATTGACATAAATTTTAATACTTTTGCCAATTTTGGTAAATCAAGATTTATCAAATGACCAAGTCATAAAATCTTATCTGATCAGTTTATTCTATGTTATTTAGAATAACATAATTAGGTTTGCGGTTTCGAACTGGTGGAGCTACAAAGGGGACAAATTGACACACATGCTTAAGCTTCGATGAAAGTGAAGAGCTTTCATCAACTTCGGATACATTCCACTATAGCTCTAAGCTGAACTCTTTAGTATGCGTTAATTATATCTTCCTGACTCGGGAGTCCATTGATACAGTCAGACTATCAGAATCCAAGTTTTCGTATTATTATGATTCTTGTCTATACTAGGGTTGATCTCCGTATACCCGTTCAGACGATGCTACCGATGTTTCTATGATTATTGTAAAGTCACTCAACTAACGGTTTATGAAATCGTTAGGCTCCGGATGAGTACATGTTTACCTTCTAAATCATAACATAGGAAATCATAAAGTTATTATCCATATCTGTAATCATAAGTCTACTACAGTCAATCTTTTCGAACCCAAAATAAAAGTATCTGGAATACATGATTGTAAACCGTAACCTTTAAATCAAAGATCGTTTAAATTAAACTATATAGAATTACATTACCTCAGGACATCAACTGATTCTATCTGACCATCGTTTTATTGACTTATCTACTTACTATCATTGACGGCTTGACGCTTTCAAAATAAAGTCATGTCCGTCCAATATGAAGACATTTCATACTTGATTTAATCTCAATGGTGCGGACCAGCACCATGATCCGGTAATAGATCATCACTCTACAGTGATTGAGCTAATCAATAGTTTTTCACGATTATTATATTACGTTTAATAATCTAAACTATGAACATTCTTTTAGTTATTGTTATATTGTGTATGTTAAACCTCCTCACATAAACCACACTGATAACGAGTACACAATTTGCAAGGTTATATAATAACTATGGAATCAAAACATTCATCATATTCATTGAAGGAAAAAATTGAACCAAATTGTCATTGATAAATTAAAAACTTAATATTTGATTAAAGAAATCGTCACGATCTTATACAAGTGGCATTGACATATGAATTTAAAGGGCATACTTATCAGGTACGTCTAACAGGATGTAGAAGGCAGCGATGTCGAAGGGCGCAAGGAGAGGATGGCACTCGCCGCCATCTACCAAGGAGTTCCGGAATACGTCATTCTCATGATCGCGGAGAAGGATTCCGCAAAGGAGGCGTGGGCGACGCTAAAGACCATGCACATGGGTGCGGATCGCGTCCGAGACACAAAAGTCCAAACCTTGAAGAGTGAATTCGAGGTTCTTTGAATGAGGGACGGCGAGTCAATTGACGACTTTGACATGAAACTCACGTCCATTGTGATCGGTATCCGCTCACTAGGAGAAAAGGTGGATGAGACCACTATTGTCAAGAAATTCCTAAGAGTCGTACCTCACAGGTACATGCAGATCGTGACATCGATTGAGCAGTTCGGCAACCTCAAGACTATGACGGTTGAAGAGGTTGTTGGTCGCCTCAAAGCCCACGAGGAGAGACTTCGGGGTTACGGTGACAGAGAAGAGGAGAAGCACCTCCTGCTCACGCATGAAGAGTGGACGGCCAGACAGAAGAAAAGCGGGGGGGAGCAGACTTTTCTTCTAGCTCCTCTGGTCAAAGTAGCTACAGCGGAGACAGCCGAGGACGTGGTAGAGGTCGTGGACGAGGGCGAGGTCGAGACACGCAAGGTCGCGGCAGTGGTGCACCCCGTCAGGAAAGCATGACTAGGAGAGACAAGAGCTCAGTGAAGTGCTATAATTGTCAGAAGCTCGAGCACTTTGCTTCAGAGTGCCACAACAAGAACCAAGGCGAGGAAGCGAATCTGACGAGATTCCACGAAGATCAGCCGACGTTGATGTTTGCAAAACAGGAGGTGAGCCTGGACGGACAAGAAGACGAGGAGACGATCCTCGTAGGCGAGAGAGAGAAAACCTGTCCGGAGAGCAGGGAGCAGCCCTGGCCGGAGAGAAGAGAACAAACCTGCTCGGAATCCGAGTAGAGACCAGAGACCAGCGACCAGAGAGCTCCGAGCAGAGACCAGAGACCAGAAAACAGAGACCAGAGAGCAGACCTGCTCCGAGAAGAAGACCACGAAGATGGTGTTCCTGTTCGAGGACAAGGTTATTGTGAACCTCCTCGTTGACGGAGAGCAGAAAGTCTCTACTGATGTCTGCTACCTAGACGTGGTAGAGGTCTCGTTGACGGAGACCGAGCTAAGTTTGAAGAGCTCGATGAGAAGATCACGGGGAACGTGAAATTCGGCGACGGTTCAATCGTCAAAATTAGAGGCAGAGGGTCCATCATGTTTGTGTGCAAGAACGGGGACCAACGCCTCATGACCCAGGTGTACTACATCCCAAAGATGAAGAGTAACATCATCAACCTCGGACAGATGACAGAGATCGGCAACACAGTGGTGATGTCTGGTCCCTATCTGAAGATGTGGAACAGAAGTGGCAACCTGCTGATGAAGGCGAAGAGAACGCTGAACAGGTTGTACAAAATTCTCCTAAAGACATGCCAGACCGTCTGCTTAATGGCATCCCTAGTAGACCTGGCCTGGTTGTGGCATGCGAGACTTGGGCACGTAAACTTTTACGCACTCAAGACGATGAGAGAGAAGGAGATGGCCTTTGGGGTTCCCAAGATTGAACACCCCAACCAGCTATGCGAATGCTGCATGATCGCGAAACAGGCTAGAGTGCCATTTCCGATCAAGGCCAAGTTCCGAGCAGAACGACCTCTCCAACTAGTTCATGCGGACCTCTGGGGTCCAATTGTTGGGAAAATCCCTGTATATTATCGCGAATTATACCGTCGAACCGTTCGGGCAACATTTTAAAATTTTATTTTAAGCGGAAAATATGTTAACCGACCAACGGTCCGAACATCGGATAATGACATATTACAAGACCTGATAAATATTATGTAATTTAATATTCATAAATAATTATCAATAATCTAGTCTTTATAGGAAATAAATAAAAAGCAGTAAATGGTCGCATTTATTAGCCCAATGCATAAGGCCGTACCTCAATTGCCGACTTCCGGCTGCGCATTCTGAATTTGGCAGGGCTCCGCCAGTGCTGAGGGAAACACCCGTGATCTTCCGGGATATTCTCCTGGATTCCTCGTACCAAAGCGTGGGCTTCGCCGGCAGGACTCCGTCGCAAAATTTAAACTGATGGTTCTTTTTAAGCTTCCGGAGAACTAAGTCTCTTAAGCCGAACCAGAGAGAGAGGTCAGAGAAAAATTCGCAGACCCTTAAGGAGAGGGAGAGTTCGAATTTTTCTCTGGGAAAAGGTATGAAAAATGTGTAGAATGAGCTCCCTATTTATAGGCTCAGGCTGTAACCGAATTAGAGAAATTCTCTACCCTGAAATTCGAATTCAATAATTAAATATAATTAATTATTTCAATCTAATGGTCTAGATTTAATCTTATCTAAATCCAATGGATATAATTAATTAGAGATTTAATTAAATAAGAAAAGACTTGGATAAAATCAAAAAACAATCTTATCCTCTTCTCTTATCAAATTCGAATTTATATATATATATATATATTAAAATTCAAACTGTAATTATCTAGATCCAACGGTTGAGATAAATATTTAAACCGATCTAATGGATCAAATTAATTTAGGATAAAATCAAATATCTAAAGATTTAATAAAAACTTAATTCGATTTTATCCTTTCATATAATTCGATATATATAAATATATATATAATTAATTAATTTCCAATCCGACGGTAAAGATTAAATCTTAAACCGATCCAACGGATATAATTAATTACATAAATTTGAAAAACTAAGCTTGGTCACCAAGCTATTAATTTCGAATTATATTTAGGGTTAAAATCAATTATCTTAATACAACAATTGATATTAAATCATAACCGATCCAATGGATTAAATTGATTTTAGGAATTTTCTCAAATACCAATAACATTTGGTACTTATGCCGCAATTGTGAAAAGACCAAGGCCTATCCATTCGAATGTCATATTGTTCCACATTCCAAGGCATAATTCGATTTTACACATATAATATATATAAATATATTATTTATATATTAATATAAATCTATTAATTATTAATTAATTATTAATAAGATACTAATAATTAAATTAGAATAATTAAATTATATTAATATCCTCTGATCTCAATATCACACATTCAAATGTCATGATGTCACACCATCATTTAAATTCGTGACATGTGATTTAATTTCATAGTTTACCAAAACGATCACAAACTTAGAAATTCTCTAAATCACAAACCGTGCGTCGAAACGACTCGGCTCCAAAAGAAAAGTTTCTTAGAATTTAATTTTCAACAACTTTCATGTTGACAGAAAATACAAATTCTACTTTATTTTGTTAGTTAATTTTGGTTACCAAGATATGGTACTTTTGCCACGCTACTGATAAAACTATCTGATGTCTGTCATAGAGTTCAGTTTTATGAGTCTTGCCAAATGATTAAACATCTCAAAAAATGTTTATATCATGTATGTATCATCCGTTACGGAGCTATCCTGGGGACCATGAACCCGTATCACTTAAGCTCCAACGAACTGCTAGGGTGTTCGTCAAACCTCAGATTTATTCCACTATAAACCCGAGGCTGCACTCTTTAGTGATACAGTATATATTATTCCCTTAATTACAGCAGGGTGTCCATTGATACAATCAAATTCGGGTTATTGATCTTTCACTTGATGATCCACACACAAGCAGGCGGTTTTACCGTTATGCCCCTCATTGCATTTTCATCATTGACTCAGTCAGTAATATTATGAGTAACCTACTTATGGTTTTGATTCATAAGTTGCGCACGGGTACCTCTCACTTCTCACCACCGACAATCAAGGGAATCATCATGACTTTGAAGAGAGCTGTGTGATGCCCATGTCTATGACCAAGCTACCCTTACTGTTGACTATCATGTTCCCAAAATAATAGTGTTGGGAACAACGGTAATATATTGTGTTCTTTAACGGTTAAATCAAAGAACAATCAAGCCAGCAGCTCGGACTTAAGATCACTTAGTGTTAGGCATATTGCCCTTAAACAATGTTTTATTTACCCATTGTAAAAGTTTATGACGTCACTCTTAATAAAGAAGGCTCTTATTATGATAATCTTTTTTATAGTTCTTTATGTATAATCGAATGTTTATCCATAGTTCATAATGAAATGCAATTGTAATCTATCCATCACACAAGAGTCAATGTGAAGAAGAATTGATAGATGCAATAAATGAACTTAAATGTATCCGTGACTTAATTAAGCGGGTGGGAGCCTCTTAATTGATAAAGTCATTAATACGACAAAATGGAGAAAATCCTATTCTGGATAGATATGTGTGTCATACCCATTAAGTGTATTAAGTACGAAGTGTCTTTGTACTGGATAGGACTTGACTAAGTTCTGAAAGTTGCTCAACTAAGACCGTCACTGACAACTTTGAACTAAGTCGTAAAAGATGATCAAATGGTAATTAATCTAAATCCTGAAGTGATCTTGAACCCTGACTGTTAGCTTGATTGTTCTTTGATTTGCTAGTTAAAGAACACAACATAACGCTGTTCCCAAAGCCGCTATATTGGGAACATGATAGTCGACAGGGAAGGGTAGCTCGATCACAGATATGGATATCACATAGCTTTTTACTAAGTCAAGATGATTCCTGGAATTGTCGGTCGTGAGAAGTAGTACGGGACTCATGCGCAGCTTACGTCTCGAAATCATAAGTGAGTCGTCTACAATACCACCGATGGAATTCAGGAAGAAAAGCACTAAGGGGCTAAACGGTAAAACGCCCGCTCAAGTGTGAATCATCAAGTGAAAGATTAATCACTGGAATTTGATTATATCACTGGACACCTTAAGATATAAGGAATATATTATTCGCATCACTAAAGAGTACAGCTTCGGGTTTTTAGTGGAGTAACACCGGAGTTAACAGATTAATCTGTTGGAGCTTAAGTGATGTGGGTCCATGGTCCCCAGGATAGCTCTGTAAAGGACCAATCGTACAATTAGAATATTTGTTATTCTAATTTATAATAGAACAATTGAAACTGAAGCTTGTGTCAAGTTTTGGAAAGTTTCAAAAAGTTGCGGCAAAAGTACCTAAAGTTTTGCCAAAGAAATAGCTGATAGGAAAAAGTCAAAACTGGAATAAATTTTTAACATCAATATTGTAGTAAATTTAATTCTAAGAGTTTTTTCTTCTATGATTTTATGTGTAAAATCTACAGAGAAAAAGATATGAATTATATATCATAACAAAAGGATATGTTAATTCATGAGAATTATTTAAAGATAAAATTAATGGGCAAGGTCCATTGGGTTTAATCTTAGCTAATAGTAAGAGAGGAAATTCGACCAAGCCTTGGTGGATAAGCCCACTAGGTATTTTCCTTATCATATTTTAATAAAAGATTAATTATGTTAATTATCATGATAAACATATAAGGCAAGATTTTGAATCATGGAAATTACCAAGCTTGGTTACCAAGCAAGAGATGGCGATTTCAAGCATGAATGAAATCGAAATTTATATGTTATGATAATTTGTGATACTAATTAATTATATACAAATATGGTATTAATCTAAATTAGATAAGTAAGAATCATATCATGAATATTAATTATGCATGAATCATAAGAACTTGATTTGCAAGTTTTAAATAAAGATTTATAATGCATGAGAATTAATATTGATTGATTCATGACATTATTTAATTGATAGGTTATTTACAAATAAGGGAAAGATTGATAAATCATGTGTCACCTAATTTGATTTAATTGGAATTAATTTTTGATTAAAAATAATGTTAGAAATCGACAACACCTATTCATGGAATGAGATTGGATTTCTTGGTATTTATTTTAATTAAAGAAAAATGTATTCCCTTGATTAAAATATGATGAAATCGAATTTTACCTAATATGGTAGGTATTTGATTTTCATGATACATATTTAAATCATATGAAATTAAATCTTAGGTATTTCAATCATCATAATTTCGAACTCCTATCTAAATGGGAAGGTTGGAATTGATTCTTGATTGATTTATGATTAACACTAATTAGGGTTGATTGATTTGTAATTGACACTAATTAAGGTTAATTGATTTATCTAAAATTGGAAGTTATGTGTGCATGCCTTTTACTATAAATACAAGGCTTAAGCATCACATTTCAATAACACTCTCACATGCAAAATTCGAGCTCTCTCTCTAAAAGAAGCTATCGAATTCTCTCTCTCTCTCTAGAAATCGGCTAAGCTAGAAGCAACGAAGTTCCGTCAAACGAAGCCCACGCTTTGTGTACGAGGAAGTTCTAGAGAATATCCCGGAAGGCTTTGGGAGTTCCTTGTCGTCTTAGAAGTCGTGCGGAAGCTCTGCTCAACCTCCCTAGGCGCATTCTCAAAGGCCGGCGGAAGCTCTGCCCAAATTCAGAAAGCGAAGTGGAAGTCATTGTGAGAAATAGGTACGGCCTTATGCATTGGGTAAATAAATGCAAAACTATTTTATTGCTTTATTTATTTCCTTGACTAGAATTAATAATTACGTGTTTGAATATGTTGGGTATAATTCTATACATGATGATAATGAGAAACGAATAATAGTAAAAACAGTAGCGAATAAATTCCATAATACTTATCATGTAGATTCTTGGATCTCGACGAGCATCGGCTTGTCGGTTTGATCCGAAACTTGTTTGATATCCTGTAAAACAGAAAACGGTTAGCGATTCCCGAGACGCGTTGGACGCTCTCCTTAAAGCTTGATTCGCCTCCTCTACGTGCTTGAGATTCGTTAGGCGATAGCTTCCCAGGATATAACGGGATGACCGAGAACTTTGTAGCACTTCGAAGTTCACCGGCGAACTGAACCTTCTTGAACTCCGTTACCGAAAGACTCACGACATAAAACGAAGGGAAACATGAAAATTTGAGTTTGCGGAGTGAAAAAACCGGGAAGCAAACTCATAGTTTCTAGAGAGATTTTCAAAGGACATTTTGCAATGGTGTGTCGAAAGGGTTCGAGGTCACTTCAATATATAGATGCGGGAAGGAGACAAAGAATTGATTGTCAATCAATCCTATAACGGCTACTAATAAATTGCAATTAATCCGTAACGTAATAAATTGAATTCAATATTCATAACGGTTATAATCAATATAGCCGTTTTACGTAACGTTTTAACATCGGAACAAATCCCGGTAATTGGATAGACCGTTCGTCTTGATTGTTCGACATTTCGACCCGCTCGACGCTATCTCAATTTTATTTAACTGCAATTATTTCCAACAATCCCCCACATAAATAAAATTGACAGATCACTCTTGACAACACCTGACTCAGGTAACAGAGTTCGGCAGTCAAATCCTGCATAGGATAGGTAGGTGTAACCCTTTGAACCTTCCCTTGTGAAAGTATATTTCCTTACTTGGTGATCAGTAGACGCGATGTCTTTGAACTGTTCGACCGTTAGTGTAAGTGAGAATATACCTCACACACAATTCTCCTTAGACAGATTCAGTTCTCACTATTGTGTTCGTTCATGGTCATGAACACCATCTCGTTCTGCGAGAGTTTACGGAACTTGCGCCCTTTACAATTCCGTTGAAGCGACCCCACTTCACTCTAACATAGGTGATCTTACTGCCCTTTACAATTCCGTTGAAGCGACCCCACTTCACTCTAACATAGGTGATCTTACTAAAAGCAAACTATGCTCCGCTCGGTTATCATTTACCGACGTGTAAGAATTATTAAAAGCTTTTTATTAGCTTATCCTTAACCGTACATATCACTGTTTTTCATCTTAGGAACGGACAGATGGTGTAACCCCCACTGTGATCCGTTAAAGTCTTACAGCTACGTTGTCCCATTGAACCTAGTTCTTGGGATCTCCAGTCGGCTAGGTTGGGTTTCCACTGTAAAACTTCATTTTTCAATGGGCTTAAGTCACATTCCATTTGATGATTTCACAACCAACTCTCACTTTTACCCTTTTCGGTAGTGGATCCACACAACATTATCATTTGATTCACATGATCAATTATGATAAAACTTATTTGAGAGTAGCTTTCTAAATACATTGTGTCAACATGTCTAAACTTGTCATTATGAACATGGTTTTACACTCTTTTAATTGCATACTAAATTTCATAGTCGATGCAAATTAAAGACGCGATTTTTTGCCATCTCAAAAGATCTTCCAAACATATTCTTAGTCATTCGGCCTTATTACCGTATTAGTCTAAGATAATATAAAGATTCCATTGTGAATCACGTTTATTTGGACGCTTTCCACATGTGATTTGAATCATACTCCAAAGAGTTAATTCTAATTCAATTATGAACATATCGTACATAGATGCAGTCTATGGTCCTTAGACCCAATCTAATATGAAGCGATTATTCTCGTTAAACGCCCCCGCATTTCTAGGTATTAATAGGAATTCAATGTTCACAAACCTTTGAACTTCTCAATTTTATCTCGTGATAAATAGAGTCCGACATTATTGCCATATATATTATGCACATATGCATGTACGTCATTTGAGCGCTTCTAGCCTCGTTGACTATTAAGATAACATCTTAAAATTGAAACCGCAATTTCAATTAAATGTATGCGTACCTTGATTGATAATCAAGTGTACTTCGGCATAAAATAATTTTCTGGGCGCGGGCACACAAGTTTTGACGCAGGCACGGACATAAAAATAACACCCCTTCTGGGCGCAGGCACGTGAGATTTTGGCACAGGCACAAGCAAAAACATGCCCAGAACTTGATAATTACTTCTGCGTGTGGGCACACCGAAACTTGCGCACCAACAAGCAGAAGAATACCAAGGATCAAAATGAATTTCCTCTTTATATATTTTTCCAAGGATTTTGGAAACCATAGAATTTCTCCAAAAAAAAAATCATTTACATTTTCTAATAATTCTCTTTCATTTAGAAAATTACCAACTTAGAATTAAAATCGCAATTTCAATTCAACGCTTTACGTTTAGTACCTCGATCAATAATCGGGTGTACTACATGAACATATTATTTCTCCATGAATAATAATTTCTCACTTTATTGGTTTTTCAAAAGCAAATCTCAAATTATATACCCACAATATATAATTATACGTCACACGTATTATTTGTCAAATATATACAAAAGCCATACTCGGCTTTCCACATGAGAAGCACTTCTCAAGTTGTATATACACAGTATACAAATATTAAAGAATACATAGAACATATTGCTATTTAAAGCACAATTCAAATATATCACTCATACGATTAATTTTAATGTGTATATATAGTGGCGGAGCCAGCTTTAGAAATCAGGCGGGGCACTAATAAAGACAAAAAAAATGCGATCGTGCATATTTTTCAACGATTTTTTCATAAATATTCTTAGTGAAAAAGAAAAACAACAATACTAAACGTTGATTGGGCCTAAAATAAATAAAAAATCCATTTCATTAATTATTTTGATACAAAATTTTAAGTAAATCGGTAAAAGAAAAGATACTAATTTCCAATAAATGTATAGAATTCTTTATTTAACAAAAGCTTAAAAATACTTCTAAATAAATGACATTATTTATAGACTGCTAAATCTTAGAGAAATATATGTATATATAACAATGAGTTTTTTTTTTTTTTTTTAATTATCTATTTAGATCCAAGTTTTAGAATGCTCAGGCTTGTTTGAACCTTGTTTGTTCCTCTAATTTCAGATGAAAAAAATTTGACCACGGATAACTCAGTGAGGGCACATGCACTCAATGGTGCCTTAGTGGCTCCGCCAGTGCATATAAGCATACCACAAATACCTCCATGACGTCAGCAAGCATTAACGATTCTCCCTCAAAGAAAGGAGAAATGACAACATTAAAAAGATGGTAAACATTATTATCTTACTAAATATTGCTTAATAAATTACCAAAATTACTCAGAGGCCCAATATATTCAGAATACATAATTACATATACATATGTAGTAAAACAAAACTTGACACTTGTAGCTGATTGCTGTATATGTTTATAAAGGAAAGCAATGTCAATAACAATAACTCATGACGACATTGTGGCACTAATTAGTAGCACCAATAAATTTCTATTTACTATTAATTGAGCAATAAAACTGTCCCTTTGTAGCAGTAAGCGAAGCACGTTTTGCATAATTAAAGCCAATTAATAGTTATAAAAAAAAAAAAAACTTACGTGACTGAGTTGTCTTCAGAGCAATGAAGATTAACGTTCATCTTTTCCATCAAGAATTGAATGAAAACGTACCACTTCGCTCAAGAAACGTTCAAAAATCAGAGCACTGGAGATCAAAGAAAGAGACAACGGTCCTGTAAGCTGTAACGCTTGCCTCACGTGCTCCTATTCCGACCTCAAGTCTGGCGGCACGAACGCCATTCGCCGCTTCCGCCCAACGTATGATGATGTCGACGAACTCAGGCGATTGGATCTCCGCAGTGGTAGTGCCTATTTTCTTAGTATCAGCACTTTCACGTTCTGCAAGTATTCTTTTTTTCTTCAATAAAGCAAGCATATCGGTCTTTCTGTTTACTCATCAGTAGCTTCTGTTTCATACATCACCGTATCTTTGAGCTGTCCTGTTTCATTTCTCGTGATCATCAAAATCATGGAATCAAGCTTTAAGATTGTTGGGTATAATTCTATACATGATGATAATGAGAAACGAATAATAGTAAAAACAGTAGCGAATAAATTCCATAATACTTATCATGTAGATTCTTGGATCTCGACGAGCATCGACTTGTCGGTTTGATCCGAAACTTGTTTGATATCCTGTAAAACAGAAAACGGTTAGCGATTCCCGAGACGCATTGGACGCTCTCCTTAAAGCTTGATTCGCCTCCTCTACGTGCTTGAGGTTCGTTAGGCGATAGCTTCCCAGGATATAACGGGATGACCGAGAACTCCATAGCACTTCGAAGTTCACCGGCGAACTGAACCTTCTTGAACTCCGTTACTGAAAGACTCACGACATAAAACGAAGGGAAACATGAAAATTTGAGTTTGCGGAGTGAAAAAACCGGGAAGCAAACTCATAGTTTCTAGAGAGATTTTCAAAGAACATTTTGCAATGGTGTGTCGAAAGGGTTCGAGGTCACTTCAATATATAGATGCGGGAAGGAGACAAAGAATTGATTGTCAATCAATCCTATAACGGCTACTAATAAATTACAATTAATCCGTAACGTAATAAATTGAATTCAATATTCATAACGGTTATAATCAATATAGCCGTTTTACGTAACGTTTTAACATCGGAACAAATCCCGGTAATTGGATAGACCGTTCGTCTTGAGTGTTCGACATTTCGACCCATTCGACGCTATCTCAATTTTATTTAACTGCAATTATTTCCAACAGAATAAATAACTAATTATTTAACCGATCGAATCTCCGTTATCTTGGTGCTCGATTCTAGAAAAAGAAGTAACTTCGGAAAGTGTAAAATGGGCATTTCCGTGTAAAACAATTTTTTTAAAAGTTACCCCGATGGATCGAGGGCCCATCCCGAGATATGACGGAGGAGACATTAAATATTTCCCCAACACTCAGGACTTAGATCGAATATCCATTTGATCATCTACTAGTGACTCAACTCCAAGTTATCAATGACTGTCTTATATGATAACTTCCGGAGTTTAAGTCAGGTCCAGTCCAATATGAAGACACTTAATACTTTATGCACTTCTAGTGAGTGTGACACACACAAAATCCAGAATAGGATTGTCACTTAGTCACATTAATGACCTTATACGATTAATGGGCTCCCACCCAGTTAATCAGGTCACGAACATTTTAAGTTCATTTATTATGATTATTAATTCTTCCTCACATTGACTCTGTTGTGATAATAATAACATAATTGCATCCTTTATGAACTAAGGATCAAACATTCTATTTTACTCTACCCAAAACTATAATAAGATTATCATAATAAGCATCATCTTTATTCAACGACTTGTCATAATCTTTTACAAATGGACAAAATATCTTGTTTAAGGACACACATGGTTTATAACAGAATAGGAAACCATATCATATCAAACCAGGAAGCCAAATCGAATCTCCAAACTTGCTCCTCAAGTTTGGCACCTTCCTGGAATAGCTCTTCTTGACTTCTGGCGTTTCCCGTTTCTGCCCGAGATTAATTTTGCTAGGGTCCTTTGCTGCTAGGGGGCATCTCTGCTCTCCCTCATCTTTGCTAGGGCCATCTCTGGTAGGAGCATTCCCGGTCGGGTCCTTTCCTGCTGGGGGAAATCTCTGGTCGGATCCATCTCTGGTGGGGGAATTCCTGCTAGGGAGATTTCTGCTCGGGCACTTCTCTGCTAGAGGAAACTCTGGTGGGGAGATCTCTGGTAGGGGTTGAGCCAAGTCAGGCTTAAACTCACATTCTCCACCGTAAGCTTGACTTTGGTCGAGGTTCCTCACTCCGAGCAGCTCTCTCATCTCCGCGAACGTAACTCTTTCTAGAGCCTTGGTAAGTATGTATGCACCCTGCCCCTGTGCTAACAAACTCCACGATGATCTTCCGCTTCTCTACACGCTCGCGAATATAATGATACCGAGTGTCTATGTGTTTGCTCCGACCATGAAACACTGGGTTCTTCATTAGTGCTATTGCTGACTTGTTGTCCACGTAGAGTGTTACTCGCTTCTGCTCGGCTCCAGTCACTTCACTTAGTATCCCCTTGAACCACATAGCTTGACACGCTGCTGCGGTTGCTTCCATGAACTCCACTTCACATGAGGATAGAGCTACAGTCTTCTGCTTATGAGATTGCCAGGTGATCAAGTTCCCGTTGAGGTAGAACGCCATCCCTCCGGTACTCTTCCTATCATCAATTTCACCGGCCAGATCACTGTCAGTGAAGCCGACTAGCTCTTCTGCTCCCCTGCCTCTTCCATATTGGATCCCGTAGTCCGTCGTTCGCTTCACGTAGCGCAAGATGTGCTTAACGGCCTGCTGGTGTGCGCTCGTGGGCTTCTCCATATAACGACTAACTATCCCAACTACATGAGAAATGTCTGGTCGGGTGATAGTAAGATACCTCAGGCACCCGATCATGCGTCTGTATTCTGTGGGATCCACTTCTCTTCCTTCAGCATCTTTCCCGAGCTGCAGCTTCGCCTCCATTGGGTATTTGCTCGGGTTGAAATCCGCCATCTCGAACTGCTTAAGGATCTTCCTCGCGTAAGCCGACTGCTTCAGAGTGATGCAGTCTTTCTTTTGGTCTACCTCGATGCCGAGGCAGTAGGAAAGTAATCCAAGATCACTCATCTCGAATTTGGCCATCATCTGCTTCTTGAATCCTTCTGCGCCTCCTGCGCTGGATCCAGTGACTATCACGTTGTCCACATACACTCCGACGACCAGAACTTTTTCTCTGCTGCTCCTGGTGTACACTGCCTGCTCCCTGGAGCACTTTGTGAATCCAAGACTCTTCAAGCTCTTGTCGATGTAGAGGGGGTTTTTCACCACCCTTTTCCAGTCACAAAGACAATCACTAAATAACAAATAAATAAGAATAAATGATGAATATCTCTGTTTTATTATATCTTCCGAAATGAGCTCGGTTTTCTTCCGTTGAATAGCTGGACAGATGAAGGATCATGAACATCAACTCTTTCTATTTCCTCTCTATTTTCCCTTAGCCTTTTCTATTACAAGATTTCCTTTTTCTCTTTCCGGGTCTCTCTTCTCTATTTTTTCGAACCTTTACAAATGAGGCTTATCTTGCCTTTCATAGAGTTTACAATGCCTTTCTCCCGCGTCTTTCCCGCCTTTTTTCCTTTAATCATTCCTTCTCTGGCGTGATTGGAGGGCAGCACGGTAAATCCCTAATTTATGTCACTTCCGAGCAGGCTGCCGTTATGGGTAGGTGCGCCTCATTAAATGCGCATCTCGTCAGCCGTCATTCGGCTCTGCAAGCCTTCATCGCTGATGTTCTCATCGAGTGAGTAGGTCGGCTTCATTAAATGCATGTCTCGTCAAGGGTCATTCGACCCTGCACCGTCATCATGATGAAACTCCTCGTCGGGTGTGATGGGATGCCTCATCGCGACTTGCTCTCGTGTGGCTGCGTCTCCTCGTGGATGAACCTTCTCGGGGGTACTCTTCCTCGGGGATGTTCCTCTTCGGGGATAATCCCCCTCGGGTGATGCCCTTCTTCGCCTCCTCTCATGTCGTTTATGGGCAGAACGACACGAGTTGTGTTGAGGATGGATTTGACCAAATCCGACCTTAACAGTCGAGGCGTATGTTCCACGCCCTTGGAGCTTGACGTAACCCGTATAGAGCCTTGGAGAGCTTGTACACCTTTTGCTCCTTGTCCTTTACGCCAAAACCTTCAGGTTGACTGACGTAGACTTCTTCCTCGAGGTCACCATTTAAGAATGCGATTTGACATCCATGTGATGAATCTCCCAACCTCAATGAGCTGCTAGGGCTAAGATGAGTCTGATCGTGTATAGTCTCGCCACGGGAGCAAAGACTTCCTCGAAGTCAACTCCTTGCCTCTGCACGTAGCCTTTGGCTACTAGCCTTGCCTTGTGCTGTAGGACATTCCCCTCGATGTCCTTCTTCAGCTTGTAGACCCACTTCAAGCCAATGGGTTTCTGACCTCTGGGCAGGTCGGTGAGCTCCCACGTCATGTTCTTCTCTATGGACTCCAGCTCCTTCTCCATTGCTTCATGCCATTCCTACTCGGTAGCTGCCTCTTGGTAGTTGGCCGGCTCCTCGGCGCACAACAAGGACAACTATTCTAGGTTCATCTCCACTTCCTGAGCCTCTTCGTAGACTTCTACTAGGGGGACGAAATCCCCTTAGGCCATCCTTGATCGAGGAATCTCCCGAGCCGGATGAGCTGGTTCTGCTCGGGCTAGGTGTCCTGGGTGTACCCGGGCAGGAATCTCTGGTAGGGGTACCTGAGCTGGTGGGCACACCAGAGCTGGTAGGGGTACCTGAGCTAGTAGAGATATTCGAGCTGGTGGGGGTACCCGAGCTGGATGTTGTTGGCCCTTCCTGGTCGGCAACGTATTCTTCTACTTCAATCTCAAATGAGTTTTGCTCGGGCTCACCGTTCTCATCGCGCCAATCCCACTTCTTCTCTTCTTCGAACACGGCATCTCTGGTCACTTGGATCTTGCCGCTTCGGGGGTCAAAGAGTCTGTGTGCCTTGCTTCCGTCTTCAACACCAAGGTACACCATCGACTGACTCTTGTCATCAAGCTTCTTGAGATGGGGACCTACAGTCTTCACATGTGCGGTGCACCCAAACACCCTCAAGTGCTCTAAGTGGGGCTTCTTCCCAAACCACGTCTGGTAGGGAGTACGCTCTCCTAGCGCATTCGTTTGCAAACGGTTAAGCAAATAGACCGCGTGTCTAACTGTTTCTCCCCAAAACCTCGCCGGGACTTGCATGCTCTTCATCAAACTCCTTGCTGTGTCCATCACTGTCCGGTTTTGTCTCTCCACCACACCGTTCTGCTGGGGAGTGTATGGTGCGGTCAGGTGGCGCTCAACTCTTTCCTCATGGCAAAACTCTCCAAACTGCTGGGATTTGAACTCTCCACCTCGGTCTGTTCTCAAGACCTTCATCTTGTGTTCTGACCCATTCTCCACAAGCCCCTTGAACTTCTTGAAGACTTCAAAGGCTTCACTATTCTCCTTAAGCGTGTAGATCCACATCCAGCGACTGTAGTCGTCAACAAGTAGTAGGAAATACTTGCTTCCGACTAGAGTTACTGGGGTGATTGGTGTTGGACATGTGTGTCCTTAAACATTATATTTTTATCCATTTGTAAAAGATTATGACAAGTCGTTGAATAAAAGATGGTGCTTATTATGTTAATCTTATTATAGTTTCTGGTAGAGTAAAATAGAATGTTTGATCCTTAGTTCATAAAGGATGCAATTATGTTATTATTATCACAACAGAGTCAATGTGAGGAAGAATTAATAATCATAATAAATGAACTTAAAATGTTCGTGACCTGATTAACTGGGTGGGAGCCCATTAATCGTATAAGGTCATTAATGTGACTAAGTGACAATCATATTCTGGATTTTGTGTGTGTCACACTCACTAGAAGTGCATTAAGTATGAAGTGTCTTCATACTGGACTGGACCTGACTTAAACTCCAGAAGTTATCATATAAGACCGTCATTGATAACTTGGAGTTGAGTCACTAGTAGATGATCAAATGGATATTCGATCTAAGTCCTGAGTGATCTTGAGTCCGAGCTGCTGGCTTGATTGTTCTTTGATTTAGCCGTTCTTATATTACCGTTGTTCCCAACACTATTATTTTGGGAACATGATAGTCAGCAGTAAGGGTAGCTTGGTCATAGACATGAGCATCACACAGCTCTCTTCAGAGTCATGATGATTCCCTTGATTGTCGGTGGTGAGAAGTGAGAGGTACCCGTGCGCAACTTATGAATCAAAACCATAAGTGGGTTACTCATAATATTACTGACTGAGTCAAGGATGAAAATGCAATGAGGGGCATAACGGTAAAACCGCCTGCTTGTGTGTGGATCATCAAGTGAAATATCAATAACCCGAATTTGATTGTATCAATGGACACCCTGCTGTAATTAAGGGAATAATATATATTGTATCACTAAAGAGTGCAGCCTCGGGTTTATAGTGGAATAACACCGAGGTTTGACGAACACCCTAGCAGTTCGTTGGAGCTTAAGTGATACGGGTCCATGGTCCCCAGGATAGCTCCGTAACGGATGATACGTACGTGATAAAAATATTTTGAAATGTTTTTAAGATCATTTGGCAAGACTCATAAAACTGAAGTCTGTGACAGACATCAGATAGTTTTATCAGTAGCGTGGCAAAAGTACCATATCTTGGTAACCGAAATAAACTGACAAAAGAAAGTAGAATTTGGATTTTCCAGTCAACATGAAAGTTGTTGGAAATTAAATTCTAAGAAACTTTGCTTTTGGAACCGAGTCATTTCGTACGGTTTGTGATTTAGAGAATTTCTAAGTTTGTGATCGTTTCGGTAAACTATGAAATTAAATCACATGTCACGAATTTAAATGATGGTGCGTCAGCATGACATTTGAATGTGTGATATTGAGATCAAAGAATATTAATTTAATTAAATTATTCGAATTTAATTATTAATATATTATTAATAATTAATCAATAATTAATAGATTTATAGTAATATGTAAATAATATATTTTCATATATATTATATGTGTAGAAATCGAATTATGCCATGGAATATGGAACCATATGCATTCGAATGGATAGACTTTTGTCTCTTCATAATTACGGCAAAAGTACCAAATGTTTTGGTATTTGAGAAAAACCTTAAAATCAATTTAATCCATTGAATCGGTTATGATTTAATATCAACCATTGGATTAGGATATTGATATATTCGAAATTAATAACTTGGTGACCAAGTTTTGATTTTTGAATTTAGCTAATTAATTATATCCGTTAGATCGGTCTAAGATTTAATCTTTACCGTCGGATTGGAAATTAATTAATTATATATATTATATATTATTTTCGAATTATAGTTTTGGATAAATACGAATTTGATTTTTATTAAATCTTTTAATATTTGATTTTATCCTAAACTAATTTGATCCATTAGATCGGTTTAAAGATTTATCTCAACCGTTGGATCTAGATAATATGAATTCGAATTTTAATATATATATATATATATATATATATATATTCGAATTTTATAAAGATAAGAAGATAAGATTGGATTTTTTATTTTATCCAAATCTTTCTTATTTAATTAAATCCCTAATTAGTTATATCCATTGGATTTAGATAAGATTAAATCTAGACCATTGGATTGAAATAATTATTTAATATATAGAATTTGAAATTATGGAGTGAATTTCTCTAATTCGGTTACAGTCTGAGCCCATAAATAGGAGGCTCATTCTACACATTTTTCACACCTCTCCCCAGAGAAAAATTCGAACTCTCCCTCTCCTTCAGGGTCTGCGAATTTTCTCTCTGATCTCTCCTTCTAGTTCGGCTTAAGAGACTTAGTTCTCCAGAAGCTTAAAAAGAACCATCAGTTTAAATTTTGCGACAGAGTCCTGCCGGCGAAGCCCACGCTTCGGTACGAGGAATCCAGGAGAATATCCCGGAAGATCACGGGAGTTTCCCTCAGCACCGGCGGAGCCCTGCCCGATTCAGAACGCGCAGCCGGAAGTCGTCAATAGAGGTACGGCCTTATGCATTGGGTTAATAAATGCAACCATTTACTGCTTTCTATTTATTTCCTATAATGACTAGATTATTAATAATGATTTATGAATATTAAATTACATAATATTTATCAGATCTTGTAATATGGTTATTATCCGATATCCGGAAACGGATAACAAGTTTTCCGCTTTAAAATAATTTTTAAATGTTACCCGGACGGTTTGGAGGTACAATTCGTGATAATTTACATGGAATCCGAGACGTGACTCCCAACATTACAGCCATTTACGGAGGTTGTATACACAGCAGAGCATTTGACCAGAGGTTGGGTCTTTTTGCCGCAATTAACCCTTACATTAATGTGTGTGTATATATAAATATATATATATATATATTACCTCATAATCAATAAAATCAGTGAAGTTAAAAATTCTATCGTGGTCCCTTTTATTGTTGGGCAAATGAGCCGAATGCCCATTTTTTACTCAACGTTTCAAAAAAAATGCTCAAACTTATTTATGGTAATCAAAACCACCAATTAATTAAAATATAGACCAATATACCCTTTAATTTTTTTTAATATTAATGTTCCTTAATTGTAGCATAATAGAATCAACCAATTAATGCTTAAATATAACCCTTAATCGTAGCATAATTAATATTCCTATTAAATAGGAATATTTGAATAATTTGATTTTAATAAATAAAAATATGCGTTATCCCTCCATCAGTTATCCCTCCTATTTTCTAGCAATTATAATTAAAAAAACTAAATAAATTCCTATTTTCTAGCAAGTAATTACGTAAAAGAAATTATAATTACGTAAATATAATTTTAGTAATTACGCAATTTTAGTTATGAAAATGTCATTATAGTTAAATAAAAAATGTAATTTTAACTAGGCATAAAAATTCAGTTAAATTACAAATAAAGTGTAATTGTAATTACGAAAATATAATAATAGTTACAAAAATGTCATTATTGTTACGAAAATGTAGCTATATTACAAAAATGTCATTGTAGTTAGGAAAAATGTTATTATGATTACGAAAATGTAATTAAAGTTACAGTAATGTAATACAAAAATATCATTATAGTTACGTAATTATAGTTACAAAATCGTATTTATAGTTACGAAATATAGTTACTGATTCGTGTTTACGTAAATATCCTTACGAAATATCGTATTTATACCCATATACACAAAATCGTATTTACGTAATTATAGTTATTGATTCGTGTTTATCTTTACAAAATTTCAGTTTCATTTTTTATAGCTATACCATCGTATTTATAGTTACAGTTTTGTCATGATTTTATGAGTTTCGAATTTAAAACTCACAAGGGACTTATTTATAGTTAAGGATTCGTTTTATTTGATAAAAGAGAACAACGACCAACTAGAAAAACCACTTTCATTATTTTTAGTCATGTAATCGACATGTATGCTTCAAAAAACGAAATTAAGGCATCAAAAATCAATTTTTCTTCTTAGCTTTTAGTACATCAATTACAAAACCGTAACAGTAACAGTAACAATGATTACGAAACCGTAGCAGTAATTACAAAACTTTAAATGTATAATCTAAGTTGCGATATTGCGAATACAAAACTTAAATTACAAAACTGTAATTGTATAATAGAATGTACGAAATTGTATTGAAGTTCCGAAACTATAATTGGTAGGAGTTGCCTCTTCCACGCCCATCATCTCGACCTCCTCAACTTCCAAAGGCTTTGACGTCGAGGTATCGATCCAAGGGTTGACAACCAACGGTTGTCTGAAACTTTCATGGAACTCGCTCGTATTTAGCTCTGCTTCGGTGACTTGTAAACAATTTTTACCTTAATTTCAACTTCTTCCTTTTGTTTTAGCTGCTGCTCGCTTGTAGTTAGTTTTTGCTGCTCCTCGCGCGTAGGTGGTTTTGTCCGTTTGCGAGTTGATGAATGTTTTTCAACTGGTTCAATCGGGATTGTTTTCTTTCCTATAAATGCAAGTTTAATAAATGCATGATATAGCAAGAACAACCAATCAAGACAACAATATTATACTAATTAAAATCTTATATACTTTGAAAATTCTTTCAACACAATAAAGCACAAATTAAATATGTGATATAACATACTCAATACCTTTCAAACGCGATGAGCGCACATTAGAACTTGTTGACGCCATCGAAGGATTAGTTGATTTCATTATCTAAAATCGTAGGAAATAAAAATTACGAATTAACATTGAATATAAAAACTCGAAATTGTATATAAATATACCAAATCAAAACTGTAAATTACATTACCAAAATTATATATGTATATATCAATTTGAAATACGGGAGTTGTTATGCAAATCTTAATATCAACCTTATAATTGTATATGTACATACCAGTCTTAAACTGTAAATTTAATTACTAAAAATTCGGTAATTAAAATTACGGATAATTTCTATATCAATCAAAATTAAAGAAATCCAATCTCGAAATCAAAGAATAGATGACTTTATATCAATCAAAATTAGAATCACTGGATCCAGGCAAATTTACGTAAGATGCAAAATCAACATTGGCCTAAACATGGAAAAGCTTATTCGAAACAGCTGTGAAAGTCCAATGGTTGACTACAAAGCTTACTCAAGTGAACCGTATAATTAGGAAATCTTCAAGAGAATTGTAAATATGACTTGTACTATATAAATATAGAAGTTATTATAAACCTATTTTTGTAATTTAAATTACAAATACATAACCAATTTGAAATTCAAATTCAAATTTCTTAACACTAAACAATTATTCACAAACCTGATCTCCATTAAACGAAGCCCTAAATAGTGTAAGCACAACTACAAAACACTAAATCGAAATAAAATTCAATCTTCTAATGTATATACCAATTATAAACTGTAAAATTATTTACCAAAAATTTCGTAATTTAAATTACTTAACATAAAATCAAGATTCACAAAAACCACGATCTCCATTAAACGAAAACCTTAAATCGTGTAAGCATAATTACAAAACACTAATTCGAATTCAAATTCAATCTTCTAATCATAACCTTAACAAAAATTTGATGGGTTTAATCCACATGCATAGAAATTACACGAGAAACAGATTTCAGACTTACTGGATTTCGTGAACAATAGACGGCGAACGAGCTATTGGGTGAACGGTGTTCTGATCGAACGACCTTCGCGACAGAGAAGGCAACAGAGGCGACGGGAAGCTACGTGACGGCGGCACGACGCGAGGCGACTGGTCTTGACGGCGCGAGGCGTCTGGAGTTGACGACGGGAGGCTACATGACTTGGTGACGGTAGGAGATATATGCGACGATCGAACAATAGGGGAGAGAAGAGAAATATTGAGCGACCAATTTTGGAGAGAAAGAAAGATATTGAAAAGTTAAAATAAAGAGGGTTTTCGACCCAATTTTTATTTTTATTTTCCAAAAAATTACATAATATTGTAATTAAGAGTTGGAAGATGTCAACCACAATTATAGGAAAAATAATTTCGAAATTAAAATATATAATTAATAATATTTAAACGAAAATTAATATTTAATAACTAATATTAAGGGTAATATGATCCAAACAAAATTATTAATATGTATAAATTAGTTTTATGAAACTATGCCCATTTCTTTTAGATTTTAAGTGATTTTTGAGCATTTCGTGGGTTTTTCTTTTATTGTTTTATCAAATAATAATAATAATAAAAAATAAAAAATAAAGCAGCTTATCATTACATGTGATGTGTCCAAAAGACAACTAGACTGGTGGTATTTCTTTATTCACCATTCTCAAGGAATTCAGGTAATAATATATGAGACGCATTTATACTATTGGTAGTGGAAATAATATTCGAATAATCATAAACTTCCACTTGAAACAATTATTATTTAATTGTCGACACAAGTCTTTCATTAATTTCTTATCTAAATTATAAGCATCGATCGGTACTATATATTCTTCTATTCCTTCATTCTTGTTCTGTCGACACACTCATGCATTTTCAATGAACAAAACGTGGGTTTTGAGCATAATTTAAATAACTCATCTCCACGCATTTTGTTCAACTTTCGTCTTCTGTTTCTTTTGGACTGATTATCTCATTTGCGTACGATATTTAACGAAAGCAGTATGACCAAGTGTTTAAACAAGAAAAAGATGGCTTTAAAACGCAATATTTCGTTGTTGGGGCGCAAAGCAAGCTCTGAATCTGTATTCTTTTAATAAAGAAAGTAAAAACAAATTAGCCATTAGGCTATAAGCATTAATTAATTATTAATATCATATATATGAAGAGCACCTTTTTTTTCTTTTTTCTTTTTTCTTTTTTATGAAGAGCACTACAGACCAGTAATAATAAGTTATTAAGGCTCTACTTTTACTAATAGGTCGAAAGACCGACAGACAAACAACCGCATATATTTGTTTGCTCAAGACAAGAGCGTAAATTTATATATATGTTCTTGTTCTTGTATATAATAAATATACATAGAGCACATGAATAATGTGCAGGCAATATTGTATAATGTCCGACACTGGTACGCTCACATCAATATTTTATAAAGTAATGCTGGAAAAGTTTCAGAGTTCATTGTGGCATAAATACTCAACTTATGGCTAAAATTAGTGTCATATACCCAACCTCAAAAAACAGCGATAATATTACCCGATGAACGTTTTATGAGGGGTTGACTAGTATATATCACCTTTTCTTTTCCGTCACTTCAAGCCATTAGAGGTGTCAATTGGTCTGGGCCGGCCCAGGCACACCTGCCCCAACTCATTAAAAAAGCGGGTTTGCCCCACCCCGCATTGTTTTTTGTGTGGGCCGGTCTACGTCTGCCCCCGTCGAAAGGGTCAGGTTGAGTTATGTTTTGCTAGGTCCGAACCCACATCTCCCTGTTCAAAAGCATGCCTCTTCCCGTCCCGAAGTCCACATAAACCCGCCCCGGCTAACGAAAAAATGGACGAGGAGACTGGTCAACCCCTCAAAGTCAAACCATATGGTGGGTAATATTGCCGCTACGCTACTTTTTGAGGTTGGGTATATGCTACCAGCTTTGACCGTAAATGAGTATTTATGCCGCAATTAATGAAGCCAAATAAAATACTATCTTTGCAAAGCTTACTAGTGTTCTTTCCGCGTCACGTTTGCAGAGAAGTAATGGGTTCGGTAAAACAACACAAAATATGATTTAACATTAAAAATTATGATTCCTAGCTACAAACAAAATGGACGGGAATGAAACTGTTTTCTCAAACAAGTTTTCAACGCACGTGATGTTTCATGGGATGGGATCGTGTAACACGAATTCTCTTTAACAGCTTGAGATATGAACATCACGTGCACGGTGCACGTGGCCACTTAATCAATGCGCTACACATTTACGTACGAATAGACGACGAATAATAAATCAAAGTTTCTTTTTTATTATTGATAACGATACAATCGATCGCATAAATAAATTAAATTGGGCCACACTCATGATTTGTGGTTGATAATATTTTGAATTAATGCCATATTTTGTTTTTATGTGTATGTCATTCCATCGATTATGCTCACTCACCCCTTTTACTTTATTTTGAGATATTGCTTTCTTAAAGCCGCTTGCTTGCTTTTCCTTTTCTTCTTCGGAATCCCCATACAAAAGTTGATCTTGGATCATTTTCAAATTTTATATAAACGAAACCCGTCCCATTTGTTAATCGTCTTCGTGTTCATCTTGTTTAACAATTGTGTATATCTATCCTACATGATTAACTCATTCAGTTGATCTTAATATTTTTAAATGACAAATTAATTTATAGTAAAACTTCTATAAATTAATAATATTAGGACTGCTAGAATTTTATATTATTGAATTATTAATTTATAAACTATTAGTTATATAATCATTATAATTAGAAGAAAAAAAATATTTTTATAACATGTCAAGAATATTGTAAATTGTATAATCATATAATACATAGTTTAAAGATAGTATGATTAAAGTATAGTTTGTTCTATGCAATGATGCAATTGTCGCGATAATTACTTTTGAACAATTTTTTGTTACATCACGAAAATACAATACCGGACCTTCTTACTGTTATGCGGAAGCTTAGAGTTGGAGTTAAATGAGACATAAATTCAAGAGTAAGCAAATAACATCATAATCATATTTTAAAAACACTACATGATTAGTTACTTAGTGTAATTAGTTTGTAATTAATATGATTTCTTAACTAGTTATGCAATGTTATATTTTATTTATAGTGATTTCATAACTATATATGTAATATTATTATTTTTTATATTGAATTAGTAATTTATATATCAGTTTGGACCTATATACTTCTAAAAAAAATCACTATGTTATAAATTTAGCGAATTATTGATTTAGCTAGTTAGGACCGGACAAAATTATTATTTAATCGAGGTCATTAATTTATTGATATTCTACTGTATTTTAGACTCATTTAACTTAATTTATATAATTATATAAGGGTTAATTGCAGCGACCTTTGGCCATATTCTCCGATAGGTACCCAATCTCAATAAATGTATGCGAAAGTACCTAACGTTGCACTTTGTTGCCGACCAACTAAAGCCGTTAGACACCTGCCTACGTGGCCGTTAAATTGTCTGATGTGGCGTGCCACAAAAATTGGATACTTTCGTCGCAACGTACCATTTTTTTTTCTTTTCTTTCCCGTTAATCCACATATTTTAATTTTGTTTACATATATCAGACATAATCAAATCTAAAATGCTTACTTAAATCTAAAGTGTTGGCCCAAGAATGAAATGCTTTCTTTAAGTTGAAACAACAAACATGACTTTAAGTGTTGCAGCTCCTAGGAAAGATACTAAACGACATGTCGTTAGCAAATCTGCATTTCTTGACATGTTGTTTGTGCGGAGGACAGTAAACATCAAAATATAACTAAACGACAGCGTACTGTAGATAAGAGAAATCAATGATGAAAGTGAAAGGGACCACTCTTTAACTAAAAAATGATCAGAACATAGAAAGTAATGAGCTCAAAGACGACATGCTTTCAAATTTGTAAAGGCTTGCAATTCATCCAAAACTGCTGACCAGACAGAAAATAATGAACTGATAAACGACTGTGATGTCTTTATTGTGATGAAAATCTCATTATAGAAACAGTCTTCGAATTGATGGTAGATCATTAACTAAATGTGTGTCAAATTTTGGTGGTAGATTTTGCAGCATTTTTGAGGACTCCAGTAGAGACAGAGGAAGCCGGATTGAGAGCTTTCCGTATTTTAAAGACATTCCAGGCAGCCCCCGCGCAGTGCCCTGCGGTCGCTAGCACATCTCCCGTAGCCTCCCCCGCATTCTCCCCGAACCTGCGTTACATTTATGTTACATACACCAACACACAGCTAGCTGCATATTATTGGGTTGATGATATGATTACCTGTTGCTGACCATTCGAGTAGCGGCGCTTGTGGTGGCTGAGAGAGTTTGCTTCTCTGCTACTTCAGCTGCGTCTAAAATCTTATCTGTGCATATATATATATCTATTCATATTCATATGCCTACTTTCATTCCAAAAAACCATGCTAAGAGAGAAGAATATATTACTGAGAGCGTCGAGCGAGGCCAAGAGGACCTCGCCGGGAAGCATTGCAAGGAACGACTTCCCCGCTTGGGATTTCATGATTGGCCCCATCACCGCCCCTGTCGCTATGCCCACTCCCTCCAGCACGCCTTTGCTCAGCTTCTCCGTCATCTTCGACACCTTTCGGACCCTAACATTATTATTATCACACATATATTGTCAATTTACTATACATCTCATCCAAATAACTCTAGTTTTTCAAACACCTTTTCAAGCTTTTGTTGAGAGCAGTGTTGTTTGAAGGGACGTCTGGTTTTGGGACGTCGACCCCACGGCCTAGAGCCGCCTGCCCTCCCTTTTGGACCTGTTTTTCCCATTTCGTTATTCTAGACTCGCTAGTCGCTAAATACAAAATACAAAAGAATTTCTACATACATTAATTCAATGTACACATCAATCATAAAATGAATTATGATAAAGGAACCTGGTTGGCATAAGCGTTGCTACACTTGAAAATGCCCTTGACAATCTGGCCGGTCCCTCCGGCAATGGCTCTGGCCAACACACTGTTGTAGTCCTCCACTCTCGGAGCAAACTCCTTCCAGTCCACACCACCGCTCTTCGCCGCCAACCCAGAGAAGCACGAATTCTCTCGCAACAACTCGTCCAGCGAGCTGAGGCCGCTGCCACAGTGCTCGGGGAAGGACACGCCGTAGCTGAGCGGATGGCCGTCGCTCATGGGCAGCGTGAAGAGGTAGCTGAGGCCGCCCACCCTCACGACGGGCTCGTCCTTGGTCAGAGGCCACGTCACTTGCTCTCCCACCCTGATTATGGTGGCCAGAGACATGCCTTGGTCGAAGATCCTGGTGACGATGAACTCCCCCTCACCCAGCTCGGCCGCGGAGCCGCCATCCAGGAGGTGAACTCTACATTGCGGGATGGAGAGAAGTGTTTGGTGGATGATGTTCCTTGGGCGATCATAAGACATGGGTTCAGATGGTTTGGTGGTTGATGGCTTGGTGCTGAAGCAACCCATGTTTATGCTGCAAAAGGGTAGTGAGAGGAAAAGCCCTGCTAATAAGGAGAAAGGGATTGGATTCTCTGCTCAACTTTATTCTATTCCCTTCCCTGCTTTCGGTGGAGGCTACTGTATGAGATTGTTTTGAGTTTATTACATTCGAATTAGATATAGCCATGCGGCTATTACTAATAGGGTAGATATTGTCCTGTTTTTCAACTCAATAAAGTTGAAAAAAACCCAAAACTCCAGCACAATGACATTTTCCCCCCAACACAATGACATCAACTTGTTCACCCTAATCATTGTTCGCGCACCAACTCCGGTTTACGACGGACTTCTACGTAGGAAATTTGGAGACTGATTTGCTTGAAAAATGTTGAGAGAAGGAACTTTGAGGACACATTTTTTTCAGTTTTGTATTTTCTCTCTCTTGACTTGAGAAGGAAGCGACCGCATGAATTTGTTAATCATTTAAGTTATTCTCGCTAATAGTGCTGTTTTCGGTGCGTAATCGATCACGAGCACGTCGTGATGCCGGGCCGGCAACAGGTAACAATCGTAAGTGACGGTGCTAACAACCCATTCTCAATCACATGGCGTAAGAATTGACATCTCCCCAACATTTGTTTGAATATAGCCATGAGAAGCAGTATCTTGACTTTGGACCTATCAATTCTACAAATTACAAAACAAAACAGAACAGAACTGACTGCGAACTCCAGATCAACCCGGCGATGAATATAATGGATTTAATTAGAGAAACGAAAAATAAAAGAAAGAAAGATAAAAAAAAAAGTATCTAAAACACTTGAGGTCAACCACCAAGAGCAATCAATCAAGAAAAAGAATTAGGCAATGAATCCAAGGCAACAAAAAAAATGAAGTGAAATTCAGCTGTCGAACTTTTTTGGCTGATGCCACTGCGCCAAACTTCTGGCTAACGAGCTAGTCTGAAGTGATCAGCGTGCATCTGAAAATTATTTACAATAATTAAAAGCATACTTCGATGTAGACGAGAAGGTAGCAACTACTTGCCATGATGCAACCTCCCCATAGAAAAAATGTAGCAAAGCCATTGAACAAGGCTGCAGACAGACAAAACTCCATATCATTATGGATTGAAGGAACATACGATGGACACAAATCCAAGCCCTTGTTATATATAAAACGAGAAGAGCATACTCGTAGATGCAATAGCTGCCCAAGCTTCCTGAAGGCAGATCAAGCGGGTATCCAGTTTGGATAAACATCTAAAAATTGTTAAGATCCGGGAAGATATACAGCTACTATTTACAGTCTAAATGGAACAATAATAAGATATATAATCAATGTTGTGAATAACGTATTTAAGCCTCGAGGCGTTTTCTCGCCTTGCCTCAAGGCGTATAGCCTTGAGGCGTTCGAGGCGTAAGTCTTGATAAATACTATATAATTATTTAAAAATAATATAAATAAGATAGATAAAATAATTTTTTAAAATAAAGCCTAATCCAAACACTTAAGACTTAAAAATTCAAAAACTTAAAGACTCAAACCCTTAAAAACTTAAAGACTCAAACACTCAAAGACTTAAAAAATCAGAATATCCTGAATATCAGGTTATGATATTTATATAGTAGGGATTTGTTTTTAATTTGATATGATACGTATTACGTAGCATTAAAATAGGTAACAATATCCTGAATATTAGGTTATTAAATAAAAAAAAGATATGAAATATTAATAATATAAAACTTAATTCGAAGATATGAAAAAGATATGGAAAAAAATCACAGAATATAATTTTAAGCCTCGAGGCGTCGCCTTGAGGCGTAAAAATCACGACTGAGGCGTAAGCCGAGGCGCACGCCTCACTCTTTCCTTTCAAGGCGTAAGCCTCGTTGCGAAAATACCATACGCCTCACTGAGGCGCGCCTCATTGTCGTTTTTCACAACACTGTATATAATATTGTCACTGATCTATATATATGCTTAGATTTGGAATGTATTGTTACCTCGGGATTCTTCTCCATCTCAATGGTGAGGTGAGAGCTCCTATAGATCCCGGGTGAAGCCTAACATCGTCGTCCAAGAACAAGATATTTATTTGGTCTCTTTATGCATTTTCTGCACTCCAACCTTCAAAAGAGTCAAGCAAGTAACCGGCATGGTATGCAGGGTCTTCTGTACTCTCCACAACAAAAAGGGCCACCGTAGACAGATGTAGTCTGAATTCATAAATGTACCAGTACAACAGAATTAAATAATCTAGAATGCTTACTTTGAAAGCTGTAAAATTTTCTCTGCTAATTCTCGTGATTACTTTTCCTTACTAATGCATACACAAACAACTAAAATCAAGTCTCGAGAAAGAAATATGCAATGCAATGCAAAGCAAAGTATAACTAATTCTTTGCAGTTGCTATGAAAGCTCACCTGACTTGTCCAATCATGTAAGTTGTGTTCTCCGAATCCCTTGACCCTGGGCAGATTGATTTGGTAGGAGTGCTAAAGGAGATTGAAAGAAACGCAAAGCTGTAGCCGTGTTCCATACTACGCTTCATTCGCTTGATCTCCCCGTTCTTATATTCAAGAGAGTGATTAATAATAAAGTAGCAAAACAAAAGAGTGATTGATCCAGACATAAGCTGCAACTGCAATAAGAGAGAATAAGTAATGAATCGGAAAGGAAACTTAGGTAGGCTTGGAGCAAAACCTAGAAAGCTATGTGATTGAATTGCGGATGGAGAAACAGACAAACCTGGATGTCGTTAAAAACTGCTTTCTTCATCACATTCTCCCTGAAGAATTAATTAGAACACTAGTATTATTTTCATGAAAAAAATAGAACCTATTGCTTTTAGACTATGCCATGTCCATCCTGCAAAACATTGTTTATATTCCGATTATCATATAGTTACCAGCTTTGACTGACTGTTAGTTTGCAATGAGCTACACCTACAAGTCGTCAATTATAGCAGCTTTGACTGTTCGTGACCAACTGCATGCAAGATCTCTCTACTAACAGCCTCAAACTGGCCCACGACCACCTCTGTGCGCCAGCCGCAACCTCATTAACGCACACGGCTCTGGAAGAAACCGAGCTGCCAATCACTCGCCACCGCACCGATGATTCCAAAAACTGCATCATGTTTTTGCAGAACCTGAGCTCCATAAAACTCCAGCGAGTTGTTGGCGCACAAAACAACTCCCGATGCTCCATAAAAGTAGGAAGAACGGATGATCGCACCCAGATCTTGAGGGAATTATTTGGGCTTCAACGAATGCCCAAAAACCAATGATCCTATCGCTATTGAGAATTCCAGTTGGAAGAAAGGCTGAATTGAATGGGCCGAGTCCTCCTCGACCCCTCCTGCGGCGCTCTTTCCGCCCTCTCTCCCGGCGCCATCCTCGTCGACATGACCACTTCCGACCCCTCCCTCGCTGCCGCCGCATCCCAGAAATCATGCTTATCCGTGGACGCTCCTGTCTCCGGCGGCGACCGGGGCGCCAAGAACGGAACCCTGGCCATCTTTGCAGGCGGCGACGAGGGCGTGATCCGGCGGCTGAGCCCGCTGTTTGCTCTGCTGGGGAAAGTCAACTTGATGGGCGGCCCGGGGAGCGGGCAGTTTGCGAAGCTGGGGAACCAGGTGACGATCGCGTCGACCATGGTAGGGCTGGTGGAGGGGATGGTGTTTGCGCAGAAAGCGGGGCTGGACGTGGCGCTCTTCCTGCGCGCGATCGCAGGCGGAGCGGCGGGGTCGAAATCGCTGGATCTGTACGGGGCGAGGATCCTGGAAGCTGGATTCTTGGTGAAGCACTTTGTGAAGGACTTGGGGATCGGAGTGCGAGACGGTCTGGCTCGGGCTCAGCAGCTGTATCTCTCGCTGCAGGCAGGCCCATGGGGACCCACCCAGGCGCTCATTCATTCTGGCTCTCGAGAGGCTCAACAATCTGCCTTAGCCTTAGCCTTAGCCCTTGTAATGACTCAAACCAGTTTGCAATTAATTAATTAATTATAATAAGTATTTTCATTTTGCTGTCAAATTTATAATTGAAATAATCTTCTTCGTTCACAATGCTCGTGAATTTTTCTTCAACCCGTTTCGTTTACGATGGAATGACGTGGTAGTCAGTCCAATCATGATGAAATCAGGCTCTGGTTGGTGGATGTGAAACAGAGAAGTTGCTGAATTCTATTACCGATGTTGATGTTGTTGCAGAGCCGATGAGCAACTTGAAAGCATCTATCAAGGATATTTCGTATAGTTTTTTTAAATCATTTTGTTTTGAAATCATTTTATCTTAGAAAACCATCGGTCTTTTAATGTAAAAACCATGGTGAAATGGAAATAAAAAAAAAAAAAAAAGCTGTTCTGTCCTTCTCAAAAGTGAGTTTAACTTCCATTTTTTACTTTCTATGCAAAACCTCACCTCCTCCTCAATCATATGGTTCATCTTGCATCTGCACCTTTTTTTATTCAAAAAAATGTATTTGATGAATTTACTTATCAAATTTTGTAATATTACACGTTATAATTATGATTTTCTTAATGATATATTAGATAATATTGGCTTAAATGATTACATGTTTATAGATTAGTATAAGGGGAGCTTAAGCTAACTAACCTTCTTAAACGTTTAAAATTGTCAAAATAGCCACCTTTATAAATCACATTAACTCATATAACTTATTTACCCTATTTATTAATAATAATTAATATTAAAATTTGAATTAACAAATTGGAGCTTAAGATAATTAGCCATATCAATGTTTTGAAATTGTTAAAATAGCCATTGTTTGGTTAATTTTGTGCCATAGCCAATAAACCACATTAACTGATATAAAATGACTTATCTACCCTTATTATTAATAATAATTAATATTAAAATTCGAATTAACAAAAATGTTTAAAATTTATTTTAATAATTAATAATTAATATGAATTTATTTTAAATTTTTTAATAATTAATAAAATAATATATTAGGAAACAAATATTTGAATTCCAAATTTAAAAATAAATTTCAAATTTAAATATAAAAAACGTTTTTCACTTTTTGAAATAGAAATTCAAATTTCTTAAGTAACAATAATTCAAATTAACCATATTAATAATTTAAAACAATTTGAATTAAAAAACATTAACCAAATTAACAATTCGAATTAGCATATATTTACACGAATAAATACAAATAAATACAAAAATAAATGTGAAAACTACATCTCCATTATCGTAGAAAAATACATTTCTACATGAATTAACAAATAATTACACGAATTAATAGACATAAACACGTAAAAAAGATAGTAAAAAAAACAAAACAAAAAAGCTGAATAAACACGAATAAACAAAAATTAACACGAAACCAGAGAAAAAAATCACCATCGAGCAATTCACGATTTGCAGTCCCCACGATCGATGAGCGAACGCAGCGGGGCTGGAGGTCTGGGAAACCGAAGAATGAGTACGGAAGGCGACATCAATCATCGAAGCCGGATCTGCGTTGGCGTCGGAGGGAGAATTTTCCTTTACCATCAATGGCGCATCACGGCGATGCGATCGGCACGACGCCTGTCGGGATCTGAGTGTCGGCTATAAGAAGAAGAAGAAGAAGAAGAAGAAGAAGAAGAAGAAGAAGAAGAAGAAGAAGAAGAAGAAGAAGAAGAAGAAGAAGAAGAAGAAGAAGGAGAAACGGATGTATCAATTGGAGAGAGAAATCCCTAAAATCATGCATAATTAATAACAAATTAAAATTTTAATTTATTTAAAAAATAAAAATCGAATTTTAAATAATTGAGGGGTAATTTCGGTATGGAAAAATTGGTTTTCAATGCCACATCATCCTGATTGGCTATTTTTAAAATTAAAACCGTACGTTTGATAAAATGCAATCTAAACTTAGTAATGTGACTATTAGGTATGATTTCTCTTAACAAATTTATTTAAAAATTATTTTAATAATTAATAATTAATATGAATTTATTTTAAATTTTTGAAAAATTAATATAATAATAAATTAGAACAAAATTATTTGAATTTCAAATTTAAAAAAAAATCAAATTTCAAATTAAAATATAAAAAATATTTTTCAGTTTTTAAAATAAAAAATCAAATTTCTTAACAAACATTAATTCGAATTAACCATGTTAACAATTTAAAACAATTTGAATTAAAAAACATAAACCAAATTAACAATTCGAATTAACATACATTTACACGAGTAAATACGAATAAACCAATTAACATACATTTACCATTCGAATTAACATACATTTACACGAATAAACCAATTAACATACATTTACAATTCGAATTAACGTACATATACAATTCAAATAAACACGAATAAATAGAAATTACACGAAAAAACCAGAGAAAAAATCGCCAACGAGCCAACGTTGCCGCCCACGCCTTCCGACTGAGGATACGATGTTCAAATGGTCAATCACCGGAGCTATCTTTAATGGCCGAGAAAGCACATACGGATATTACCTAAAGCCTCGCCAAAACGAAGACTCTGCTCAATGATATATGTATATTTGTATTAGTACTTGTTAATAGTGATATATACAATGCAGATACTTAATATTTTATTTTTTTGTTACTCCGATCTGCGAATAAATATCGAGTTGAAGAGTGACTTGCTGATGCGACTGTCGGAGAACGAAGTTGAGAACCACGGGAGAGTGGGCGAGAAGCTAGCGAGAACGGCGACCTCCTCCGGCAGAACCGTCAACATCTCGAGCACGGCGACTTTGCCCTCCTCGTCCATCAAACCCCGCAGGCTGAACAAGAGCCGATCGACGGCATCCGGCTGCTTCCCCCGGAGCGTGAGTGCCGACAGCGCGAAGCAGATTTGCGTGAGAAGCTGCAAAAAGATCCCCAGGGTTCAGCAACCAGTCTGAATCAAAACACGATTGCTCGCACTCACGGTTCCGGGATTACCTGCGGAGGAGCGCGTTAAGCAGAGCGTCCCTCGCTTTCGATTGCAATGAAGATGCCTCGCTCGGGATCTGAAAGAGAATGCTGATGAGAGAGAGAGAGAGAGATGGTTGGTGTGTATTGGCCTAACGGAGAAGACGAACCAGACGTGTAAGTAGTTGTGTGCGATGCTGTGATTTGTGGTGTCGTTGATCACATTCACAGCCAAATGGCAGGACAATCCAACTAGGTCAAATGAGAGAGAGAAGAACTTTGATGAAAGATAGAGAAAGAGAGATGAGAGAGGAGCAGAACGTGAGGAGAATATAAGAGAGAGAGAGAGTTGGTCCAATTTTTTGGATTTACCATTTCAAAACTGGTACAAATTTATCTTTAAAATTATGCAAAATTAATAATAAATTAAAAGATTAATTAATTTAAAAATAAAAAATGAATTTTAAAGGTTGACGAGCAATTTTGGTATAGAAAAATTAGTTTTCTATGCCACATCATCCTGATTGGCTATTTTACTAATTAAAATCACTCGTTTGTTAAACTGAAATGTAAATGTTGAAATGTGGTTATCTATTATAATTTCTCTTAGTATAATACGTTATTAACGAAACATGAGTTTAATTTTTTCTTTTTTAAAATACTAATCAACAAACACAGTTTATGTTTTTTTTTATAAGAAAACACTACTTACTAAACGCAATTTCAAAAATAAACAAAAACCAGATTTTAAAATTAATGGCCTGTTTGGTTAGCTTTTGAAAAACCTTTTACGGTTTGGTCTCAAAAAAGGGTAAATTGGTCTGATAATTCAAGTTTGGTTAGGTTTTTTAAAATTAATTTATAAAATCTAATTTTTGGTTTGGAAATTTTACAAAGGGATATGGAAAACACGTAGATGGTGTATTCCCAGTTACAGTTTTTGTTTTTTTCTCTCACCACTCCCACTTTCACCTCCCTCTCTCCTATTTTTTCTCTCCCTCGTTACCGCGATGCTGCAGATTTCTTCACCTCCATCTCTCCTTCTTTTTTTCCCCTCTTCACCACGATTTCATCTTCCATTTCAACACACTATATAATCTCTTTAACTATTTTTTGTCATCGACAGGTTAAAAATAGTTGCATACAGAGCTGGTTCCCCGATACAACAATTTTTTTTTTCTGATATAAGATTCTTGAATCATACTTTTGATGGAAGCTCCATGGCTCTGTCTTTATTGGTGTTAGTCTTTAAAACCAAGAACAGATTCATGACTGTCTTTTATTTATTTTTAAATAGTAGCCGAAGAAGCTCATATTTTTCCATCTCTAACGTATTATCTGTTTGTATTTGTATAATAGATTGCACTTTGGATTAGTTTATTTGAATCGTTCAATCTATTTGATCTAGTTTCTTCAATATTTTTTGTTGTTGCCTATTTCTTTTAGCTGCTCACCATTTGTTGCCTATTTCTTGACGGAGGACTTGTAAACATTGTAATTAGATAGGTAGAGCTTAAATGGGGAGGGTGTAATGTGTGGGGCCCTTTAATTAGTGAGGGAGGAGGCTGAAACGTAAGGGATTTTGGGCTGTTTTGTTTTGGAGGAACTAATTAATGTTGGGCTTAACCATCTAATATGGGCTGGGCTCGTTTGCTCTCCAGCTGAGCTATGACTTGATGGAAACGAAGGTGAACCTTCGCATTACCAGTCCTTTTCTAGTAGGTATATAACCCGCGCGTTGCTGCGGGTTTTTTTTTCCTCTCTCTTCGCAGTAGAACTGTCTTTGTGTTTGAAGCTTGTATTAATGATACTGATTCGGACCTTTAAGCAAGCTTTTGTTAGATTGTCTTATTTCACGGATTGTACTTCATTGCTGATTTTTTTCTTTTGATACCCTCAGATGAGTGTCTCTATTTTTTATGTTTGAAGCTTGTGTTTTGTTGTGTATTTAACTAATTACCCATGAATTAATGGTACCGATTCGGACCTTTAAGTAGCCTTTTGTTTAATTGTCTTAATTCACGGATTGTACTTCATTGCTAAATTTTTTTTGTGATACCCTCAGATGAGTGTTTGTTTTTATGTTTGAAGCTTGTGTTCTGTTGTGTACTTCATTGCTAATTAAAATTGAAGTTTGTCTCTGTTGTGTTCTGTTGTGATAATTTTTGCGCCGAAGTTGTTCAGCTTTATTATATATCCTATTGCCCTTAACTTTTAAATGGAATCAATTTAGTTGTTTGACGCTTAATATTTTATATAAATGATCCATTCTAATTTAATTGGTACTGGGTGGAGAATATTTATACGCATAACTTGGTTTGCATTTTCCACTCCCTTCTGCAGATATTGTTGAGTTGATCTGGGTCAAACTTATTAAGTGGTCTCTTAAAAGTCTATTTAATAATAATGATGAAGTAATATTTAAAGATTAACTTATAGACCCAATCGAACTCCTAAGCATTCCAATTTCAGTACAAAAAAATCCAAAATCAAGGCAAAGAAGTCCGAGCCCCGAAACGAAAACAACATGATCATCTCTAAAGCGATAGTTGTTTCAAGTTAGTATCTATTATTTATGAAAAAATGGAAAATATTACTGTAAATACATATAGTAAATTCCTTACGTCTTCTTCTTCTTTATATTATAACTTATAGTGACGAACATGAAAAGTGAAGAAAAAACAAAAACAATAACTTTTTGGCACGAAATTAAATTTTGACACTTTTTTTTTATAACTTTCGAGTAATATTATCGTTAAACAGGATTAAAATATGTTGATACAATTAGTCTAAAATTAGGTACTTATGTCATGAATATTTTTAGTATTTAATAGTATACGGTGTGTTGGAAGTTGGGTAAAAATGTAATTTAATAGAGACTCAATGGTAATAATAAAAAAGTTTAAGATTTAATTTTACACATTCATTTAGTTATATAGGATAATGTGTTATTACGTAATTAATATATTATATAGCTACGTAAGTACGTTTCAGGGAAAGTAGTCAACAGATTTGCAATGGCATTGGCAATCATGGTTTGGTATGGGCAAAAGAAACCAAGGGATTCTCGCGTACATGATCTACAATACATGCATGGCATGGGGACAATAATAACCCTCTAAAATCACTAGATCTCTACTTGGCATAATTAAGCTCAATAATATAAAGGGTTAATGACGGCAAAAATATCCAAAGTTTGGTCAAAGAACCCATCGTGTACCCAAAGTTTAAAAGTGGTGGCAAAAATACCCAAAGTCGCATTTGGGGAGTTGACCACTCCATTCTCGTAACGCTAACTTACCCGTTAACTCTGGCCACGTGGACAAACGTGGGTTGCTGACATAATAATTTTTGCCACGTGAACGAGCCCACATCAGCCTCGTTTACGACAAAACAAGGAATTAAACCCCTAATTAATACTATTTAACACAACTAATTGAACCCCTAATGATTACACTTAACAAAACAGATTTGTCCACGTGGCCAGAATCAACAGGTAAGTTAACGGCGTTACGAGAATGGAGTGGTCAACTCCCCAAATGCGACTTTGGGTATTTTTGCCACCACTTTTAAACTTTGGGTACACGAGGGGTTCTTTGACCAAACTTTGAGTATTTTTACCGTCATTAACCTATAATATAAATAAAGGGCATGCTTCAGTTCTGACAAATAAATAATTATGCACTCAATAATTCCATCAAAATTATTGTTTGCGTCGCACTCAATACAATTACAATTAGGGGTGTGCAAAAAAAACCCAACCCAAGAGTTTAACCCAACCCAATTGAACCCAACCCCAATCTAACCCAACCCCAATCTAACCCAACCCAATTAACCCAATAATTATCGGGTTGGATTGCGCCCAACCCGAATAAATAGTCGGGTTGGGGTTGGGCCGGATGCATTGGGTTTGGCCGACCCAATTGACCCAATCAAGTTTTTTATAAACAATTAATTACTTATTTTTTTAATATATTTATATATTTTAAGTAAGTAAAAACACACAAGTAAAAAATAAAATACATCTAGAGTTTCATCTTTATATTTAGTCAATATTTAATGTCTATAACTACGTACGTTTCTAGTTTATGTTTAAGACCACATTTCTTATTTAGTTTATAACTATGTTCCCTACTTCTATTATTGAATGTTTAAGACTATAATAACGTTTAGTTTTTGAATTGGATGTTTAAAAACATTATATTAAACTTATGTTTATTGATTGACGGTTTAAATTTCAGTGTTATTTGGTAATTTTTTATTTTAGTTAAGTCTAATAACCCAACCCAGCCCAACCCAAAAAATTTCGGGTTGGGTTGGATTGGGCCTTCAAAAAATTTGGGTCGGATTGGGTCGCTTTTCCAAAACCCAATAAAATCGGGTCGGGTTCAACTTTTACCTCGGGTCGACCCAATCCAACCCATGCACACCCCTAATTACAATAGTAGTGGATTAATGCAAAACGTTGAAAAGTGCAGTTCCGTAAATAACTAAAAAGTCAAACATTACGGTACGACGATGATGCAACTCCATAGTACTATATAATATATAATATGGTGTCGTTTGACGAAACTACCCCGGCCCCAAAAGGTGTTTGAATAAGGAAGGATATAATTATATTAAATTTAAGGGAAAATTACGGCAAAAATACCCAACCTTTGGTTAAACTGCCTCCCGTGTACCCAACCTTTAAAACTGGCGGCAAAAATACCCAACCTGCGTTGACTGTGACTCTGGCATAAAAACGTTAATTTTTTCGTTAACATCCCTCATGTGGCCGTTAGCGGTAAAAATACCCAACCTTTTTTTAAGCCATTTTTTTTCTTCAATACGGAGACATTGATTGACTATATTAATTCGATCTAAAACGCTCAATTACCAATAAAAAGGGTAAGGCTGTATCCGGAGTGAATTAATATAGTCAATCAATGTCTCCGTATTAAAAAAAAATGGCTTAAGAATATATACCAGTAAAAAAATATTATCAATAATCAATAAGGCTTGATTAGTAATAATTGACTAAAAGACCTCCCTTGGGATCCCATTAAAATCCGTACCCTTTAATACGCTGCTAAGAAAATATGAATAGTGCCGAAAGGAAGCTATGAAACACAATGAAAACTCACACCCGCACCTCTGCTTACGTCATCAGGCTGACGTAAGCCCTTATGAGGGCGCGTGAGGAGGGCAGGAGACGCGTGGTGGATCGTGTGGGGCCTGTGGGGCCGCCTGAGGTGCTCTCGGCCGACTTTAAGGGTTTCGGGAGCGTTTCGTGACCATTTCTTGCAAACTTAATGACTTTTTGAGTATCTTGATATTTCTGGAAACATCTAGACACTTTATTTCGCGAAAACGGAAGAATATCTCGGACTAAAATTGACTTTATTTAATAAAAAAGAAAAATTAATTATATAACATTCCTTTTATTAATTTATTGAAAATCAATTACTTAAAATACCCGTAACATTGTGTTTAAAATTTCTCGTACTAATAAGATTTTTATCAACAAATGTAGTTTATACAAGCACATTAAGAAATCAATTGATGTTTTGACTAACTTTTGTGTTATTCCATGTATTTGGAATTCAAGTAATTATCACTAATCAAGTAAAAAAAATATAAATTAAAAAAATTAAAAAATATTTTTTTTCAAAAAAAAGGTTGGGTATTTTTGCCGCTAACGGCCACATGAGGGATGTTAACGGAAAAATTAACGTTTTCATGCCAGAGTCACAGTCAACGCAGGTTGGGTATTTTTGCCGCCAATTTTAAAGGTTGGGTACACGGGAGGCAGTTTGACCAAAGGTTGAGTATTTTTGCCGTAATTTTCCCTAAATTTAATAAAGCTTAGGAGTGAGAGTGAGAGTGAGAGTGAGAGTGAGAGTGAGAGCCCATCGTTCCATTTCCATGGTCATAGAATTCAGGCAATCACATCTCTCTCTTTTATTATGTATATGTGATAACAAGCAACATATAAGTAAGAAGACCCTCCTCCTAAATTAAATTAATTTAATTTAATTTAATTATTACTGTGCGAAACGAGACGAGACGAGACTACTGGTCAGACCTCTTTTTCTTTTCTTTTCTGTAGACAGACACGTCGCTCCACAAAACACACACTTTCTTTCTAGTTTCTACTATACATATATTTCTTTCTTTTATCATTATCCAATCACCTCACTTTATCTCTCTCGATATATATATTTTGTCACGTTCTGCAGCAGTTTGATTCTTCTGTTCTGGTTTGGTGGAGCAGCACCAGCACAGCAATGGTGCGGCCCATGCGGTGGCTCAAGGCCTTCTTCGGGACCAGCAAAGACAGAGACTGCAATCCCGGTGGTGCTGCTGCTGCTCCTCTCATCCACAACCCCGCCACCATACCGCCCAACTTATCCGCGGCCGAGGCGGCCTGGCTCAGATCCCACACGGAGACAAAGCATGCCATCGCCGTCGCCGCCGCCACGGCTGCTGCCGCAGACGCCGCCGTGGCTGCCGCTCAGGCCGCCGCGGCTGTGGTCAGGCTCACCAGCCACGGCAGAGGCACGTTGTTCGGCGCCAGCGCCACTAGTCAGGAGAGATGGGCCTCTCTCAAGATTCAAACCGTATTTAGAGGCTATTTGGTAACTTCAAACTTGAAAAAAAGTTGATTGAACAGTTTCAAGATTCAAACTTGCGTTTTCATATTTATATCAACACAGGCAAGGAAAGCACTGCGAGCATTGAAGGGAGTGGTGAAAGTGCAGGCAGTGGTGCGAGGATTCTTGGTGAGGAAGCAGGCCTCCGCCACTCTCCGCGGTATGCAAGCGCTCATCAGGGCTCAGGCCACCGTTCGCTCCCACCAAGCTCAAGCTCGCAAATTCATCGTAACTAACTCTCTTCTAATATTTCTTTATTAATTTGGTATATCATATCATGATCATCTAGCTAACTCGCAAATCCATCGTTTCTCCGCAGTCCCACAGAATCGATCACGATAACTGCACTTTTCCCAGCCACAGCAGGAGACTCTCTGCTTCTCTCGACTCCAACTTCAGTGAGGACCCTCCCAAGATCGTCGAGGTCGACCCCGGAAGGCCCAAGTCGCGGTCGCGGGACGACCCACCGTCATTGTCCTCACCGCTGCCTTACCGGAGAATCTCAGTGCCCTACCTCCGGGAGTCATCGTCGGAGTGGGGGCTGACAGGGAGGAGTGCCGGTTCTCCACCGCGCAGAGCACGCCGCGGTTCGCCCACTCGTGCGGGGACCCGCCCACGCCGGCAAAGAGTGTGTGCGGGAACGCGGTCTCCTGTGGGTACGACGGGAACTTCCCTCACTACATGGCGAACACGCAGTCGTCGAAAGCAAAGCTGCGGTCTTACAGCGCGCCGAAGCAGAGGCCGGAGCCGGGAGCGAAGCGGCAGCTCTCGGTGAGGGAGAAGATGGAGTCGCGGAGCAGCGTGAGCGGCGTGCGCATGCAGCGGTCGTGCTCGCACATGAGCTTCAAGAACGCCGTGATGGGGAAGCTGGATTCGAGAGATAGATTGAGAAGCTAATGAAAATGTAATATGTGAAGGCAAGCCCAAGGCATTGGATTCTGCCAGGCCAACAATATATTATACCATTTTCACGGTTGGCTTGGAGTTTTGAGATCCCAATGGGAATAATTGATGTAATGTGGATTGGGAATTCACCATTGATGTGATGTTTTGGATTCATTCATGGATTTCGTTTCAAAAATACGTTATTGTTAACTTAATAAATTTTTGTGGTTGCTAGGATAGCCGAGTGGTAATTCCACACTACTTCCAAAGTGAAGGTCGTGGATTCGATCCCTTCAACGACAAAAAAAACTTAATAAATCTTTATTTTAGAAAAACGAATTGACATGAAAACAGAGAAATAAGACCCCATAAATGTATTAGTTGGTTCACTCAGAGTCAGAGAGAGACAAAATAACGTATATATGGTTTGTCGGTTACACTCAGGCATAAAAACAAAACCTCTCATCTCATGCCCATGGTTTTAAATATCGGGGCATCTCGTCAATATATCCACGACATGCCGCTAAAATGAGATATGCGGTACGATAATCTAAATAAATCGTTGTCGTTTTCGGATTTATCGGGATATATCGTTCGATTTTCGGAAAAAAATATATTTTTCGTTTAAGCCTACAAACGTGGATAAAGTGCTCGATTTTCCAAAAAAAAAAAAACTAGCTTCAGAACCCTTTCCTCCTTTCTCTTATTTCGCGACTAGCTATCGGCGTATCTCTCTTCTCCGTCGAATTTCGCGAGCTGGAACACGAATCTTCCCATATTTCGCATGTTTTTTGTGAAAATCGCAAGGTATGTCTATGGAAATTCCACCTATTTCATGTTATTTTGGCTATTTGCGAATTTGCTTTCTGATTTGGGAGAAATTAGTATTTTTAGGGTTTGTGAAATATTTTTAGGGGAAAGTCGCAAGGTATGCTCGAGATTTACGTTTTATGTTTAGGGTTTGTTAAATTTTCAACTTGTATGTTAAACTTGATGATTATCATTTGTTACGGTTTCGGACTATTATGTTCATATTTCTAGTTCGTACTCTATGTTTGTAGTTATGTTTGTATTTCGTATTTTAAGACTTTATTATGATGCCTACTTTATTGTTCTATGTTATGCTGACACTTGACATTATGTTATATTCTATGTTTGTGACTTTGTGTAATATTATGTGTTTTCATAATATTATGATTTATGAATGTGTTTATTTATTAAATAGGTAATTTAGAAACTATCTATCATATATATAAATATATGATTGAAATACTTATAATATTTTCCGAAATATCCGTCGATATTTCGATCGGCAAGCGATATATCCGTGAAATAATGCGATATTATCGGCAAGCGATATATCTTTTTCTTTGGATTTATCCATCGGCATGCCCGTCGGCAAACAATATATCCGTAAAATGGAGAGTGCGAAACGATATCGATATTTAAAATTATGCTCATGCCACAAAAGTTGATGTGAATTAATTAGGAGAATCAAATCCTGTCGTATATCAGCGATATTAACCCCTACATATGTCGTGTTTGTTATTCATGTCGTTTTCAGTTTTTTTTCCTATACGAATCCCGAGCAACATATCATGTCGTTCTCTTTGTATGAAAGCAAGCAGCCAGGAAGTGACAAAGAAAGAAAGAAAGAAAGAAAGAATGTGTGTGTATATGACATGGTTACAAATTGATCCACTCGGAGCCATCGATGAAGGTGAGAGAGATGAAAGGCTTGACTTGCTGGTCGGTGAGCTCTCTCGACCACGCCACTCTCCCCGCGAAGTTCGCGCCCGGCCCCGTGCACTTATACTGCCCGTAGAACACCGTCCTGCAATAACATCCATTAATCTAAGCCAAGCCAAGCCAAGCAAAGAATCAGAGCACGTACATCTCACGCGAGGGGTCGCCCCAGTTGTACCACCCCTTGGGGATGATGATGTTGTCCATGTACGTGTTGGCGAACACCACCGTCGAGAACGGACCCCACGCCCTCCCCAGGTACAGCGCACCCGACCCCGTCACCTTGCAGTTCAGGAACGAGAATCCCGTGTACTCCATTATGCTCTTCCTCCCCTGCGCCGTCACCGCCCCAGCCCTCACCGCAATCGCGTGTACGTGACACCCCTAAAACCACATTGTCTTCCTTCATCCACACACTCCAACCTCATTACAAACTAGAAAAGATTCAGAGACAAACCTCGAACAGAGAGAGCCCGTTGCCGAAGATGAAATCCACGGAGCCTTCGATGTAGCAATCCTTGTAGTAATGCCTTCCGTACTGATCGTAGAGCGTGTCTTGCGCCCCAAGAAACCTGCACCCCACGAAACTGGCAGTGTCACCCGATATCCGCAACGCCACTGCTTGCTTCCCCACCGCACCCGCCGCTGGCACTGGCGTCGTGTTCTGCACAATGTCGATCTCAGAGCTCGCTCTCCAAGATATGCGAACTTATGGGGTTTTACTAGGCATGAAACTGAGACGAGACCGGAATTATTATTATTATTATTTTTTCCGGACACATACTTCCAAATTTGAACAGTACCAGTACCAGTATTTTCAACTTCAGTACATGCAAAAATTGGTTTTTCAGAAAACCGGTAATATTCGGTATCTACCAATGGAAAAAAAGGGAAGGGAAAAATACCAAATTCTCTATCAGTTTCCTTTTAATTATATAGTAAATTGAGGTCCGTACCGTCCCATTTCTCAAAACTGGTAGACACCCGATTTTTTGAAGCAGTAAAAATTCCAATTCCTTATTTTAATCACAATATACCAATATTACCTTAAACGTTATGTTCTTGGCGACGAAGTAAGGGGAATTGACGGCAAATGTGGCCGAGCCGTAGGTCCCCAGAGGCTGGCCTCTCGGGCCCGGCGTCTGAGCAGTGTCTCCCCACTGCACAATTGTCTTTTCTGCCCCCGCCCCTTGTATCTTCACGAACGACTTGAAAGGCGGTATGTTGACTTTCTCACTGAACAATCATCCAAATTCACATTACTACACGAGTTAATATATTGCACGTAGAAAACAGAAAATATGTCATAGAACTCACGAGTAAACTCCTGCATGGACCTTGATCACTACTCTCACCAGATTGATGAGCGGCAGAGAATCCACGGCGTCCTGGATGGACGTGAAGTCTCCGGCCAAGGGGTTTTTATCGACAGTGAGCGTGAAAGACGGGAAGATCTTGTTCTTTGCGGGCTTGAATACGGAGTGCCTCAAGTTGCCGACGAATTGGACCCACTTGAAGAACTGTTGCTCGGAGAATTGGGCTCTGGTGGTGTTGGCGTCGGGGCGTTTGAGGTGGCCGGGCCTGATTCCTTTGGTGTGGCATAGACTTGGATCGCACTGCAACACAAGAAGAAGAAGCACAAAGACACAGAATGTTGGTCTCTCCATCATCATCATCATCATCAGTATCAGTGTTTGTAAAAATAACAAGTGAATTTGGTTTGATAAAAAGAAGAGAAGCAAAGTTGGATTGGTGATTGGTGGGAAAGGAGTCACGGGTGATGGAAGAAAGAGACGATCTAAGCCACAAACACTTTTGTGTGTTGTTTGCATTGCCCGTGACTGTGACTGTGACTGTGACTGTGTCTGTGAGTGAGTAGTGTTGGTTTGGTTGAGAAATATATATTCTCTGTTATAAAGCATGCATTAGAGAGAGAGAGAGAGAATATTATAAAGAAGAGTACCTACTACTAGTATATATATAGATAGATCACTCAGTCTCAGACTCAGCAATGCAATAGTGGTTGAATATTGCAGAGGCACCGAGCGTGCCTACACTTTCACAAATATTATTACTTTGCCCCCTCAACTTCTCCACCTTTGCTCTACTCTCCCTCCCAATTGCTCTACCTCTGAGCGCGCCTGAAAAATGAAGGTCGAGTTAGGCACGTCGGGAGCTAATTGTGTTAAGAAGGTGAGAATAACGGCAGGAGGTCTAACGCAACAAAATCGAATTCAAGGAGTATTCACCCCGAAAAATAAGTAGGAGGGGGTGAAATGCAAATTGGTGTATATATTGGGTCCGTTTGTTTATTGAAAAGGAATTAGGAGCATTTTTGGTGTGGCACTAGTCAGCATTCACCACCGTCCACGGCATATAAATACACACAAATCATGAAGAATTAGAGTGAAGAACATGGGTTGGGTTGGGTTGGTAAAGGTAAATAAAAGAGGGAATATTGTGGGCTCCAGTCCCGTGAGCAAGTCAGTACAAACAACACAGTATGACTACGCTTTTGATTCCCTCTCACATTGTCGTTTACTGCCTTCACGGAAAAAGGTTTCTGAATTACAATCAAGTTTCCATTAATAAACTCACCTGACCAATGGGTATTTATACATATACAATGAATGAGAGTTTAAGGAACAAACCACATCGTTTCTATGTATTTCTACTGCCTGTACAAATCAAATATGGCAAGGGTTACATGCTGTGGAGATGAAATAAACCCTTTCCTAGCGTCAAAAAACGCACGCGCATATATTTACACGACTAAACTATCTACATTTTGTCTCTGTCGTTTTACTTCCAAACCTTGATAGCCCCGTCTCTGCTGCTCGATATCAAAATTCAATTTGACCGACGCCAGGGAGAGGATCAAATCACGGTGACAGCCAGCAGCATCGGTCACAGCCGCCGCTAGAGCCGCTTTTGCCGTGTTTTTACCCGGTGGAGGAGGTCGCCTATTCTTCTCCTGATTTTAACCAAAAAAGGAAAAGAAGAGGCTCAAAATCAAACCTACCGGAGTCAAAAGATACAGAACAAAACCATGATGATGAACATACCTGCACAATTTGCACCCCGTGGTTGGAGTTTGTTCTGTAGAAGTCATCATTCACGACTTCATTTCCGTTCGGTCCGCAGATAGAGTAGCTTCGGTCGGGGCTGCAATAATTAAATAATTTAATCATAAGCTCTTGGAAAGGAGAAACAAAAGAGCTAAAAGAAGCAGTAATATAAGAACCTGCAATGATCCCATCGACGGATCTTCAAGTCGGTACCACCAGTTACCAAATTACCCCCAGGCAAGGCAAGCAAAGAGCGTATGCCGGGAAGACGTGGTGGAGGTTCATGCAGTTCATTCACTCTGTACTTGGGATTCATGTTTCGTCTCGCGACGGGTTTGGAATTCCCTCTGTTTAATGGTTTCCCCAACGCCCAAACAAGGTCTGATGTCTCGGAATCACCATCATAATGTGCGACCTTTAACACCTGCAGAAACACAAACACCAGCGGTTTTGACCACTTTTACTAACGAATGATCAATATGAAAGTTATTTTGGTCTACATTCGGTCAGTATTTGTTCTGTTTTTCAGCCCTACTAGTAAAATATAATACCGGCTTGATACAAACAACAATTGAAAGCAAAGGCTATATAGAAACCTGGTGGCAGATTCCATCCTCTCCATTCCACAGGGAAACCTCATTACAGCCTGCAGCGACATACACAAGCGGCTTTCCTAAAGTCGAGGCTGTTGCGTTCGGTGGAGAAACGAAAAGGCACATCTTCTCTATAGGGCACATCATAGGATACTGCCACGAATTCACAGGTCCCAAAGAGTAATTAAGCCTCTCGAAGATCCCGACACGAACCAATTCCCACAAGGACCCGTCACCAAGGACGTCACATACCCATTTTCAGGGACCGATTTCAACGTCCAAGCATCGGAACTCGTTCTCACATCCCAAAGATGAATCCCGCCATTTAGACTGCTATACATAACCATCTGATTAGTTGTGCTATCGGTGGAGAAGTTCAAAAGGCTAAGTATAGCACCTTCCTCAATATCCTTCTTTCTGATATCCGCAATACCAGAGTACTTCTCAACGACATTTCCTAGGGCTCGTGAGATATAATCAATGGAAAACATGTGTATTGTTCCGTCACACGCTCCAACGACAACTTGAGCCGAGCCTTTGAGCATCGTGGCAGAGCGCCCGACTTCGATCTAGGTGATATGTTAACCTAGACCTAAATGAGATGTCCTTTTCCAACTTCCGTGAATCCCACACCTTGATCGTGGAATCGTCAGAGGCACTCACGAAGAAGGTGTGATCGGTTGAAATAGCTATGTCGTTGACGGCGGAACGGTGCTCTTGGAGATGTGCAACCAAAACTCCACGGGGTCTCCAACCCGAATCCGGGATTGAAGAAGCCAGTGAAAAAGACGAGATTCCGGTGAGTTCGGTTTGTGGCGGGGAAGCTTCCGAAGGGACGTGTTACGGGTATTTTACGCAATTGATTTATTATTAATTAACAAAAGAATAATTATCAAAATTAATTATTCTTTTATTAATTAATTTGTTATTAATTAGTTAAAGAATAATTATCAAAATTAATTGTTCTTTTATTAATTAATTTATAATCAATTTTACCCAAAGTATTCACCGGAAGCCCGTTTTCGAAAAATAAAGGGTCCAGATGATCCCAAAAATATCAAAATACCCAAAATTGATATAAAATTTGTAAAAAACGGACTCGGGAAACACCCGGGACCTCCGGGACACGCCGGGAAGCACCCGGGTGGGCCCCATCGCTCCCCAAGGGTCAACCGCCACGTGGCAGCGCCCCAGCAGCCCTCCCAAAGGGCAAACACTGTGCAGACACGTGTTGGGCTTCGGTTGGGCGAGAAATGGTGCTGACGTCAGCCCTGGGACGCATGCTGATGTCATGGAGTGGGGAGCAAGTCACCCTTGAGCCAACCGCCTTCTCCCCGCGCGTGATTCCGGTGGCGTTGGATCGGCCACGTCCCGAGGATGCGAAAAAACATATAAATTTGCACCAGGGGCTTCTCGAGTCAAAAGTTATTTGCATTTGAATCCCCGGGTTCTCTTATAAATAGAAGCTCGGTTTCAGTTAAACGGTAACTCATTCTCTCTCAACGGAACTCGACCAAAACTCTCTCGAGCACCCTCTAAACATCTCCCCCTCGAATATTACACTAATGTTGAGCGTCGGAGGTGAATTCGGGGGCTTCCCCCCCGGTTCTCCCTGATCTCGGGTTTTTGTTTTGTTCAGGTTCCGAGATAGAAAAAACACATTTGAGCGGAAGTTCTGGAGAAGATTTTGGCACGATCTAAGACCCTCCTTGCCAAGGTTCTAGGTCCGTGAGGTGCTCGTTCTATCCAGTATTCTTGTATCTCCGACAGATATACAGATTACGCGGATAGCCCGAGGACCCGGATCTGTCCCCGTGACGCCGGTCGAGGGTCTAATCTGTCAAGGTCCACTTGAAAGTCAATATTGTGACCCCCCCTACACGGTGGTCAGGAATCCGTTTTTGGTATCCCGAACCTGTAATCCGGGCCAGGCCAAGTCCTGGCCCTATTAGCAACAGGTAGTGGAGTTTGCCACGGATTTTTGATTATCGAGTCAGCGGAGGATCCGATTGACTCGAGAGTCCAGGAGCCCAAGCCCAAAATCCACAAAAGTCAACAAGACGACATTGGGCCCGGCCCAACACAAGCAATTGGGCCGCTGAATGTTTGAAGCGTTTTTCTGCATCAACAGGACGGATGTTCCTTTTGCAGGAATGGACAATCCCATATCTTGAAATTTGGTACTTATATATGATGTTTGCTCACTGTCCCTTCCGTCTGGTTCGTGGATGACTCTGTAGAACTGCTTCGATCCGCTATTGATGCTTAACGCGCCAGATACAAGTTTCGGCGCCGGAACGGAATTCGCCAAGTTCAATGATTTATTTTCAGGGTCCATCCAAGGCAATGATGATGCACCGGAATTCACCTGTAGCATAGAATCAGACGATGATGCTGAAGGAATTCCTGGTGCTCGCCTGTCCATGCTAAACGAATACAAGGGTATGCCTTCGGAAGGTTTATCACATATGAAACTACTCGTACTGCTGCCTTCTGGCATCATGAAGCCTGAAAATTGCAACTTTTCTGAGCTGATCGGGTCATATATTTCAACCGTACTCGCTGCATTGCGTATTAGGCTTCCCATACTCCTCAACTTAGACTCACCACTGTCACCCTCTTCTACTTCTGTTTGCTGCTTCAAATTCGAAACAGCTTTTTGGTTCTCGTTCTTTTGTTGCTTCTCAGTCCGGCTTTTCGTTGGATTCGAATCTGCAGCCAACTTCTGAAGCAAATCCACGGTCTCCCATTGTTTCGATTGCGATGGTGAATTGTACCATATCTTTCTTTGCCTCTCTAACATGTCGGAGCTTCTGGCATTTTCCAGGAATTGGTAAAACACGAGCCTTGATACAGGCGGTTTCAGACACAAAAGCAAAGCTTCTTCAGAAACTAGTGACGCCGGTTGTCTCCTTAGGTAAGGTCGAATTACAGGGGAAGATGGACATATGAATCAACTGCACACAAACTCTCACTACTAGCGGCAATGAAAGCCACGGCCGATCTCCTAACCCACAGACTCGGGTAACACAGCAATGGAAACGCACGCTCTATCATTTCACGCAGTACCCTTTTCCGTAAATAGCCACTTCTGCACAGAATGGAGAGACAATCCAATCCGTTTACAATGACAGCCTCCGTAACATCGCTCAATGCCTGCTCGATATACGGTAACAGATACTCCTCCACGCTTCTTTGACCGACAAAAAAGCAAACATACACGATTTGTGCGTAAAAAACCGTTCTCAGTTGCTCATCCCGATCGTTGAGAAAAGCAGGGAGCATCGGTAAGAGATAATCATTACTCTGTTTTTGGCCGAAGAAGCAGCAGAGATTACTAACTTCTTGAAGAAGTGCTCTCCTGATATTCGGAGTCTGTTTCGGACCCATCACAAGCTCTTGAACGACGACCTCAGCCATTGATTTCCTCAACTGAGCAAGTTGTGCATCGCTCGATGAAGGTAATAACGCCTTCTTTGTCGTGCTCAGTTCATCGAGAACCCCAGCCTCACTCAAGCTAATCGAATGGATCAAAAAACCATAAGCAGTTAGCGCTAGCTGGGATATACAGCTGGCATAACGGATTTTCTCACACTCTCCTCTGGATCCTCCGGAAGCATCGAGAGCATTGGAAGGATATACTCGGGAAATATCTTAGCATCGCTTGGAGGAAAATCTCTGACGAGAGGCAATATGTCAGACAAAGTCTCCAGCGCAGAACAACGAACGATCGCAGCCGGGTCTGAAAGCATCGCAATAACATAGGGAAGTACTCACTGCAACCGGTTTTCATCGTCGATGTATAAAGCAGAGAATTTCAGCAAAAGAATGGCTCTTCTCCTTAGACGAGGCGACTTGACATTGCGTATGCAAGAACAGAGAAGAGAGGTGATGAGAACCATACCGTCACAACTGATGCCGTCTTCAGGGAGGGGTAGAAACGGAACATCGAATGTATCTGATTGATTGTCGTGCTTGGAGATCAACGAGTTCAAATCTTCCAATGCAATCTTCTTCAGAAATGCATGATAGTTTCTTCTGAATGCACTGGAAATCATTTGAAGTAGCTCGCCAGGAGACTGTATCCATAGTTTCTGAGAGTTTGGGACAAGTCGGAACTGGGAACGTCTTCGTTATTTGGCTTTGTGCTAGAAAAATGATTACTTTGTTTAACATCCCTTAGTAAGGAACTGAAATCACCCATAGCTTCAAACTGTTCACTGCTTACGCCTTTGTCTCTTTCAATACTATCATGTGCAGTTTTACAACTTGCTGTATCGGAATTTGGAGTGATACAGGATGACCTGTCGTTCATCGTTTGCTTGAGAATCTCAGGGAAGAAACTTCATATCGGAGTTGAGAGGATTCCAGAAGCAGTAAAAGTTGTGCAGAAGTGGAGAGAAATAGCTTGGGAACACGATCATCATATACTCCTGATCCTGAAGGTAGCTGTCAGCAGATAGTCGAGCCTGAATCATACGGAGAATCATTTTTCGAATTCCAGAATCTGGGATCTGTTTGAATACGCAAAAAGACAATCAAACTTGAGCAGAATCGAAGGAAATTCGAGATAGCTAAAAGTATGATAGAAGAGAGTAGCTTCTCAAGATGAAGGCTGGGGTCATATTGGCCTCTGCGATAAGCAAGCAGCTGAGCTCCGCAATTACACACGAAAACATTAAAGAGGTAGTTTATCTGAAATGAAATTGTGAGAATTTAAAATAATGACTTGCCACGAACAACAACGATAAATTCAATTTTCATTTTGATTTCAATCTTGGTCCTCCGCAACAGCCCCTCCCTTCTTCGGTGACCCTCTCAGCCCCGTCCCCGACGACCCTCCTTTCGCTCCGCTCTTCTTCTTCTTCTTCTTCTTTTATAGTCACCACACCAGAATGTGTTGGGTTTTAAAAATTAATAAATAAATGGATAAGTAAGAAGAAACGCGGTACGCTGAAGCCCCACTGAGGTTCATTAGGCCCGCCAAAGAAGCCCAGAGATGGCGTCTTCTTAATTGCAAAATTGAAAAAGAAATAAAGTGATGAGCAGCTCCGTTGTTCTGCTGCTGCTGCTGCCGATTTCTCCGTCTCCTTTCATTCGCTTCTCTGCTTCCTCGAGTCAGTTCTCTCTCTCTCCCGATTATCACATCTTTTGGATTTGACTTATGTTAATCAACCATTTCAATCAATCCCAAGGGTTGCTTTTTCTAGACAGACTTGTTAAAGGCAACTTCCAGAGGGTTTCGACAATGGCGACTGTGAGTTGTCTTTTCCCTATCGCTTGCTGCTTTGTATTGTCATACCGAGCTTTATTTCTCAGGAAGACGACTATGCCGGAAATGTAAAGAGACAGCTGGCCAAGCTCTTTGAAACGTCGCTTAGATCAATAGTCCCGGATGAGCCAGAAGTGGACCCTCTCATCGCTCCTTGCACTGGCAACTTTGGTGACTATCAATGGTAAACAAACATTATGATAGTAGCATTGCGCGTGTCAATTGCTGAGCGATATTTCTTTGGTTGGTTGGTGAAGCAATAATGCAATGGGGTTGTGGTCTAAGATTAAAGGGAAGGGAACCCAATTTAGAGGCCCTCCTGCTGTTGGACAGGCAGGTATCTTAATTAATATATCTATATATATCACCCCTCCCTATTTCCTCGAAAACATCATGATCCTCCTGGTATTTCATTTTCTGCATCTAGGCCATCATGAAAAATCTTCCTCCATCACAAATTGTAGAATCGTGCTCAGTCGCTGGACCGGGATTCGTCAATATTGTGCTATCAAGACTTTGGATAGCTAAGGTTTTCTTTTCTATTTTTTTATGAGGATTCTCTACTTCTTAGTAATGCTGTCTATTTCTATCATTGTAACTGCAAACTTTGTGCTGCAGAGCATAGAAAAGATGCTACTTGGTGGTATTGAAACGTGGGCGCCGCAGCTTCAAGTCAAACACGCTGTTGTTGACTTTTCTTCTCCAAATATAGCAAAAGAAATGCATGTTGGCCACTTAAGATCTACATTGGAGATTGCCTAGCCCGTATGCTTGAATTTTCAAACGTCGATGTTCTACGTCGCAACCATGTTGGTGACTGGGGAACTCAGGTAGTAGCTTTATATCATCATGTAACACTAGTTTATTATTATTCTCTCTCTCTCTCTCTATATATATATCACTTCTCTTATAACTTTTATCTCTCAATTACTATTACTTGCATCTTTCATGTACCTTGATGCTATGTTATATAGTCTTACCATTAACCCAACAAGGTCTTTTTCAGTTTGGTATGCTGATTGAATTCCTCTTTGAGAAGTATCCTAACTGGGAAGACGTTGGCGAGGCAGCAATTGGGGACTTACAAGTGAGTGAAATATGCTTATCTCCAAGGAATTCAACCATTTAGCTGTCTTTATTGCAGTATTGCTTTAGATATATTGTAGAGTGATATCATGCTCTATCGACGGAAGATCAATTTTTTTTGTATTTTTTATTTATTTCGTTTATAGCAAACATAATTTTACAAACTGTCATTATAATATGACTACTATCCTTTCACTAACTATCATTTGACAAGTACTCCATAATTTTATTGCCTTCATCGACAAACTAGCACGGTTATGGAATATCTTAACTGGCATTATGGTGGCACTTTTTTTTTTTCCGTTCTTTTTAGTTCTATTTTTCTACTCTAGTTCGACATATAATATGTTCAATATCCTCTTTGGTGCAGTGAAACATTAAGTTTATTAACAATAGAATCTGGTACTAATGAGAACTGTACTTTTAGGCTTTCTATAAGGCGTCAAAGGAGAAATTTGATAATGACGCTGCTTTCAAGGAGAGGGCACAACATGCTGTAGTTCGTCTTCAAGTGAGTTTGAATTCTTAGCACTCAATTGCATAGACTCAAATAAGATTGATTGATAAATTGGCTTAAATGTTGGAAATATTTCAAAACCAGCATGCATTGTGTGTTGTAAATTCAAAACCAAACACTTAAGACTTAAAAATTCAAAAACTTAAAGACTCAAACCCTTAAAAACTTAAAGACTCAAAACGCAGAGGAATGAGGAGAGAGGCAAAAGCAGAGGACGATTTTAATATGATATTTATATAGTAGGGATTTGTTTTTAATTTGATATGATACGTACGTAGCATTAAAATAGGTAACAATATCCTGAATATTAGGTTATTAAATAAAAAAAAGATATGAAATATTAATAATATAAAACTTAATTCGAAGATATGAAAAAGATTTGGAAAAAAAATCACAGAATATAATTTTAAGCCTCGAGGCGACGCCTCGAGGCGTAAAAATAACGACTGAGACGCACGCCGATGCGCACGCCTCACTCTTTCCTTTCAAGGCGTAAGCCTCGTTGCGAAAATACCATGCGCCTCACTTGAGGCGCGCCTCATTGTCGTTTTTCACAACAATGTTTAATATCATCAATTATGAACTTCTGAGTAAGTTTTCACGTCCATGACAATTTGCTTGTGTAAAGTAATTTGCTTTATTTTTTCAGGGAGAGAGCTTTTACAATCCGTATATTCCGGGTGTTATAAAAGAATTAAGTGATAAAGGTTTAGTGGAAGAAAGCCAAGGCGCTCGTGTGATCTTTATCGAAGGGAGTAATATTCCGCTCATAGTGGTTAAGAGTGATGGTGGCTTTAATTATGCTTCTACCGATATGACAGCTTTCTGGTCAGTGACAACTTGGTTCTTCCTTATGCATTTATTACTTACTTTTAACGTCTCCTTTTGCTTTTTTCCGACTTGAAGCTTTTAGTTCATGTTTTTGCCTTGTAGCTTTTCAAGCTTCTGTATAGCTTATTCACTAGTGCCATCTTAACTCATTATTTCAAAAGTATACCAAGTTATAGCTTGTTTATTTTATCTTAATTCGTGAGAGTTGACCATTTTTTATTATCTTATTTAAAAACAGTGGGAACTTAACTTAGTCATACTATGACATTTAGTTTTTTTTCTAATTGAGAAGTTTGGTTTGTAGTTCAAGCATTTTAGTATTGATGTGATTTGTGATTTCATTTAATAAGCATTTACCAAACGCATGGCATATAGGTACCGGCTAAATGAAGAGAAAGCAGAGTGGATAATCTACGTTACTGATGTGGGGCAACAACAACACTTCGATATGGTTTTCAAGGTACTCTAAGTAACAATGCATCGAGCCAGTTAGCATTGTTTTCTTCGTTAATTTATGTTGGTTTAGCATTAAACAATAAATACGTGTAGCTGATTATATATATATATATATATTTTTTTTTCAGGCTGTAAAACTTGCAGGTTGGCTTCCAAGTGATGAAAACAAGTTTCCCAAAGCAAACCATGTTGGATTTGGTCTTGTTCTTGGAGAAGACGGAAAACGCTTCAGGACTCGAAGCAGTGAGGTCGTTCGATTAGTTGATTTACTAGATGAAGCTAAGAATCGCAGTAAAACAGCACTTATAGAGCGTGGTATGTAATTAATTATCCGTATTCAACAGATAGTAAATGCCACTGGTTTTTTTCTTTCTTTCTTTCTGTTATTCATTTTATATTTGATTGTCCATCACCTTGCATTACTTATTTTTAAGACACATTTATGGAGGCTTCAGACTTTGTATTTTCTCATTACTTGATCCCTCATTTCTAAATGATTGTAACACGGCCTGCATTCATATTTGTTATCCCAATTCGTATTCATGAGGTTTGACTTTATTTTGTTTCTTTTAATAATACTCCTCGAGTGTAAATTTTCTGATATATATATATATATATATATATATATATATATATTGAATTTTCGTCAGGCAAGGGTTTAGATTGGACCGAAGACGAACTGGATGATACTGCTGAGGCTGTTGGTTATGGTGCTGTTAAGTAAGTCCTCACTAATTTGCAACAAAGTCCGCGCCTTTTTCACTTCTGGTATATTCTGCTTAATTTTTATAAAACAACAGTTGCAATACAGTAATGGTTGGGGCTTTATAGTTTTGCAATATTCTCTTCGAAATTTCGGTCGTCCTCAACTCCTCATGCTGACTTTTGTTCGACTTGCCAGGTATGCAGACTTGAAGAACAACAGGCTAACCAATTACACATTTGATTTTGATCAGATGCTCAATGACAAGGTTGGAAACATAAACTAGTTTGTATTGATCAATCAAAATTGTCCATCATCTGGGCTTTATTTTCTATTTAATGTTTAAAAATCTCGTAAATTGTTGAGAGCAGGGAAATACAGCTGTGTACTTGCTCTATGCTCATGCTAGGATTTGTTCTATCATTAGGAAATCTGGTAAAGACATCGATGAGTTAAAGAAGGTAGGCTCTCGTTCTTACAATTGTCCGAACTGTCGACAGATAATATTTCCGATCTTATTTTTTCTTGTGTTTTGGTTGAGATAGACGGGGAAAATCATTTTGGATCATCCGGGGGAGCGTGAATTGGGCATGTATTTGGTACAATTTTCCGAGGTAAGTTAGTATATACGTAAGTCCTTTGAGTTTGACATGTTTAACTGTTATTGTAACGGCTATATATCTCGGTGACAGGTCGTTGAAGAAGCTTGTACGAATCTGTTGCCGAATGTTTTGTGTGAGTATCTGTACAATTTATCAGAAATCTACACCAAGAAATTCTACTCCAACTGTCAGGTAAATAATTCTCAGGCATATTATTCGACTGAGAAATGAAATGAAATGAAATGAAATGAATATTGTGGTATAGGTGGTTGGGTCGGCGGAAGAAGCAAGCAGACTGTTGCTTTGTGAGGCAACAGCCATAGTGATGAGGAAGTGCTTTTACATGCTGGGAATCGTCCCTGTTTACAAGATATAAGAAATCTCTGACAGGAAGTTGTGAGTGTAAACTTGGTTTATGAGTCAATTTTGGAATGTTTAGAGAGCGAGACTATCAGATATTATCCTTTATTTTTTGCACTCTAATTTTACAAAACTTGACTTGTCATATACAAATAACATTGTTTCAAAAAAAAAAACATTGTATCTGTTGGAATATGAAGCCCGAGCCCAAACGGCATCATTAATGGAGCAAAACGACATCTTATATGCATCCATTGCTCAGCTGCTTCCATAGCCGTTGGATGAGATGGAGGGTTGAGATCAAAAGTCCCAAAAGCTTCTTCTTCTTCATCAGTTTGACGCTCGACATCAGATGATCAGAGAAGAGAGAGAGTCTTGGTTCTCTGTGATAGAGGTTCTTCATGGGGTTTAGATTAGGGTTTCTCGTTTCTTTGTTCTTCCTCTTCTTTGTAGCTCTTCTCTCTAGGTTTCTCTCATGGTGGTTGTAATCTCTGGTTTGTGGTGGCCGGGTTATGGTCTCACGGTTGTCTCCGATGAAGCTCGGGTTTGAGCGAAGTGTGAGATGTGTAAAGAGTGTTACGGTTCTTGAGAGTGAAACTGTGATGAGAGAATGAGGGTGTAAATATCGACGATACCTAGTGCATGGCTTCCGGGAAGATTCGCCGGAGCAAAGAGTGGACGTACGTCGGAGATCGCGTTTCTATCTCCGGCCGAACCACTCTCTAAAATGGTTGTCTCGTTCATTTCGTTTCAGTTTTGATTGACAATGATTCAACATTAATCACTTTGTATTTCATGCAAGAATCACCGAGAATCGATCCGGAATCACAACAGTGGTATCAGAGCTCGTGTTCGTGTTCTTGGAGTAATCAGCTCGACGGTTTGGGCGAGCAATTTGAGTCCTACAATGCGATTTGGGGATTCCGAGTTCTGTTTTTTGAGCTTCCGCGATGCTGACGGTTCTTGGATGTTTCCGACGACTCGACGAGGCATGAGCAATTCCGGTGTGATGCGCGTCTCTGACAAGGCTTCAGCCTTAAGATCACATCAGATTATTGGGGAAAACGTCCTCAGCTCATGAAGATGTCGGTGAGTCCGATTCGCAACTTCGGGAAAAATGATTCTCGGTTCAAAGGTGATATCTATTTCCCTATGTCTCTGTATTTGTATAAGTTTGCATAATCTTGATTCCAATAGTAGTATCACGTATGAAATTCTCATTGATATTTTTTCTTGAATCTGTGATTTGGGTTTTATTTGCTGGTTTTTTGGATAATTGTGATTTCTTGATAATTCTTCCTATTGAATATGTTCATGAAATATTTTTCTTAACATGTTCCTCGTTTGTCAAATTATCTAGAACTAGCATGTGATGTAATATCTATGAATGCTATTGTTTTTCTATTAAAACCTGTTTTCAAAAACCTGTTGCAGCTTAAAGCATTGGAGTATAAAATCTGGTCTTAATTTGTGACTTAGATTTTGAGCATGATAGTATACATTGGTTCTGACTTGTTTTTTCGGTGAAAAAAAAAAAAATAAAGATTTTTGTGATTCTATTGGATGTATATTTTTCAGTTTGATTATTAATAGATTGTCAAATTTTTAGGTTCAAAGATTGAAGCATGTAGTTAAAAGCTTGTGTCTCTGATATTGAGAAGTAAAGTTTTGGTTATAACTAAGTCGTATGCTTTGGACATTTTTGCCTATGCTGAAAAATTATAATCATGATATGCATCTGTTAGTATTAATGTTCTTGTTTTTATCGTAGTGATCTAACAAAAGTAAATCGGTTTAGTAGATTTTTGAAAATGAAATTTTATTATAGCCTCCTGAGATTATTTTGCATCCATGAGGAATGCGTTATTCTAAATTTTATTTTTATCTACGAGTTATGATCTACGGTTAGATCGGCTTCAAAAAAGGAACATGTTGATGCTTAGCTTTCTTTAATGTTTAATATGTTTTAGGCTGGTTGCTTTGTTGAGGATGATTTATCTTTAAGGTCTGAAATTTTTTGTATGATAATTTTTCAGATTTGGTAGTTAAAGATAAATGCTAGTAAGGCTAATTCACATGATTTTATTTTGGCTAATTTGTGAACCTGTATGATTTATATCATAATTGTGATATGTTTTAATCTCATGGATTGTTGAGTGCCAAGTTTATAGTTTTTCTATTTAATTTCTTTTCTAGAGGTTTGAGAATTTATTGTGGGTTTATAAGAAATAGCGAGCCTGATCAACTCGTTTATGTCTTAGATTATCTATCTTTTCTGCCTCTGTATTGAATTGAAATTGTTTAAAGTTCTTTAACTCAGTTTATTCTATTAACTCGTGGTTACTATTTTTTGAGAATTAAAACGGTTAAGTGATTCACATATATATGATAATTATATGCTCTGGGCTGATTGATTAATTTTGTGTGAATAGTCTGTTGAAAAGATGAATTCCCTTTTTCGTTGGCAATTTTTGTTTCTAGGATAATGATCATAGATTATCTTATAATAGGATCAAGGATATGATCAGGTTACAAATTATTTGTCATGGGTTATTCTTTTTCTCCTCTCATGTGCATGATAAAGCTTTTAGAAAGAAAAAAAAAATGCTAAGTTAGGAAGTACAGAGACTAGGAAATGTTAATTGTGATGTATTATAATATGGAAAGATATTTTTGTATATGAAAAATGCATGTTTTTAGATGTTTTGAATGTCTTTATCGGGAGTGAGCCATTGTTTGCAATCTCAGGGTAGAATGAACCAAATCTGTGTCGCCTATTTTATTTAGAGATAGGTGGAGGTAGTGCACCCGACTAGGTAGAGTCGGGTGGTTCATCCGTCCAGGTGGAGTCGGATGATTCACATGCCGAGAAAGGAGCGTGTGGTCGACATGTCAAGATAGAGGCATGTGGTGTTAGTGAACCCGCGAGAGATAGCATTAGTCAAGAGATTAGTGTTGAGCATGTTCCGGTGTCTAACTAGAGAGAGTTAGACGACTACCTATTAGCTAGGGATAGGGAGAGGCAAGAGGCCTTCTGTTTCCCTTAGGCAGATTTGGTGTTTATTGGCTTTGATAGCCGGTCATGAGGTTTAGAAATCGAACCTAGTTTCTTCCTGAGGTATTGAGATCTATATAGATGAGCCGATTGAGATGGCTCAACCCTAGGGGGTTGGTTTTAGATAGATCTTTTTTTTAGGGCTCTGATTGCATTTTTCCATGACTTGATATGAATTATCTTTCCGGAATTATAATGAATCTTGTTATGAAATGAATGTGTACGATTAAGTGATTATATGGTTTCTTGATAAATATGCATTTTTTGTTTATGTATATTTATTCTACACTTGTTGTTTTTCTATTTGAGACTAACCTAACAGGACTTTGAGAAGTGGCACCCGGTGCTCGGTTAACTGAGCAAGTCAAGAGGGTTTAAAGTTCTTCTCGGCAAAGGTAGGTTGGGTAAGTTGAACTAAACTTTACGAACCTTATGTCTTAAGGAGTTCAATATAGTTTTTAGCATTGTTGTGAAAAACGATATTGAGGCGCGCCTCAGTGAGGCGGAGGGTGGTTTCGCAACGAGGCTTACGCCTTGAAAGGAAAGACCGAGGCGTACGCCTCGGCGTACGCCTCAGTCGTGATTTTTACGCCTTGAGGCTATGCCTCGAGGCTTAAAATTATATTTTGTGATTTTTTTTTCCAGATCTTTTTCATATCTTCAAAATACGTTTTATATTATTTCATATCTTTATTTTTATTTAATAACCTAATATTCAGGATATGGTTACCTATTTTAATGCCACGTAATATGTATCATATCAAATTAAAAACAAATCCCTACTATATAAATTTCATATTAAAAACAAATCGTGATCGTCCTCTGCTTTGCCTCTCTCCTCATTCCTCTGCGTTCTCACTATTGATATATTTTATGCTTTTTAAAGATTCTGAATTTTTTCTTTTAGTCTTTAAGTTTTTAAGGGTTTGAGTCTTTAAGTTTTTGAATTTTTAAGTCTTAAGTGTTTAAGGATTATGCTTTATTTAAAAAAATTAATTTATCTATTTTATTTATATTATTTTTAAATAATTATATAGTATTTATCAAGGCTTACGCCTCGAACGCCTCAAGGCTATACGCCTTGAGGCAAGGCGAGAAAACGCCTCGAGGCTTAAATACGTTATTCACAACATTGGTTTTTAGTTCTTGTATGGACATTCATGTAGCTACTCATTGACTAGATCTCGAGCTCTCTGTATGATGAGTTTAGTTTTTTTTTTAATATGTCCAATGTTCAATGGTCAAATAGAAATATTGAGAAGCTTGTGTAGATGTGTATTTACTTAAGTCTAGGTTGTTAGATTAAGGGAAAAAACCATATATGAGAATTGGGCGGGTAGAAAACTTAAGGGGGTTAGGACTTGTGATGTCTTTTGCTACGGTCATTGTGGGTACCGGAGTTAGTTCTCGGTAGTGTCTTTGGGTGTTTGGTATAGGTACATTCCAAATGATAGAAGTTGACCGTAGATCCCGTCTTATATGTTTTCTTGATGTAGTTTGAACGTATTAGAACCATATGTATGCATTTATGGGAAAGAGGGGGGCTAGAAGCATCAAGATAGCTTGTCAGGTGGAGACACTATCTTCGATAAAGCGCTTTCCCATATAGGTCGTCGTGAGAAGAAAAGAGAAGAAACCTAGAGAGTCCATGAAGCGTTCTCGTATGTACCTCGATTGAGGTGGAGTCCATGAGTCATGAATATTGTGTGAGAAGGGGGTTGCTAAGTCTTGTATACCGATAGGTGGTGGTAATGAGCCTGTGGGAGAGAACACCATGATCCGGGTGGATATGAGTGTTTAAAGGTCTCGGGGATTCTAACTAGTGAGAGTTAGATGGTTTACCAGCTTGGTTTCTAACTATAGGGAGTTAGGAAAATAACCAAGCAGCCAGAGAATATGATAGGGAGTGTGATGTGTTTCCGTCCCGGAAGTATTCCTATGCAAGCTTAGGGTGTTCGACTAGTTAGTTGTTCCGTAGGTTCGGGTAGATGAACCTTGTTTGTACCTTCTCAGTAATCGTAAGTTTTATAGCATCGGGGATAATGGTTTATAACCATGATTAGCATGTTGAACTCGTATAGGTCAAATTAGATTTGGGAATATTTTTAGTTTTAGAAATAGACTGTTATATTATATGTGAATAGACGTATTCATCATATCGTTTGGTTTATTCTAGCATTCATATAGTTAGGGTATTCCCGGATTTGTCTATTTGTCCTAGTTTAGATGTTATCGATTATGTTGAGTTCATAGATGCATGCTATGACTGTATTAGATCGACTTTGGTTCTATTACGGGTATATCGATGGTATGAAAACTTATGGTTTGATCTTATGACTAATCATGTGACTATGATTTATATATTGCTGTTTGACACAGTTTATATTTATGAAATACTTGGTATGTTTGATCTTGGTTGGTGTGGCATTTTAGATTTTGCAGGAGGGTCATACCTGCAGGTATATGAAGTATGCCGAAGGCGCCAACCTTGTGAAGATGAACTATCGATGAGTATTTCGGTTACCCGCGAGGATGGCGAAAAACTCCGTAAGCGATGCACTTAGGTATCCAAGGGATAAAATAGAGTGAGGATAATGTAAAGAAAGAGTTGAACGTCAAGGTGGAGCTACCGAGCATGTTGAGGAGACGACGTTTGAGCATCGGACTTCAAGGTGGAGATTGTTGGAATATGAAGCCCGAGCCCAAACGGCATCATTAATGGAGCAAAACGACATCTTATATGCATCCATTGCTCAGCTGCTTCCATAGCCGTTGGATGAGATGGAGGGTTGAGATCAAAAGTCCCAAAAGCTTCTTCTTCTTCATCAGTTTGACGCTCGACATCAGATGATCAGAGAAGAGAGAGAGTCTTGGTTCTCTGTGATAGAGGTTCTTCATGGGGTTTAGATTAGGGTTTCTCGTTTCTTTGTTCTTCCTCTTCTTTGTAGCTCTTCTCTCTAGGTTTCTCTCATGGTGGTTGTAATCTCTGGTTTGTGGTGGCCGGGTTATGGTCTCACGGTTGTCTCCGATGAAGCTCGGGTTTGAGCGAAGTGTGAGATGTGTAAAGAGTGTTACGGTTCTTGAGAGTGAAACTGTGATGAGAGAATGAGGGTGTAAATATCGACGATACCTAGTGCATGGCTTCCGGGAAGATTCGCCGGAGCAAAGAGTGGACGTACGTCGGAGATCGCGTTTCTATCTCCGGCCGAACCACTCTCTAAAATGGTTGTCTCGTTCATTTCGTTTCAGTTTTGATTGACAATGATTCAACATTAATCACTTTGTATTTCATGCAAGAATCACCGAGAATCGATCCGGAATCACAACAGTGGTATCAGAGCTCGTGTTCGTGTTCTTGGAGTAATCAGCTCGACGGTTTGGGCGAGCAATTTGAGTCCTACAATGCGATTTGGGGATTCCGAGTTCTGTTTTTTGAGCTTCCGCGATGCTGACGGTTCTTGGATGTTTCCGACGACTCGACGAGGCATGAGCAATTCCGGTGTGATGCGCGTCTCTGACAAGGCTTCAGCCTTAAGATCACATCAGATTATTGGGGAAAACGTCCTCAGCTCATGAAGATGTCGGTGAGTCCGATTCGCAACTTCGGGAAAAATGATTCTCGGTTCAAAGGTGATATCTATTTCCCTATGTCTCTGTATTTGTATAAGTTTGCATAATCTTGATTCCAATAGTAGTATCACGTATGAAATTCTCATTGATATTTTTTCTTGAATCTGTGATTTGGGTTTTATTTGCTGGTTTTTTGGATAATTGTGATTTCTTGATAATTCTTCCTATTGAATATGTTCATGAAATATTTTTCTTAACATGTTCCTCGTTTGTCAAATTATCTAGAACTAGCATGTGATGTAATATCTATGAATGCTATTGTTTTTCTATTAAAACCTGTTTTCAAAAACCTGTTGCAGCTTAAAGCATTGGAGTATAAAATCTGGTCTTAATTTGTGACTTAGATTTTGAGCATGATAGTATACATTGGTTCTGACTTGTTTTTTCGGTGAAAAAAAAAAAAATAAAGATTTTTGTGATTCTATTGGATGTATATTTTTCAGTTTGATTATTAATAGATTGTCAAATTTTTAGGTTCAAAGATTGAAGCATGTAGTTAAAAGCTTGTGTCTCTGATATTGAGAAGTAAAGTTTTGGTTATAACTAAGTCGTATGCTTTGGACATTTTTGCCTATGCTGAAAAATTATAATCATGATATGCATCTGTTAGTATTAATGTTCTTGTTTTTATCGTAGTGATCTAACAAAAGTAAATCGGTTTAGTAGATTTTTGAAAATGAAATTTTATTATAGCCTCCTGAGATTATTTTGCATCCATGAGGAATGCGTTATTCTAAATTTTATTTTTATCTACGAGTTATGATCTACGGTTAGATCGGCTTCAAAAAAGGAACATGTTGATGCTTAGCTTTCTTTAATGTTTAATATGTTTTAGGCTGGTTGCTTTGTTGAGGATGATTTATCTTTAAGGTCTGAAATTTTTTGTATGATAATTTTTCAGATTTGGTAGTTAAAGATAAATGCTAGTAAGGCTAATTCACATGATTTTATTTTGGCTAATTTGTGAACCTGTATGATTTATATCATAATTGTGATATGTTTTAATCTCATGGATTGTTGAGTGCCAAGTTTATAGTTTATGTCTTAGATTATCTATTGAATTGAATTGAGGTATTGAGTCTGTTGCGCATCTGTTCGAATACCTCAAGTTATTTGGCTGTCAAAGAATTTTTCCCTTTGATTAACTCATTTTGCATGAAATTATTTGTGGAATTTGAGTCAATGATTTTGTACGCAAGAGTTCTTTTAAGCAAGAATGTTAATGCTGTTGCTTTAAAATCATATATGTTTGCAATTTTGAAAAAATAAAATAAAAAATAAGACTTGACAACTCATATATCACGTGATTCAGTTTAATAAATTACACTCATATTTTTGAATGATGAATCCAAACTTACCAAACTTATATGAATGATGTGTCCAAACTTACCAAATTTGGTTGTATATTAACTGAAGCAATTCAATAAACCAAATCCAATAAAACTAAAGAAAATTCTAAATATTTATTTTGAAAATGAAAATGTAAAACTGAATAATCATGAGCTATTTTAAGGTGGTCAACTCTAGATTAACTGAATCAGAACAACATTGACCCAGAACTACACCAACTATCTGTCTTAAAAGAAAGTTACGTAATACCAGAAGAAAGAAAGAAAGAAAAAAAAAAAACGAAATTCCGAAATAAATATGCAAACTCATCAACAATTCTTTTGTATTGGCAAAGAAGGTCTGAAGTTTGGAAATGGTGAAAAAGAAGAGGGTCTTGTGGATTTCTTTGATATGATGGCCTTGGGGGAGTGCAGTTTCTTCCTATCCAAACAACCGATGTTAAACCCTAGCTGCTTTCTGAAAGCTCCAACTTTCTTTCGAAGATCTTCTGAGCTTTTCACACTCGCTAGAGACGTGAAAGACTCTGACTTTCCTTGATAGTATTTCGACAACCCTCTCCTGCAAATACATTCAACGACAAAACTCTTACAAAAATCCCTTGAAAAAAGACTAAAAAATCAATCATATTTTGTATGTATTATACGTACCTTATAGGAAGTTGCAGCATAAGCTCTGACAGCTCATAGAGAGGTCCATTGGAGAGTGTTGATATGGATGACGCTGATGATGATTTCGAAGAATTGTCGTCCTCTGTTGAAGACGACGAACACAGAGAGCTTATTGAATTCTCCTCTACATCAAGCGACTCAACTGATAGCAACGACGACTCACTCGCATCTTCATCATCATCATGATCAAGATCACAACTTTCCATGATGGCCCAGTTGGCTTTGTGATCAGGAGCTGTCTCTTGCTGAAAAAAGTCTCTTCCTTTGTGTCCCATCATGATTCAAACACAACGATCTCGAGCTCTTATGTGAGAGTGTTTTGAAGAGCAAATCCAGGGATGAAGAGCCATGGAACATATGTATGTTATATAACAAAACAGACAGTAATTATCTGAATGAAAACTTTGCCGTTGGATTCGTCACTATCAGATATCCAAAGGAGGGTCTAAATAAATTGATTAGCTTTATTTCATATACTACTAAAAAAAATAGGATAAGGTCCGAGTTTGAAGACATCCATATCCGAGTCACCGTCTTCTATTTAAAATTTTATTATAATATAATGTCGCTATCTTTAGAAACTTTTGCCTCATAAAGCCATGACAGAATTTTTAATCTTTTTAATGTTTCAATTCAAGGCGTTTGTAATTGTAAGGAAAACATAAAAGGAAAAGTGATTGATTTATTCTCTGGATTAACTTCCATATCACCTCTCATTCTTAAAAATTAAAATAGTAAAGTCCCAAAGTTCATTTAAATTCTTGCAAATAAATAACAGTTGGTGGCTTTCTAGATAAATATGATAGTGTAAATAAATGTGATATATCTGCCTCACTCAGCCAGCCACATATATTATTATTATTAATATGAATGCTCAGATCTCTTAATGGCTGTGAATTTTAGTTTTAAGTTTAGGTAATTGATCACACAGCTTCATGTACTTGTTAAACATAATACGGACACAAAATCAGTTTGTGATCTCACTTGCTTACAAATTTGGTTTGATACTAAATTGATTCAATTTTATTAGGAATATTGGGTTGGTGAGGATAAGGGGGTTGACTTGTCATGATTGTGTTGGTGTTTTGATTGGCAATAAAAGTGCCACCACATGCTTTTCTACATATTTAAAGAGTTGATTATTAATTTAATTCTCTCATTTATTTTATAATCTTATCCTTCCTCTTTGCCAATTGAATTGAATCTATCATGTCAATGGTTCCCACAGATCTCCATATTTCTTTTGGCCCCATTAACTGCCCTTTTTCCTTCTATCTGCCATGCCTCCATATCATTCAACCAACAAAAAAAAAAAACAAACCTAAATGCAAATAACCAACCATTAAGGTAGACCTTAACTGACATCACTTGTAATTTTTTTGTTGATTATTCTTAATTTAAAAAAAAAAAAAAAAGGAAAAAGTGCATTCATTGAATCTTCTTTACTTAATTGATGTTTTGTTTTATTTATCCTTTGGGATTTGAATTGATCTTTCCTTCATAAAGTTTGGAAAAGTGGGCACCAGTAATGAAGAATATTCTCTCTCTGAAAGGAAGGGCAACAAAGTAATAAACCCCCCAAAATTGCATAGCCAAGTATATCAATCTTTATCTGAATCAATCCACTTGAAACTCTTCTTGTATGTTGATCCCAAAGAAGATAAGAATGTGTGTTAGCACAATTATCTTTCATTTGATTTTGAATGACTACACGATAAGCATTATCAATCAACATACATACTGCTTTTAATCAAACTCTTATAAATAATTGGATAGGAACAAAGGCATATCAGAATTGAACCTTGGTAGTACATAATAGGAACAATTTCAAACAGATTGTCGATAAACTATCTAGGAAAACTTACAGGAGGCTCCAAGGCACCAACCAGAATTCCCAGGTCAATGTCACTTCTTGATGAATGGGTGACTCTGGTTTCAGAAAATTATTTATCATTTCAATTCAGAAGAAAATTCAAATAATTCATTTCTCTAAGCATTGGTGGGAACGTAGAAATTATTACTAACCAAAACATCCAAAGTCGATGCCCTTTTCGTCGGGTCCTTCTGGATGCTGCATACACACAAAAATATGCAATGGAACACCTTAAATTATACAAAGGGAATTTTAAATTCAATGTAAGGAAGATTACCAAGCAGAAACAAACGAACAGAACTCCGGAGAGAACGGAAGGCGGTGAACTTTCCACGATGGCTGCCAAAAGCTCGTAAAAGCCTGGCATGCTTTGCTGATCTTCACTTTTCAAATATGGAAAACGTCCAATCGCACACTCCAGTATAACCATGCCCAAACTCCATATATCACTGCTAATTCTCTCTGGCTAATAATAGAAATTATAAGCAGTTGATTTGCTTGTGTTTCAAAAATTAAAAATAGAAAACCAACCATTGCATTGTCACATACCGACATGTAGTTATAGGTGCCAACAAACGTATCCCTCTGACGGATAGTTCTGGCAAGCGTTGCGCTCATACCAAAATCGGTAATCTTTACTTCTTCTTTGTGGTTTACGAGTAGATTGGACGGTTTTATGTTTCTATGAATTACATGCCTCGTATTGTGCAAGGAATCAAGTCCTTGCAAAGCCTGAAACGTAACACATACAATTAGTAGGGAAATAAAAAGTGGAGCAAACACATATAGATTTCGAAAGTGGAAGATCTCGAACCTGTTTACAGAGCACGGCAAGATACGGCTCAAGAATTGTTTTAACTTGTTTGATCACATCTACCAGTGATCCACAAGATGAATAGGTCCGTTGTGATAGAAAGAGTGGTGACAGACAGACACATTCGGACATTCCGCTGCCTGGTTTATTTTCAGTTCCTGTATGATCAGTTTGCGGATTTCTTCTTGGACCGTCATCTGAATAACCTGTTGAAAGGAATATATATATTTCAGAAAACAGTTCCAGTTGGCTACTTAAAAAGTAATGAAACAATCTACAAGTGAATGTAAATTTAAAATTCAAGATTAGATCAAAGTTTTAGCAAATGAAATTAACCAAGACTTAGTTCAAGTTAGAAAATAAGGCAAACAACTTTCCAAGCCATTTATGAGGGACGAACAAGTTGTACGTCATAAATGACTTCCCACGAAAACTGGAAATCTAGAAGAAGAAGCCGGTAAATCTTATTAGGCCAAAGGTAAGTGTGTAACAGCAAATGGGGTTGGGAGATGAGATGAGGCGTAAAGCAGTAGGATTCAATATGTATCCGTACATAGATATTCAAACTCTCTTTCGTAAGAGAAAGAAGAGATTCATAGAATTAGGATGTAAGAAGAAGTAATGAATGAGGCTGAAGAAAGATCATGTAAAACTAGAGTAATGAAATCACAAGAAGGAAGAGAGAGCTTGAGCTGCGTCTTCATCTTCATACTTGTTTCGCTTGAAGAAAGGAACAACCAGCAAAGAGAGGTCATCTTCATGGATTGACTGACTTGTTTCGCTTGAAGAAAGGAACAACCAGCAAATCCTTGGATGAAGAGAGGATTATTCATTATTCATTACTACGTCATCCCATTCTGATTGATCACCCTACGCCATGTCGTTTCTTTCTTTCAGGGACTCAAACGACACTCTTCTTTGTCAATTAAAAGATGTGACTCTTTTTGGGTATAAGTCTAAATGAGAGATGAGACATCTATCTAATTCTAAAAACCCATTCATCCCGTTTTGTTATGCAATTTGAACCAAGATTCCAACTCTTAACACAAACTCACATTACAATTGGTTTCAATCCAAAACTAAACTCCCCACAATAAGGAACACCGCCGTGAGCAAGAGCGGGACACCGTTGCGAGCGCATGAGGACTTTGCCGACATTGCCGTTGTATTGCTCGCAATCGTTTTGTTACTCCTGCACAACACACAAAAGAAATAACTCGTCAACTTCTTCATAACCGGAGTAGAGTATCATTATCATCGTCATCAACACAACAACTTACCCTGCTCTCATGTACAGGCAACTCTCGTAACCTGCGCTTCACACACAAATTTCATCACTACTCGTTATTCCTTCCGCTAATCAAAACCCAAGAGAAAACAACGCAAACGTACTGGGATCTCTGTCCACTCGAATCCCCGCCCCTCCGAAACTGCACGCAACCTCGGTAGCCCCATTCTGCTGGTAGTAACTGTTGAACGCATACGACACGTGTGACACTGCGGTATCCGGCTCGAAGCACGGCTGGCTCGGCTGGATTGCGGTGCAGTCCACGTTCCCCGACCCACAAGCCCAGTCCAGAGCGTTCTGCAAGTCGCTTTCCGAGGACCCATTCGACGCAATGCACCACGACGTTCCGTTCAAGATGGTGGAGTTATCCCCCGTGGCCACGTCCACCGATCCCCGCCCCATGAAATCCAGGTCGTACACGCTAGTCTGGTCTGGATAAAACAGCCCCCAGTTTCTCTCAGACTCGATCCCAGGCTTCCGGTTCTCGTTGAACAGAGAGAACACATACACGTCAAGCGCCTCTCCGGGCTTCGCCGGAGTGCCAGTGTTGTTGATGACGTGGCGGATCAGGTTTGTGTTGTATGTCTGGGCGTTGGCCGGAGTTGCAGCGGTCTCCTTCGCCGCCCCCTTCGAAGGCCAGCCTGTCTCCGTCACCATGACTCGTATGGTTTTGAAGTTCAAGGCCGTGAGCGCGAAGTAGAGCGCGTCGATCTGTGCATCGAACATGTTCGTGTAGAGCAAGCACGTGTTCGGATCAATCACTTCCGTGGACGACTCAAACAGCGCGTAGTCCAACGACACGTTTGTGGAAGAATCACTGTAAGCGTAGTAAGGGTAAATGTCGATCATGAAGGGAGAGTTGTTCTCGGCAAGAAACTCGAGCATTGGTTTGAGAAACGACGCGTCCTTGCTATCGAATGCCCCGGCGGAGGGTGGGAACGACCGGGACAAAACGCCGAGAGAATGCGTGGTTGAGACTTTAATATGTTTTTGCAGGCCAACTTTCCTGAGGGCAGTGTGGACATTTCTCATGGCCGGAACCATGAGAGCGGAGAAATTACTAGAGCTCTCGGTGACTTCAGCCCCGACGGTGATGTAGGTTATCTTGGCGGCTGGGTAGTAAGGGAGGATGGTGTTTTTGAGCCAGGTGTCGGCATTAGATTGGAAGTGGGAGAAGGCGAGCAAGTCGAGGTTGGAGACGGCGATCATGAGCTCGACGCCGGAGTTTGCGAAGGCCTTGAGGACTTGAATGTTGGAGTCATAAATCCGGACATAGTTGATGTTGTGGAGGTTGACGAGGTCGGTGACTTTATCGGGGACGGGAAGGTCGTCGGCGTTTCTCCCGTAGCAAACCCCGACAATGCTTCCTCTGCAGTGAGCTGCAAAGAGGGTAGCTAGCAATCATCGAAAAGATGCAAGCTTCTTCCCTATCTCATCTCATCTCATCTCATCTCATCTCATCTCATCCTCACTCTAATGTAAAAGAACAGCACCGACATTGTCTCACTAAGGAACTGGGTTTTGCATTGATGAGTGTGTGTGCATTGATTGAATCCCAAAGACAAAGACAAAGACAAAGAGAAAGAGAAAGAGAAAGAGAACGAACCCAGCAGTAGCGTAAGAGTGAACAAGAAAGAAGCCACAAACACAAGCTTGAGCTTGATCTCCATTGACTCTCCGTCTTCTTCTTCTTCTTCTTCCTTCTGGGCTGGCTTGATGACTATCTATAACGTTGTTATTCAACGTCTCTATTTTATTTTCACGCGGACAGAGACAAGACAAGACTAGTTAACAGTTGCACTCAAAATTATTATTATTATTATTTTAAGTGACGAAAAAAAAAACATTGCGTAATCGATGTTGTTGGTTGGAATAAAGATATATGTATATTTGTTTACAAAAAAAAAAAAAGATATATGTATATTCAAAATCTAAGGCAAATAATTAATGACATGTTTATTGGAAAAAGGGTTGAGTCAGTCAGAATGAGCGGACGTGAGAGTGGATTTAATGGAATCCAGTTAAATGAGTGTCCTCGGTTCCGCCATATAATTTCCTTCTGTTTTCCACTCGATCAATAAATATATCGACGCTTTTGTCTTTGTCTTAATAATTAAAAAACACCACACGCACACTACTCTTTCAATTTGAAAATCAATAAACAATCTAATCTATCATCATCACTTGAATTATGCATTTGTCATGTCTGTCTATACAAATACGAATGAAGAAGAGCTTTTATTGCCCGTCTAACAACTCAAACTCAGGAGGACTTTGTCTTAGAGGCCTTGCTCAACAATATTCATACTTTCATTTCATCATAAGCAACCAATTGATACGAATGGGTTATCAAATAGTAAAACAAGAACCATTTGCCTAAGTATCTCTTCAGATTGTTTTACAATGCAGCCAACTAATCCACAACATAATCATCTCAACTCTTCAGCAAAAACGGAGAACAAGACCTAATCGCTAAGACGGTACGCCCTTCCCCGGAAAGCGCTCCCCGTACTCGTCTCCGGTTGAGCGTGGGCTGATTGGGCAGCTGGCGGAGCTCCGATCCTCCACCTCGCCACCACTCTGTGTCTGCAGAGTCAAAGTCAAGAAAATTCACAGAGAAGAAGCAGCATACTCAAACGACTCAAACATTCTGATTAAAACATTCCAAACCAAATATATAAAAGGATACACCCATTTTGGAGTCTTGAGGAAGTTTCTTCCGCCGGCCAATGGATATAACACCGTCAAGAAGTAATACAAATGCCCGGCGACGATCCCCATCAGATCAGGCAAGAGCCGAGAACCGAAAATGACGTCCAAAGCTAGCATCGCCCACGGCAGATAAAACGCCTGCAATCACAATCACGGAAAATTCTACCATTCATGGAAACTAGAAACACTTAAATAATACAAACCACTTATAACCTAACATTACACATTCCACACGTCTACATATGGAGAAACCCATCAATAAGTTGTTGTGTGAATCGTATAACAACATAAAAGGTGCACCTTAAGCGTCACAAGCCCGTACAGATTGATGTTTGCTGTTGGGAATTCTCTACTCCACACGTAGAGCAGCATGAACACAAGCGATATAGCCAAGAAAGGCGTCCATAAGTAGGGTATGATGGAGAGTGTCTGGAAAACAAAACATAGAAAAATATGAAGATAGGTCTAAATTAGCTGAAAATGGTTAATTATACGTTTCTATGACGTTAATATAATAAACAAACCAGTAATGTTAAAGCTCCGAAGATGAGCATCCACAAGAAATCTGCTGTGCGGCGTTGAAACGGTCCCTTTTCCAGTTGAACTCCATAGCGAAATCTACAATATCAAAGATTAGTTAGTTAGTCTATCATCCTGTGCGGAGGGAGATTTAGATTTCAGAGAAAAATAAACTCACATCATCAAAAGACGGATCCCGAAGTTTACGGAAAACCCACCCAAGAAAAACAAAGTGGTGAAGAGCCTCCACAGCTACATACATACATACATTACACAGGGTGATATGAGAAGAAAGATTGTTATATTATTCAGAAAGGAATCATGAGTTTGAAGTACCTGAAAGCGAAAGAGAATGTAAGGGTAATCCAAGGCAAGGTCGGGTTTATCATAAAGGCCGAGTTGATAGCCCACAGTTGCAAACAGGCATAGAGTACCGTAAGCCTTGCTTATGGGTGGAAGTGACTTGTAGAACCTGCACAGGACAACCACTCAATGATCTGAAACCTCTCTATCGCAATGCAAAACAACCCTTTGATAATTTTACTCAACCCTAGAATCCGAGGTATTTCTGGAATGAATTGAGCATGATCAAAGCGAGCATATTCGTAAATCCCCGATTCAAAATTCATTGAAAAAAGGAGGCATTACTCTCCCGGCGACGACATAATTCACTCTTTCGAAGAGGCAATGCCCAGATTCTGAAATGGCTTCTTCTTCTTCTTCTCCGATTAGTTCAGCAGATTCTGCGTCTACACGCTTGGTTAAGCAGAGCTCACACGTGCCTGCCTACGAATGGGCCTCTCTGCAACTTTAGGCCCAAAACTGCCTTTCTTGGAAGACAAGTCATTGGACTCTCTGATTGGTCAGAATACGTGGCATGAATATGTAGGCGTGGCAATTTCGTTTCCTCCATACTATATTTAATGTCAAGGTACAAAATTTCGCGAAATTCGGTCGATTTTCGTTTTTCGGGGAACACCAAATGTCGAGAATTTCGCAACGACATTCGCTAAAACTATCGTGTGTAAAGTGGTTGGCAAAAATACCAATTAAATTTTCGGCAAAAATAATTATACTCACACAAGAGCACCCCACCCCACCTCGCCACGTCACGTCCGGCCGGGCGGCAGCGCGCGTGTGGTGGTGTAACATTTGTGTGAGTCCTCCCTCATCCACAAAATCCTATGACCCATAGGGCCCAAGCCCTTGTCCCTAATATTTGGTATATAAACATCACCAAACTCTTGTCATCTATCAATGTGAGACTTTTTGTTATTCAACTAATATCACACATTCACACTTAACATACATATACACATACACTTCACCTAATAATTTAACTTAATATTACACACTTCAAATAATATTATACACTTAACATACATATTAACTTCACCTAACATACACATACACTTAATATACATATTCATTTAATATTATACACTTCAACTAATATTAAATTTGTTAACATACATATACAATTAACATGCATATTCACTTAATATTACACACTTAATTAACATACATATTCACTTCACATAATAATTTGACTTAATATTATACACTTAAACTAATAAAGTGACTTAATATTATACATTTCACCTACATATTTAAGTTACAAATGTGTTTTGTTGTATACAATTATGTCTTGTATTTATTAAATATGTAGTTTTGAACCTATATAAATATATTGCTTAAATACTCAAATATTTTTTACAAAATATCCGTCGAAAACCCCATCGGCATGCGGTATGCCCATGCGAAAAGTGCGGTATATGCGGTATGCGGCATGCCCTTTTTTTACGATTTGCCCATCGACATACCCATCGGCAAGCGATATATCCGTAAAACGAAAAATGCAAAACGAAATCGGCAAGCGGTATTTTAAACCTTGCTATATTATACGCTTTTTCTTTCAAAATAAAAACTAGTCTACACTTGACTAGCTTGCTTTTAAATTATTAATTAGGGATTGCGAGTATAGTATAGTATTTGGAATGTCTTTCTCGGTTAGTGATGTCGTAAATCATGGATCGGGAGATTCCCTCGCTTATCAACCTACGATCTTTGATTTATTTGTTTTCATTTATTTGTTTATTTACTTTCCGTCATTAGTATTATTTGTTTATGATTTATTTTCATTTATGTCTTGATTCTCGTTTTTATTTCGAGAAACAAAAGACTCTTTATATTGTTCGCATTTCTTTGTAATTTCCAGTGTTGAATGAAATGGAAAATTGGAACTGTTGCGTTTCTCCAAATTCGAGCTCTTGAGAGGATGCGATTTTGATGCCCCGAGTCTAGCATTCGTGCGCGAATTAATACGCGAAGGAAGGTTCTTCAATCGGATATTCGTGCGCCGAATCAACGATCGAGTTCGACTATCCCGGTAACTTTATTTATCTAGTTTGATTTATAATTATATTTTCGCTCCTACATCAGTTGGTATCAGAGCCGAAATATCTTGAAGCATGCCGCCACGGCGAGATTCCTGACGGCGACAACACTTGGACAAAGAATGACGTGAACATATGGATGCGACGATGGAGAAGTTGGTTCAACTCTCCACCATGATCAATGATTACTTGACGAAGGAGAAACGATATTCTAGGACAAAGTGTGGAAGGTATGACAAAAACGGGAGTAAACGAGCTTCAAATTCATCCAAAGTCAGCTTTTCTTCTCTGCCCACGCCAGTTGTTCGACGAAATGCCGCAGAGACACTGGCAGCACCCCAGCGCGCCCAGACAACATGCCAAAGCACCCCTAACACGCTCAGAGTGTGCCCCAACTCCCACAACACACGCCACAGCCCTAATAACGTGCCCATTATGTAACGGACAACACCAACACCGCCCCACAGGGCCCAAACAGCCCAGGAAATCTCATCGCACGCCAAGTGTTTGAGAAAACGTGGTATTGACCCTCTGAGTCACAATTGGTTCTTATTCGAGGAGTCAAAGAATGAGAATGCCGCTTGCGATTAGCCGAAGAACGACGAGCCCATATATGATGATTTCGTAGACGAGGAGGTGGAATATGGCGAGCCCATGTACGGTAACTCTATTTACGACGAGACGGAATACGGCGAGCCCATGTATGATGATTTAGTTTACGACGAGGCGGAATACGGTGAGCCCATGTATGACGATTCCGTTTTCGACGAGGCGGAGTACGGCAAGGTTGTGTGCGACGAAGCGGATTGCGAAGAGGCCGTGTATGACGAGTCCTTATACGGCGAGGCCGAATATGACGAGAAGAAAATCGAGGATGACACGAGTATGTCTCTCGAGGTTTGCAAGTCGTTTTTTGCCACGGCGAAGAAGGTTCATATTGTTTGGGCTCCGACCATGACTACCGGACCGAGCAAACCGACTGGGCAACGTAAGCCCCGACTGAAGACAATTGTCATAACTCAATTCATGGAGGAGGTGAAAGCACACGACATGGCTTTTTTCTTAGTCCCGGACGAGCTTCCCAATAAGTTTGAAGAAGAGCCGCCCGACAAGCCGCCCAACAAGATGATGGAAAAGACCAACCCTGAGGAGCCACCCGACTTCACTAATGCCCGCACCCCCCAAATAAATTCGAGGACGAATTTTCTCAACACCGGGAGAATGATGTCGTAAATCATGGATCGGAAGATCGGGAATTAAAACGCGAAGATCCCATCATTTATCAAGCTACAATCTTTGATTTATTTGTTTCCATTTACTCGTTTATTTACTTTCCGTCATTAATATTATTTGTTTATGATTTATTTTTATTTATGTCTTGAATCTCGTTTTAATTTCGGGAAACAAAAAACTCTTTATATTGTTCGCATTTCTTTGTAATTCTCAGTGTTGAATGAAATGAAAAATTGGAACTGTTGTGTTTCTCCAAATTCGAGTTCTTGAGAGGATGTGATTTTGATGCCCCGAGTCTAGCATTCGTGCGCGAATCAATAGGGGAAGGAAGGTTCTTCGATCGGATATTCGTGCGCCGAATCAACGATCGGGTTCGACTATCCCGGTAACTTTATTTATCTAGTTCGATTTATAATTATATTTCCGATCCTACATCAGTTAGGATATATTTGAAAAGCCTAATATGTGATTTGATAAAAAATAAAAAAAAAGTAGTAACATGAATTTAGCGTTTCTATATAAAATTAATACACGACAAAATTGAGTGATAAATAAAAGCAGCTTCAACACCCATGGCCATGGCCATGATAATGAATATTGATTAGCTACTATTCATGTCGTTTTGGAGCACCCAATCCAATACGACTATTTTAGCATTTAGAGGTGGCCATGCCAGCTTTTTAATAATAAAAAAAATGAAAAAAGAGATTATAAAATGAAAATGCACATGCATGATGCATGAACCTCTCTCCCTCTCTCTCTCTTATCTTATGCATTTCTTGAGTAGGGAACAAACGATAACAACATATCTAATCTAACTACGATTTTCAACCATTCAAAGTCATTCATAAAATAGTTTATTTTGATATATAATATTTGTGTGATAGGAAATACAAAAATACCGACTCTAATTTTCCTGAAAGAATGACTTTTGTTAATCCGAAAATCATTACTCAATTTTAAATAAAAATATGATTTCTCATAGGATAGGATGGGTTTTTTATTATTTTCGGTTTCTTTTTCTAAAAGGCTGGCCAATTAGTTACAGGAAATCCAAAGAATGCCACGTCCGATCATGAAATGACAGCGTGGACAGAGGCTTTTCCGAGCTGTCACGGCCCCACTTCCCTCCCATATAATGATTTAACTATTAGTACTTTGGCCCCAATTTAACAATATTTTTCCACCCAAACGAACATTCCTTCGTTCGTATAGAGTTTAGAATAATGATTGGCAATTAATCTAATCCTATGAGTTGAGTCGAGTGAAAGAAACAAACAAATAACAATGGATCCGTGCCCATTCATCGTAGACTCACTGGCCCTCAAACTCCCCAACTCTGCCCTCAAACCCGGCGTCCCAACCATCATCCACCCTTCCGCCACGCCCTGCTTCTCCCGCCTCCCCCTCCCCCTCCCCAAACCGCCCCCTCTCCCTCGCCACACTCGAATCTCCACCTCACTCCGCCATATCACCCGTCACCTTCTACCTCCCTCGCCTCTCCCAGGTGCCAACTGCAATCCGGGTGTCCGTATACGCGGGGCGCATGGACCACACGTGCGGGGCGGCGAGCGCGAAGCTGCTGGGGCGTGCACGGGTGGCTTTGAGCGGGGCAGGCTCCGAGGAGAGGCCGACAATGCTCCATGGCGGTTGGGTGGAGCTCTCTGGAGGGGCGGCGAGGGTGCACGTGGTGGTGCGGATGGAGGTGGAGCCGCGGTTGGTGTTCGAGTTCGCGGGAGAGCCGGAGTGCAGCCGGGTGGTGTATCAGATTGATCAGGAGAGCATACGGCAGCCCGTTTTCAGCTGCAACTTCAGCAACGAGTAATTGCTTCACGCTTAGTCCTGTTAAATCATACATTCTACGTAATTAAATTACTGAAATCCAAAGCCCAAACATGTAATAATCAAACGAATTCGGTTTGTCTGCCATGAAGATCGATCGCACCCAAATCTTCTCCTGTTATTTAACTTAATAATACGTAATTATTTATCTTAAGAGAGATTAATGAGTACTGATCATCACAATAGTTGTTGGTCAAAAGTCAAACCCGCTAAAGCCAAAAAAACGATAAGACTATCTATAAGTATAGATAGGATTCTAATTTGCTCTCCCGTGGCCATGTCCAAGCAAACACATATCAACTTGTGCGATACGTAACGTATATATATATAGATCTTCGACTACATAACACTTTCAGACATGTAATATTATCATAGCCAATTAACAATTATTTTGGCAAATTATCAGACAGTACATGACCTAGCTAGCTATTTTAATAATCTCGTCCTTTTGTTTCTCTTACGAAATCATTAATGTACGTTAGGTCACTGCTGCCATCTAATTTCACGGCGACCACCTCCGCCAACCGCAAAAGGTAGCGCGAAAAGCCCGGGAGAGAGAGAAAAGGGTGGATGGTGTACCATTCACGACGGGTCGCCGGTGGCAGCGGCATCGATGATCACGCCGTTCGTACCGTCCCCCGGCACCAATCCCGGTGCTACTACTCTTATTACTTTAAGATATTATATTTAATATTTATGTTATTGTTACATATAATATAAAAAAGAAATTTTCTCATTAACTTTTCAAAATTCAAATATGCAATGATAAAATTACAATACCCAAGAAAAAAATGTAAATTTATACTGGTATAAATTATGTATTAATTATCATATTAAGGTATTTTTGCCGTGAAAAAATAATATATTTTAAATTATTATAATTAATATACCGATATTTTTTTTAGCCCCCCCTACTAAGAAATCCTGGTACCGATATATTATAATTAATATACCGATATACGGAGAGGTGGGCGGTTCTGCATCGATTGTTTTGTTGTTATGAGATTACTAGGGGAATACCCGCGCTTCTCGCGGGTGGTAAATATAAATTAATTTTTTGATTGTGTGTAGTAATCATATATGCATTAAATTCAAAAAAATAAAGTCATATTTTCGTATGATTTTCCGTGAAAAATTAGCATGCATATAATTGGAGAAAATTTAAAATAAATAAGCTACATAAATGTTGTAAATGCCTCAAATTGGAGTTATTTGACATAAAGAATCACAAAGTTTGTGAAAAAAATTATTGTTAGCCAAAATATGGATGTCGCTATTATTTCATTTATTTGCACACACGATTTGTATGGATGCAAGGGTAAGAAAAAAGAAAACGTTATTCACAATTTATATTTTCAAATTGTATTATTTTTTCACATTAGAAAATTAAGGCATTGGTTTCCCATTCCATATGTTAAAGATACATGATTATTTTTATGATTTGGAACATGAAATATGAGAGTAATTTCATCTTCAAAATAATTTGTCGTGAAATTAATGGTAACACACAGTTGAAAATGAACAATTCAAGGAGTAACTGAATTATTTATGTTGAAAATTTCAATGCACAATATAATTACTACTTACACTTATAAATTACATATTAGAAAATATATATTGAGAGGATAAACCTCGACGAAGAGAGAATACGGGAGGCAGAATGGAGGCGTACGGAAATGAGAACCGACTGCTAGCAAAAAACACCATGAGTAAACTACAATTTAAACGTGAGTAACACAATTACTCACCGGAAAATATTAAAAAAAAATTGTTGGAGAGAGAATAGAAGGGCCACGAATATACGAACAAACTGCGAGAGAAAAAATCGTGAATAAACCTAATCCAAACCCGGCTATCACAATTATTCACCGAAATTATCGAGAACATAAAACCTACCCGGCCCGCGGGAGACTCAAGGCGCGATGAATGCGAGCGTAAAACTACAATGAGTAAAACACAATCCAAACGCGACTAACACAATTACTCACCAAAAGAAATCGAGAAAAGATACTTTATTGTGTAGATTGAGAGGCAAAGGAGATTGGACAGGTCTACAGCAAACGGAGATGGGTGAGCATGAGAATTGACACCGAAGAAATCATGTTGTGAGTAAAAAAAAAAAACTAATAAAATTTAACGATAACTTACTAACGGAAAACATAAAGAACTTACTTCTGCAAATCTCTTCCGCATATGGTCTCTCTCCGATTCCGAAGCTAATATAACATCCAAGCGCAAAGCTCATATAACTCTCATACAATTTTCTCTCTCTCTCTTTTTCTTAGCTTTGTTTGAAGTAGTCCTGTTCATTCGGGGGCGGGCCCACGGGCAGCCTGCCACTTGTCGCCCCCCGAATAGTCCCGCAGGTATCAAAGCCCGAGCTGGCTCGGGTCAGCCCGGCCCGTGGCCCGGGTAACTTCGCCCAGCCCGCATCCCGAGATGCTGACGGGCCCACGGGCTGCATTAATTTTTTTTTTTTAATAAATGCTAAGCGTTGGATGGTGTAATCGAAGGGCTGACATTCTTTTTCAAAGGGTTCAGTCAAAAGTACCTTATCATTTAAGGGGCCTGACAACAGTTTATAAAATTAATAGGTATAAGTACCAAAACTATAATAATATCGGCTATTTTGCCATTTTTGTGCTAATAACGGCTACTTTAGACACAAAAAATAAATAAATAAAATTTTCAGATGGTAATAAATATTTTTAGACTGCTATATTCACTAAAATTATATTTAAAAATAATAATTAATTAATTTACTCAACTTTATCTATAAATACCACCTAACTCAAAAAAACTCAAACACACCAATCTCTTCTACTCTCTAATTTTCTGAAATTTACAAGCTCAAGCTCTCATTTTACAACTCTTCAAGCTCTAACTCTTTCCATCAAGCTCTCAATTTCTTGTTTACATTACATTATTTAGTCACATTATTAGTCATTAGACTCGTTACTAGTTTATTACGTTAGTTACATATTTAGTCATTAGTTTACATTATTTAGTCACATTATTAGTCATTAGTTTATTACATTAGTCATATAAATTAGTCACACTTATATATTAGTTTCGTTTATTACAGTTTCGTTTATTATAGTCACAGTTAAATTAGTCATATATTAGTCACAGTTATATATTAGTCATATACAGTTTCGTTCATATAAATTAGTCATATAAATTTGTTTCATATATTAGTCACATATTAGTCATTTAGTCATATATTAGTCATTTAGTCATATATTAGTCATACAGTTTCATATATTAGTCATATATGGCTAGTCAAAACGAAGGAAGTAGTAATTCGGGTCGTAGATTAGCTAGAACCGAGCAAAACGATTATATCCCGATAATTAATGATCATGCTTCTATTTTTGAAACTCCTAGGGATACTAACGGAAATACGGAGTTGACCCCGTCCCAAGAGGCCGACGCCATTTACAATGCCCAACTCAATCATGCCCAAAACGAAGAAGAGCCGGAATTGGATTTAAATTTCATCTACTACTTGTTCCAACATGACGAGTCACAACCGGAGTCCTCGATGCGACAACGGAGCGAATCGGTGACGGTAAGATCTCCCGCACCTCCTCAATTCGTTTTAGCTCCGGGGAAGGTCAAATCCGAAGTATGGAATTTTTTCCACCGCATCCAAGGCGATCTTTTACCGAACGGAAAGCACGATATTAGGGCATTGTGCAAAGTAGGGGTGAAACCGGTACCGATAATCGGTAAATTAGTTTTTTTTTGTATTGGTATTGAAAAATCGATATTTTTTTTTTTGGTATTGGTATTGGTATCGGTTCTAAAATTTCTTTATTTTTTATCAAACCGAGACCGAGACCGAAACCGAGAAAAAAGAAAAGAAAACCGATAAATAAACCGAGACATAAACCGGGAATAATCTGGGGCAAAATCCAAAAATAATACAAACTACCATGTCCGAAATTCGGATTCCGAAGTATAAAAATACATGTCTAATACATAAAAACATCAAACATAATTAAATGACATGTAGTTCACTAATTTTATAAGAGAGTGCCTTAATTTTTGAATAAAAATGACATGTAGTACACTCCGAAACGACATGTAGTTCAGAACCGATACCGATATTCGAGAAATTTGGCTATCGGTATCAGAATTGGTATCGGTATCGGAAACCGATAACCGATAAGTATCGGTTATCGGTTTTAAACTAAATTTATCAGTTTTTTTTATAAACCGATCCGGGATCGATACCGAAACCGAGACGATACCGAGAAACGGTTACAAAATTTTCACCCCAAGTGCAAAGCGTGCAACCGGTCTTTTGGCGGAAAAGGATCCGACGGAACGAGCCACCTCAAACGTCATCTAGATGTATGCAATCCGGACCGGGACCCCACCGCCACGGGTCCCGCCAAGGTAAGTCCCTTGAATCCAATACAAGCTAGGGCGTGGGTAGCGGAATGGGTTATAATGACGGGTCAACCTCTAAGCATTGTTGAAAATGAGGATCAAATACTTCTTCTTAAACGATTTAATCCGTCGTATGTACCCGTTTCGCGTGCCACGCTAACTAGAGATGTAGAGAGAGAATTTGTTAGAAGAAAAAGTGAATTAATTGATAATCTTAGTTCGTTTTCAAATAGTATTGCTTTGACTTCCGACGTTTGGACCGGTCCGGCGTCGGAAGATTATTCGAGTGTTGTTGCGCATTATATTGATAAAGATTGGTGTGTTCAAAAACGTATTATTGGTTTTCCGTCTTTAAATGTTAGGCACACGGGCGAGAATATAGCAAATTCAATATTAAGTGTTATAAATGAATGGGGATTAAGTGGTAGTATCATTTCAATCACATTGGATAATGCATCGTCTAATAATGTCGCAATTCAAGCAATCGGTCTTAGTATACCCGTACAATATCAAAAAATATTTCATCAACGTTGTGCTTGTCATATTATTAATCTTATTGTTAGATCCGGCGAACAATTTGTTAGCAAGCATATTGAAAGGATCCGGGACAACATCAAGTTCATGCGAGGGAGTAATCACCGACTCCAAGAGTGGAAAGAGTTTTGCAAAGAGAACAAGATTCTACCGAGGAAATTCAAGACGGATTGCCCAACTCGGTGGAATTCGACGTATGAAATGTTGCACCGAGTTCTCGACTACCGATACTTGTTCCACACTTGGATCCAAGGAACCCGGGGGCAAGAGTACATCAACGACGACGATTGGATCATGGCTAAGACATTTTATGATTTTCTTAAATGCTTTTATACTAATACCGTTTTGCTATCTAACGTAAATAGTACTACTTTATATTTATGCATTCCTACATTATATGAAATAATATCCACAATTACTAGGTCTAGTTATGTTGGTAATCCATTGCTTATTCCTATCGTTACTAACATGATGGAAAAATATCGGTCGTATTGGGATCCGGTTCCGTTTTCTTACGCTATAGCATTAATCTTAGATCCAAGGGCTAGATTTATCGGTTTAGATTATCTTTTACGTGGAATCGGAGATAAAATATCGGGTGATGATGATGGATTGTACTATGCTTCTTATTTTGAGGACATTAAGATTGTTTTTGATAATATGTATAGGGAATACGAAGAACGATGGAGACCACAAGCACCAAGCACGGCTGTACTCAACCGACGCAAACTCCAATTTAAACGGACCCGTCACCCTTTGCGTTTATCAACGAAATGACGAGAAGATACGATGATGTGGCGGATGGAAATCAACCAAGCACAAGCGTCATGGGGCCACCGAGACATTCCTTCGTACGCCGAGACGAGCCAAGACGGGTCATCGATGAAGTGACCAAGTACAAAAATATGCCACCACTCATGTTCTCAACGGAAGAGCGCACTTTCCCGATCATCAAGTGGTGGGAAGACAACAAGACGGAGTTTCCCATTCTATCACGGATGGCACGCGACTTCCTTTGCATCCCGGCTTCAACGGTTTCATCGGAATCCGCCTTTAGTCTAAGCAAAAATCTAATTGGCGATCGACGACATTCGCTAACGGAGGACCACATCGAGGAGCTTATGATTTTGAGGGATTGGATTAGAGCCGATCGCCGGAAGCACAAGGGAGTCGAAGAAACCGAGCAATGCAACAACGCTCAATTCGACCAATTCTACCGTGACGACAATACCGACAACAACGAAGAAGATTAATTGTTGTAATTTTTACCGTTTTTCTTTGTATTTTTGTTACGACGCAATATAATTAGAAGTATTTTCTTTCTCTATATTTATCTTAATATATATTATAAATTTATATATTTATCTTAATATATTATATAAATTATTTATATTACACATTTTAACTAACACATTAATAAAAAAAAATACACCACATTGCCTTACACATTTTAAACATTTTGCACTGCAGTATTTCTATCAAATCCAAAATCCAAATGCATGCTCTCGGTACTACCAACCCTGCAATGTGGGCATTAAATTCTCTAAGAAAACGACAAGGACCAAATCTGCAATTTAAGAAAAATAAAAAAAAAATAAAAAAGAAATGCTGCTCGCGCGGGCCGGGCAGCCCGCAGGCCCCTCGGGCTCGGGCCGGGCAGCCCGAACAAGACCACAGTCGCGGGTCCCGAGGCCTGATGATTTTTCGGGCTCGGGCGGGTCGGGCCCAGGCCCGTGGGGCCCGCCCGTATGCCCAGGTTTAGTTTGAAGCGGTACTAACTTTTACATGGTAATTAAACTTCGTTAAGAAGTTGAAGAAGCAAAAAAAGATTTAAAGGAAATGACTTGTAGCCTTCCTACCATACGTTAGGATATAAGAGATGAGGTAATTGCAATACATATTGATATATTATAAATTTGCATGACTTATAACATTCTCGTATACTGTTACGTATGAATTTAAGTAAATAAATTGTTTAATAGTTAACTCTCTATATTGAATGTGACACAATAAATGAATATACCATTACAGCCCTCTATTTTATGGAGGAAAAAAAATCAAAGTTTGTTGAAATAGGAAATCTCAATACCTTGCTATGAGTTTGCTAAAAAAAACTTTAAATTCTTAAAAAAGTCTCAATTCTCAATACATTTTTCACATCTTGCAATGTCATCTTGTAGTTCTTCCTTTTATAATATATATAGATTATACACTGAAATATTTCATATTTGTATTAATTTTGTTCATTAATGGCAACGCTTAATTTACGTGAAAATATTGATATAGATATGATTAATCTGTTACAAACGGTGCGTTTAAGGTCAACCATGTCCAGTCAGCAAGTCAACTCCAGGCAATCGTCATCTCATCCCCACCAAACATTCCACCGTAACAAAGAAAAGAAAAGATCCAATCCAATCCAAGCTTTTCTTCGCTCTCTGGTTCCAGGAAAGCCGAGAATAGCTCGAATCTCTTCTCGGTTTTCCAATGGCCATCGTCCTCTTCTTCTTCTTCCTCCTCGCGCCGATGATCCCCACGGTGTTCCCACAGAGCGTCATCCAAATCTCGCCCAGAAACAAGCTACGCCACGACGACGTCTTGTACTGCGACAGCTGGAGATTCTCCGTCGAGACCAACGACGCCGGTTACTGGGCCACCATCCCGCCCAGGTGCAAGAGCTACGTCGTCGCCTACGTCACCGGCGAGCGATACGTGTCCGACTCCGACTTCGTCGCCGCCGACTCGCTGAACTTCGCTCGCTCGCTGGGGATGACCGGAGACGGGAAGGACGCTTGGGTGTTTGACATCGACGAGACCTTGCTCTCCAATGTCCCCTATTACCAGGACCACGGATTTGGGTGAGTTCAATTTGCGATTGAAGATTCATTCTGGGATCGAAGCCGCTTGGATTTGTTCTTAATAATATATAGGAGGAGTTGAAACTTGGGTTTCAATATTGAATTATAATCTCGATGCGAATTCTCTGCAGAAATTGATTCGAAACTCGTTCATGTGCGCGCAATTTTAATCTAAATTGCTCGTTGAACAAACGAACCATTTCAGATCGGAGATCTTCGACGAGAATTCCTTCAACAAATGGGTGGATTTGGCGGAGGCGCCTGCGCTTCCAGCGAGTTTAGGGCTGTACAAGGAGCTGCAACAGTTAGGGTTCAAGATTTTTCTCTTGACAGGTCGCAGCGAGTATCAAAGGAACGTCACCGAGAAGAACCTCCTGTTTTCGGGCTACTCAAACTGGGAAAAGCTGCTCTTAAGGTAAATCTTGTGTGTGTTATCTTCATGTCTGGTTTATCTGATTTGAGCTTTGTGTGTACAACACAGAGGAGCTTCCGATCACGACAAAACGGCTGTTGTGTACAAATCGGAGAAGAGATCGGAGCTGATAGACCAAGGCTACACGATTCACGGAAGCTCTGGGGATCAGTGGAGCGACCTCGTGGGTTTCGCAACTGCTGAAAGATCGTTCAAGCTTCCGAATCCGATGTATTATATCCCTTGAGCAGATTTGCTGTATATGAATTCTTGTCGTGATTCTTTAGAATAATCTTCACGGCCATTTCGATGTTGGACCATGAAAGCAAAAAGTAATTATCGGGTATTTGGTTTTCTTTATTATTAAAAGAAAATTTATTTAAATTATTTTTTCTTTTATTAATTATAATCAATTTCGTCCAAAATGTTCACCGGAAGTCCATTTTTGAAAAATAAAGTGTCCAGATGATCCAAAAAATATCAAAACACCCAAAAACGATATAAAATTTGTGAAAAACGGCCTCGGGACGTGCGCAAGGCCTTCGGAGGACGCCGGAGGCAACATAGGTGGGCCCTGCAGGCCCCCAAAGGCCAACCGCCACGTGGCAGCAGCGCTGCAGGGCCACCAGGGGTCAAACCCCTCCACGTGTCGCGCCCCCATTGAACTCGCCAAAGCCACCAGGGCCCCCAGCGGGCGAATCAGAGCGCACCACGCAGGCGCTGACGAAGGCCCTGGCTCCCTCACGCGAGGGCATGACACCACCACCACTGTTCCGGCGCGTCGCAGCTCCGATCGACGAACCATTTGCGGTGTTGGATCGGCCACGTCCCGGGGACCCATAAAAACATATAATATTACCCTGGAGGCCTCCTGGAATAATAATTATTCACGTTTTAACCCCTGGACCCTCCTATAAATAGGAGCTCGATTTTCACATAACGGTAACTCATTCCGACCCCCGGAAACTCGCTCTAAACTCTCTCTAGACCATCTCAAATCGTTTCCCACTCAAATATCCCACTAATGTTGAGCGTCGGAGGTGAATCAGGGGGTAAAACCCCCGGTTTTCCCTGATCTCGGGTATTGTTTTGTCCAGGTTCAGAGAGCGAGAAATCCCACTAGAGTGGAAGCCCTGGAGAAAATTATGGCACGATCTAAGACCCTCCTTGCCAAGGTTCTAGATCCGTGAGGTGCTCGTTCTATTCCTCAGTCTTGTATCTCCGACAGATATACTGACTCAGCGAATAGGCCGTAGGACCCGGATCTGTAACCGTGACGCCGGTCGAGGGTCTGGTCCACCAGGGTTCACTGGAAAGTCAACACTGTGACCCCCCCCCCCCCCCCCCCCCCCCCTACGCAGTGGCCATGTCCGTTTTTGGCGTCCCGAACCTGTAACCAGGGCCAGGCCAAGCCCTGGCCCATTGGCAATAGGTAGTGGTGTTTGCCCCGGATTTCTGGTCCTGAGTCAGTGGAGGGTCCGTTTGACTCGAAAGTCCAGGAGCCCAAACCCGAGAGTCACAAAAGTCAACAAGACGACATTGGGCCCGACCCAACACGAGCAATTGGGCCGCTAAGTGTTTGAGGCATTTTTCTGCATCAACAGGCCCCGTCCCAAAGCTTGAAGAAAGCATCCCAACCAACTATACTAATAATAAATAGGGTGAGGAACCCGCTTTTGCCATTTTTTTGGTCCAGTCCTGGTTTTCAAAGCCATGTATGGTTCGGGTTTAAAAGCCCCTTTTAATATTTTTTTTTTTTTAAAAAACGACTGGTTTTTAGAATTTTAAAAAAATTGGTTACTCAAGAAAATATAGCTTCAATTAAAATAATACATGGTTTAAGCCCGAAATAACGTTAAGCGGCTCCGTCTCCGGACCGAAACCGAGCTTAAAATTTAATCTGTTTCACACTTTACTAGAGGAAGGCGAAGAGATTCATATCTAGAGTGGACAACAAACATAACAACATGTGACATTGAATCACATGCGCCCAGAAAGGTTACACCCCTTTTTGATTATGTATTTTTCTCCTACCTGCAAAACAACAAATCTATGATGAAATGAAACAAAAAACCCAGTACCTGATCAAAGAGTAATTATATATTAATATCATCCCTTTCTGTTACAACAAAAAATCTGGAATTCCTACACTCCTACCACAGCCAACCTCTTCAGGGCCCCATTCCGCCGCAGACCAAGGGCTTGGCCGCCGGGATACGGAGGCAGTTGAGCCCTCCCCCGGGGATCATCGAGCACTCCGGCTGCGGCCGCTGCATATCCTTCCCCGGGATGCAGTTCAGCGAGAAGTCGAACCCCACATTGCGGTAGAACAGCTTGCTGCACTCCTGGCTGAACCCCGAGAAGAAGTTGTACGCTACCGTCAGGTTCACCAGGCTCTTCAGATCGCATACCAAGTCCGGCAACACGCCGGAGAGCTTGTTGTGCGCCAGGTTCAGCACCTCGATCCCCTGCAGGCACGACATCGTGTCCGGAATGTGGCCCATCAGCGCGTTCGAGCTCACATCAAGCACCTCAATGTCGGTGAACACCCCGACACCCTCGGGGATGCACCCGGTGAGCTTGTTGTTCAGGAACAGAATCTCCTTTAGCTTTGACCCGCCCATGAACCCAAAACTGAAGGGAATGTCGCCGGAGAGCCGGTTGTTAGCAAGGTTGATCACTGATGCCTGCGAGTTCCCCAAGCTTTGCGGGAGCTCGCCTGAGAACTCGTTGTTGTTCAGGAACACCGCGTCGAGCTTCCCCGCGAAGAGCTCGTCGGGAATAGCGCCGGAGAATGCGTTGTACCGGAGATCCAGGTAGATGAGATTGGGGATCTCCAGAACTGCGTTGGGGAACCCGCCGGAGAACCGATTATTGCTCAAATCGAGCTCCAGAAGGGCGTCGAGCTCCCGGAAAGTCTCCGGGACTGTGCCGGAGAACTGGTTGGAGTTGAGGTGGAGGAGCGATATGTCGGAGAGGAGAGAAAGGTCGTTCACAAGCGTGCCTGTCAGTGAGCACCATTGTCAATGAGTGGAGTAATTAAACAACAAACAAATGATAAATCGTCAACCAGTTAGATACCTTGGAGATTGGCGTGGTTGAGATCGATACCGGCGACGACGGGGCTCACCGAGCCGCCGTACTGCGCGCGCGGCGCGGCGCAGAAGACGCCGTGGTATGAGCAGACGTCGGGTCCGACCCAGGTCTTGAGAATGCCGGAGGGGTCGTCGGTGATCGCGGCCTTCCAGGCCTGCAGAGCCGTGAAGGCTCGGCTCAGCGCCGGAGACCCCGCCGGCGATGGCGCATTGCCTCCACCGCCGAGCCAGAAACGGCCAGTGCCTCCGCCGGCGTGGATGTTGACTCCAATGCCGACGGAGAAAGAGGAGGCGGGAGAGAAGGGAGCGAATGCGAGGAGGAGGAGGAGGAGGGAGAGAGAGAAAGTGTGGTTCTTCTCCTCCATAGTTGGTGTTGGTGGTGGTGGTGGTGGTGTGAGTGTGAGTGTGAGAAAGAGTTATGGAGTTTGACGGTGAAGGAAGGTATCGATGATGATGAGGTTGGCATTGGCAACAAACAACATTAATCATCGCAAATGGTGGGGTACATTATAAATTATAATATCGAATTTCTTTATTTATTCTTTTTTATTTTTATTTTGAATTGGGCGGCACTATTGGCCAAGATTACATGTACCAAGGTTCGCATTTTCGACGATAATCGTCGATAATCGCCGATTTTCGGTCTTTTCGGTAGTTACCGGTAAGTTGCCGGCTCTAATACTTATCGTTTTATATACTTTTCGACGATTATCGAGCTTTTCGATAAAACCTTTCCCAACCGATTTTTGACAAAATGCGTGTAAAAAATAGGTACTTTTCGGTTAAATGAAAAAAAAAATCGCGGCAAAAATACCAATTAAACTTTCGGCAAAAATAATTATACTCACACAAGAGCACCCCACCCCGTCACGTCCGACCGGACGGACGGCGGCGGCGCGCGCGTGTGGTGGTGTAACATTTGTGTGAGTCCTCCCTCATCCACAAAATCCTATGACCCAAAGGGCCCAAGCCTTTGTCCCTAATATTTGGTATATAAACATCACCAAACTCTTGTCATCTATCAATGTGGGACTTTTTGTTATTCAACTACTATCACACATTCACACTTAACATACACATACACATACACTTCACCTAATAATTTAACTTAATATTACACACTTCAAATAATATTATACACTTAACATACATATTAACTTCACCTAACATACATATACATTTAATATGTATATTCATTTAATATTATACACTTCAACTAATATTAAATTTGTTAACATACATATACAATTAACATGCATATTCACTTAATATTACACACTTAATTAACATACATATTCACTTCACATAATAATTTGACTTAATATTATACACTTAAACTAATAAAGTGACTTAATATTATACACTTAAACTAATAAAGTGACTTAATATTAGTGTTTTAGATTTGAGACTAGTGATGGAATTATATGTGTGTATGACTTTATTTACATATGTTTTGTGGTATGATATTATAAAAATATTTTGTAAGTTTTCCATCGAAAAGTATCGAAAAGTGTCGATAATCCGTCGATAATCTTCGAAAAGTATCGATAATCGGTAAGCTACAGTATTATAAGTTTTCCGTCGGTTAATCGGTAAGCTATCGATTAATCCGTCGAAAACGGTAACCGATTTATCGACAATCTCGGTAAGTTGAACCTTGACATGTACTTACATTACAAGATATTTGTCACGGTAAGAACAACCGGCACGGCACTATCGGCCAATATTACGTGTATTACACAATTTCTGCATCTCAAAGGATTGAGCCCAAGATCTCATGAAGAGTCTTATTGTAGTGGATTTACCACTAGGCCTAACAAACTTGGTTTTTATTTATTCATTCATTTGTGACATTCATTCCCAATTTCAGGTATATATAAAATGAGAGAGCCTATTTATCATTATAAAACCCTCACAAGTCACAACAAAAGTGTACTACTCTTTTTACGGAAATAGTGACATCGCCAGTGTTAGAGAGAGAGGAACCAAGCTTGCTTGGCCTAGTGGTAAATCCACTACAATAAGACTCTTCATGAGGTCTTGGATTCGATACCTTGAGACGCAGAAATTGCGTAATATATGTAATCTTAGCCGATAGTGCCTGCGGCCAATAGTGCCGGTTGTTCTTACCGTGATAAATATCTTGTAATGTGAGTACGTATAATCTTGGTAAAAAACGCCACTCAATTCAAAAAGAAAAGAAAAGAGAGGAGTCATCTGATCTGGACTTTACACGTGTCCGATTAGTCCCATAAAGGTGGATAAAGCCAATGATTAAACACGTCTTGTGTGATACTGATAAATGATAATTATGTTAAATTTCGATGAAATCTACTAATCTATTATAAATAAATAAATGAGGATGAACTGTGGAGTTGTAAAAGAGTAAATCTTGATATGTCGGATTTAGTCTTCCAATCCAAGCTGTCTTATTTATGATGACTTAAACTACACATAATAAATAAAGGATCACATAATTTAAAAACTATTTAACAAAAGTGTCACCCTTCAATAGCTTCCAAAAAAAAAGGGGGGGACTTTTTCTGAAAAGAAAAAAACATGTTCCATCCATTTTTTTCCTCTTATTTGCCCAGCCCAGGTATAATTAATAATTATTATGAATGTAAAAGAGTTATGAGCATGCAGCTGTGTGTTTGTAAGTGATTAATGAATGAGAATGCCGTTATATAGCGGTCGTTTATTTTTTATCAACCAATAATCATTGATTTTAATTTTAATTTTAATTTATTTAATTAACCATGATTACATGTATTCGTATTACATGATATATTTGCACGTAAAAACAACTAGTAATATTGTTAGCATGTACTATTACTCACGATTATATATATATATATATATATATATATACGCAATTTTAATTTTATGGGATTGAAGTTATGAGCTTTTAGAGAGTGTTGTAGTGACTTCAAATTTGAAACGGGGACAATTACCATCTAATCTCACATATAAGAATTTGAGCAGAGAGAGTGGGTTTCAATTTCATGATGCAACTTGCAAGTGAGGAGAGAGGTCTTTAATGGATGGGATGGGATGGGATGGGATGGGACCTAATTACTAGAGTAGTATCTGTCCACAAACTTTACCAAAAGAAAAGAGAAGCATCTCTCTCTCTTCTCCTCTCCACTTTTCCTTTTTCGAGTCATGTCAGGAGGTAACCTACTTTACTTTTACGGGGCACGCTCGCATATGTCGTTTTTGTCATGACCTAAACCTAGAGCTGCACATCACATGTTTCATCGCCACCGGCGATTCGACGCATCGTGACGGTTCCGAGCGGATCGCGATTCCGGCGTGAAAATCGCGACCAACCGCGATGGAGAGGAGAAATCGCGACGCTCCGGAACTGCACACTCTCTCTCTCTCTCTCTCTGTCTCTCCCTCTCACACTCTCTCTCTCTCGCGACCAAGTCGCGATCGATCGCGACCGGCAAGTCCGCGGCGCGTCGCGACGGCCGGAATGACGATTTTGGCGATGAAAATCGCGACTGATCGTGGTTTAGGGTTGTGCAGCTCTACCTAAACCACATCAACATCATTTTCTGCTACCAAAACGACTCTTTTCTCTCCCGCCCACGCTCACCTCACCAACTATCTAAACCTTCAAACCAAGGTTCTAAATATCGATATCGTTTCGCACTCTCCATTTTACGGATATATCGCTTGCCGACAGATAAAAAGGAAGAAATGGATATATCGCTTGCCGATAATAGCGCATAAATTTCACGGATATATATCGCTTGCCGATCGAAATATCGACGGATATTCTGGAAAAATATTTTTAGTATTTCAATCATATATTTATATAGTTTCTAAATTACTTATTTAATAAATATGACACATAGTTATAGCCTAGAATCATAAATCATAACATAACACAAATATACAACATAAAAGTCATAACTCATAACATAATGTCGACAGGACATAAAATAAGTTAGCCATCATAATAAAGTCATAGAGTACGAACATAAATACGAAGCATACTTCTAAATACCGATATCGATGTCGTTTCACACTCTTCATTTTACGGATATATCGCTTGCCGACAGATAAATGGGAAGAAATAGATATATCGATTTCGTGCGAATATCGTTTCGCATTTCTCATTTTCTGGGTAGGTCGTGGATATATCGAAGACATATCCGGATATTTAGAACCTTTTCCAAATTCACTTTTGTTTTGCCTACTCAAGTTTTCACCCAACAGCCAGCCACGTCACTTGGTGGTTTTACGTAAATAAAGCAAACTGGCGGGGCAAATTGGTCGATTATTGCATTGACTGTTTGGCCCCAACCCAACCCAACCAAAATCCAAAGGACGCTGTGCGTTCACACTCATTGAATTGAGAAAGCAATCCCCAAACTTTTCTGTATTTGCTTCCCTCGATCCGATCCTCCATTTCCGGTTCCTTCTACTGACTGCTGATCGGAGCTGCCAATTTAGGGCATGAGGATCGAGCAATTGGACGAAGCTGACTGCCATCGGAACGACACCAACCAGATCGACGACGCCAAGAGAGCACTCGTCGGAGCCGGAGCTCGGATCTTGTTCTACCCCACGCTTCTCTATAATGTTCTTCGCAACAAGATGGAGACCGAATTCAGATGGTGGGACCAAGTTGACCAGGTATTCTTCCTTCTTTGGGGAAAATTGTCTAGTTATTTTTGAAGAAAAACTAGCAAGCTGAATCTTTGTTTATGATGTTGGTGGAATTAATATTAAAACTCTGGTTGGTGTTGTTCAGTTCCTTCTGCTTGGTGCCGTTCCCTTCCCTAAAGACGTTCCCCGGTTGAAGGGTTTGGGTGTTGGCGGCGTCATCACTCTCAACGAACCGTATGAGACACTGGTTCCAACATCCTTATATCATGTATGTAACAGCACAATGGAATTCTCTTTAATTGTAAAATATCTGAGTTGGAATGTTTTCTTCTTATTTTTGTTTTCACTTTCAGGCTCATGGGATTGACCATCTTGTAATTCCTACTAGAGATTACCTTTTTGCCCCTTCACTCGCTGATATTAGCCGAGCTGTGGAATTCATTCACAGTAAGGGTTTCTATCTTATCGTGACTTTGCGTGCAAACAAACTATACGTTCGCCTACTATTTCTTCTTTTTCATCAGTGAACGCAACTTACGGAAGAACGACTTATGTCCATTGTAAAGCCGGGCGTGGTAGGAGCACAACAATTGTTCTGTGCTATTTGGTAAAATTCTATCCTCTGCTGCGTACAACGAGTTTCATCTGTTAATCCATGCCATGTATATTAAGAAGAGTTGCTCCATGTTTTTTTCAGGTTGACTACAAGAACATGACACCTGCAGCGGCATTGGAGTATGTACGGTCTAGAAGGCCTCGGGTTTTGCTAGCACCGTCCCAGTGGAAGGTATTTCACTCAATCCATTTAATACAAGAATATGAAGTAATAAACAATTATTATCCTCGAACTCTTCTTTATTATTATTATTATTATTATTATTATTTTGTTCTTTCGAATTAGTGAGTTCGCTATGTTCCCCTGTTTATCTGTGAAATTTATACTATAGAATGATGCAATGTTAAGTTGGATAGCAGTGCTAGGAGTTCATTACGGCGTTTCAGTTCGTTTTTTTGGGGTCATTCTCACGCAAGCATAATATTGGTTAAAAAGAGTTTATATTCAGTTACACGTTTCTGATGAGATATTTGGTGTAGAACCGATTTATACCTCCCATTTTGACTCGTTTTTGGTGTCTTAATCAGGCGGTTCAAGAATTCAGTAGACGAAGACTATCCACAGCCTCGTACTCTCCCTCGGGAGACGCGGTTCTGATAACAAAGGCTGATCTCGAAGGCTATCACGGGGTTTCCGACACTTCCACGAAGCAACTCACGGTGGTTCCGAGGCCGGCGAAGGCGAGTCCGATGATCGCCCGACTCTCGTGCCTCTTCGCTTCCCTCAAAGTTTCGGGCAATGCTGCCACCATCAGCAGGCGGTTTCCGGTTGCAGAGCCCCGAGCTTGCTGACGTGGCAAAACGAGGTTGCAAAGCTTGGCGCCCCGGCCCCTAGGGCGGAGAGAGACCCGAGGAGCTGTCCAAGGCGTTGGATGAGGAATGAATGAGTAGTTCCTGGGAGCTTTGTTGTATTGTACATACATACATATGATATGATGATCAAATTTTCCTTGTGTAAATCACAATATCTGGTTCTCGCCACTGTCTTTGTTTTGTTTGGCTCATTTTAATTTAACTGCCGAAATATGGGCAAGCTATTTTTCAGCTTGCTCATATTTAATTAGTATTCTGGTTGGGAAATTAAATATGGGTTTATTTTGGACTTAAATAAAAAGACTAGGGGTTACTTTATGTTATATTTTTAAGGCTACCTGGCTTTATATCGATGGGTTTTGTTTTATATTTTTATTGATTTAGATGTGTTGATATTACAGTAATCTTCTGTTATAAAAACATAAATTTATCGAATCTTTTTATTATATAAAAAAGAAAAGGAGAGTAAATAATAAACACAGGGTCAGATTAGGTGGATAAAATAGTAAGAGCTTTTTCTAATCCTTGGTAATTAAGTTTTCTTTGGATCATAATTAATTATTTTTGGAAGCTTTGCTTTCTTATCCAATCTTATCATATGATAGAAATATTATCTTATCTTGTATTGTATAATTAATTAGGTTGTCGTTGACATCGCATGGCTTAAATCAATCAACGATCATTTAATACGGAGTAGTGTATAAACAAACTATTTTTATTTATTGAGCAACTAAAATAACAGGCAAGTAACTAAATAAAAATAAATAAAAAAATCCGCTGCCTTGATCAAAATATGAATTTACACAAATAAATACGTATACGTTTCTGACTTTCTTCTAGGATATATACGGAATAATTATTGCACAAAAAGTCAGAGGTGTTCATGGTAGAATTAACTAAAGAAATTGGGTACATATCTGCTAGTTAATGCCAAGCTATATATGTATTTGTTAACGCAAGTATACTATAGTAGTGTTCATTATTCAATATAATATTAATTACTCCTCTTCGATCGGTTAATGTGTATAGTGTCTATTAATCAATACAATTAGTCATCTTCGATCGATGGGTAAATTTCCTAAATTTTTATCACAGAAAGACCATCTTTTTACTCAACAACAATACAACATTCATCTGTTATTCAATGATCATAACCCCAAATTATTGCTTATATATATAAGATGAGTAAATGTATATGAAACCGCGTACATTAATATCGGCAAAAGCTGTGGGCCATAATAATAATAAAATATGTTATGGAAGAATCGGAAAAAGGTGAAATTGGGCATGTTGTGATATTCTTCATGGCATTACAACAATTCCTTGTGCAACTTCTTTACGGGACCAAATCTCTTAATTTTCATATAAATATATATATATATTACCTTTAAAAAGCATCTTATTTATGAAATCCTCCCATAAAGTGGAAGAATTCAATATCAACTTTTTAGGTTGAACAAGACATGTCACTAAATCTTCGTCTTCTTTTTTTCTTTTATTATTATTAGTATTATTTGGAGAGAGAGAGAGAGAGATCTTCCTTAATTCCCAAACTTGCCATTATATATTACACCCACCTACTTGCATCTTAATTCTTCGTTATACACGATCACAAAATTATGGTATATTATTACTTGATCATTCTCCAACACCTTCCATTTATATAGGTGAGATCGTATATATATCCTATCATATGTTATAGATCCAAATATGTATGTTTGAAATGCATATAATGGAGTTATATATATATATATATATATATATATATATATATATATATATAACAGATAAAGATATAATGAACAAAAAGTTGGTAGTTTTTGGAGAGTAAACTTTAATTCTTGACCAGTCATTCTCTGTTGCTTTGATTTCCTTTTAAATCAATTTCATGCACGTCCCATGAAAAAGAAAGATACCATGCACGTTACTCTCTCTCTCTCTCTCTCTCTATATATATATATATATATATATATATATATATATATATATATATATATATATATATATACACACATTTATATATTAAGCCGCGATAGAAAAAGCATGAATTGATCTTGATTCATTTATATAAATTATTTTCTTTTCGTATTTGCATTAACTACTCTAGTGTACTTATTTGAGAAGCAAGTATTGATGCAATACTATGAAATCGACAGAATTTCAAGATTTTCATGTCAATATCACATCTTTATATTATATGATTTGATGTAAACTTCAAAACTTTTCTTGATTAATTTGATGCAGTAGTACGTAGTGTGTTTTTCTTCGAGGTTGATTTGATAATAATAAGAGCCTTTCTTGGGTGACTAAACTAGAAGACAATCTTCTGAGACAATGTCAAAACTTATAAAGCAATTTCCTCATAATAACTTAAAGCTAAATATCTTTTGACATATATATACGTACTTACAAAACCATATATAAAAGAGAGAAATCAAAATCAATTTATATGGAGAGCTCTCGTAATCAGAAATCATAAAAGTTCTTCCCATTTTCGAGAATACGTACAAAAGAAATGTACGTATCTCGTATTGATTTTCTAATGATCTATATCATATAAGTAGAAAGAAGAGATATATAGAATAGAACTATTCTTTATGAGAATATATGCATGTATTTATATTTAGTACGTATTAATGTCGTATCATGTACATTAATTAACTGTCAGTATTTTTCTCATTTTAATTCATCATGAAAATTTGGTAAGTGAGTAAATAACATAAGAAGAATCCAAATGTCTTATTATTCAAATCGTTCGACAACGTACGTAACATTTAAGAGAAGTAAATGTATATATGAAAAAAATTCAACAAATGAAGATTTTCATTTCTTTTTGTATGAATTCTTGTTCATACTACATACTACAGTACTAGCAAACATAAGAAAAAGCACAAGTAAGTTACATGTTTGGAATAATTTACTCAAAGGCAAAGCTCTTTGGTATTTACTCATCTGTAAAGAAGACGAAGAAACGAGAGAGATGACATTATACAAAATCTTAAAACAATCAAATGAATAGTATATGTATATATATATGTAATGTAATGATAGCGGTGATGATTTTGATGCAAAGTGTGAGAGATATGCTTTGGGTCTTGTCTCCTTTTCTTTGTCAGAAGCGAGAGCAGCCTTTTCTTTGCTTTTCTCTCTCTCTCTTCTTTTCCTTTCTTACAGTACTTAGTTCAGTTGAGACTTGAATCTCAAAGCCAGTCCCAGTCCCAGAGAAAGGAGAAAACACCAAACTGTGTGGATTATATATATATATATATAGAGAGAGAGAGAGAGATGATATAATGATGTAGTCTGTCTGATCATGATCTTGATTCTTGAGGGTTCTTTATTCTTTTAGGGACGTTGTGTTTGAGTCCTTCGTCCTCCTCCTCCTACCCATGGCCATGAGGATGATCTGGGTTGTCAGAAGGATCAGGCCAGAAAGAAGAATACTTCATCCACTGATCTGCTTCTTGAGGGACATTTGTCATCGATGACTCCTATATATTATTCAAAAACCATATAAATGCACACACACGACACGAATTAGGGTTTTTGCACATGTAAGTAAATATCATGAGTTTACATTAAACTGAATAATGGATTATAACAAGAATATATATATATATATATATATATATATATTAGTTTATCTTCCCATGCAGATGTGTATATGTCTCTATTTTTTAACTAGGGTTTAAGCTTGGAAGCGATCTCTAAGGTCTTCAATGGTAGGCTATTAGTTTCACATTATTTTATATATAATCTTGAAATTATTTTAGATATTATATATAGCTAATGTACTAGCCTAGTTCTAAAGAGAAATCAAGTGGCAATACTAAAGTGTACTTGCGAACGAATATGTTTTGTGTTCTCAAAATTATTCCTTCGAATTAAAGACAATAATGTCATCATAAAAATATATATTCCACTCTAGATATGCATGCAGTTTTAATATTCTCTCTTTTTCCTTCTGATTTTCTGTGTGATCAATTCAAACTAATTCAATCTAATAAAGAGCAAATAAAGAGATAAAGGAAAGAGCTTCTATCTTTAATTTAATTTAAACTAATACTAATAAAGAATATATATTGGTCATTTTTATATGTATTTATATTTCGTTGTTACACTTTTCCTTTTGATCCTATATTATTAGCTATATGTATATAGGACAGGTCTCATACACTAGAAAGAGAAAGCCATTGATTTCAGGGTCAAAAAGCTCGTCTATATATATATAATATATACTCACTTCTTTGATGTTTGCAGTACTGGATGTACAACCCATGATTAGTTCTTCCAATCCAGAGGCAGATCTTCCTCCCAATTTATGATGTTGTTCTTGATGTTGCTGTTTTAACAAAGAATATTAATGATAACGTTCCTTCAAATTAAATATTAAAAAGGGACACTCAAAGATCTCATACATATATATATTAATTAAACCACACCATAACCATACTCGTATCATATGTTGATCACCAACTTATTCTCTCATATCATGGTTGGTAAAATCATTGAATAATTAGTCTTCTTCATCTACATATATATCCTGAATTTCCGTTTCTGGTATAAATTAAAATGATATACTAATTCATATTTTCTTTTTTAAATGATCTCAGATTGAGATCCTACGTACGGTCTAGATTAAATGGATGGTTTTTCAAATTAAAATGGAACCGAAAATACAAGCTCCGTATTTTTGTGGATGGTGAGTAATTAGTGTCACCTGAAAGGTGTGGTTTTGCTGGAGCATGATTGGGGAGACGTTGAAGGCATGGGGGGGTTGATCAAGGATGTGATGATGGGGAGGTGCAGCAGGGATGATGATATTGTTGGAGATGCAGGCGCTGATGTTGTCGAACGCCGCCATCTGATGGTGATGGTGATGGTGATGCCCGGCTGGCCCCATATCCATATGCTGATCTGCAGGCCCAGCTCGATGATCCCGCACTCTCGAACCATCATCTCCTATTCCCACCTGATCGATCACAATTCACACACACAAATATGTATTCTGTCAATCAAGTAGCTAGGTTAACCTTCTTCCTTTTTTTTAGCTGGTGTGTCCATTTCCACAACCACAACATGCATTATATATATATTATTACATAGGTTTTGATAATATCTTGAATTAAATTCCAATGCCACTTTTTGGTGGGCTTAGATGACAAACCATGGAATTTGTTGTATAATACACACATGCATGCATACATACATACATAACTGATAAGTACTCCAACCCTTTTGGCGATGTTGTATTCTTTCTCGTGTACAATAACCAAATTGTCTTATAATATTTCAGACTGAAAGAGCTGTAATGTATAGGGTATATACATCCATAAGTAGACAAATATATATATATAGTTACACTTACCTCGTCGAAGGTTTTCCTAAAAGGGACAAAGCCGAAGTGATGATGATCAGAGGACTTCAAGTGCACAGCCATATCCAAACCACTATATCCACTCGTAGTAGAAGCCGACAACTGATCATCTCTCTCTCTCATCTTCCGAGGATTACTCACCACATTAACGCTAACAATCTCCTTCGACGAGCAACTCCCGCTCCCACTATCCCTCCACGTGCCCGCCTGCTCGCCCGCCATATCAGCTGCCCCCACGGAAGTGGCGGCCGCCGCTCGGTCTGTCGACCAGTTGCACTGCCGGGGCTGGGTCTGGTAGAAGATCTTGGACACCACGAGCTCACCTTCTCTCTCCTCCTCGTGTTGCCCTAAGTGGTATTGGTGCATCACCCAGTTCGTTTTTTCCGGTTTTCGGTTCTTCCCGAAGTTGGTGTAGAGGACTAAGATCTTCTTGCAGCCTTTCTGCTTTCCGTTGACCATGACCGGCCTCGTCTTTCCGGTCTTGTGCCATCGCGTCTCTCCTCCTTGGAGATCACATTCAGTTTGGATTTTGCGGCGCTTTCTCGTCCCGGTCGTGTAGGCTTTCGAGGGGCGGTGGAAGAAGTGCCGGCTCAGGCCGTCTCTCGTCACTCCTGTACCAAAAGGGCATATTATTGTCAAAGTAGGTTGACCAATTATAGGTGTAACAAACTCACGACAAAAACATGAACATACAAAGATGTGTGGTTTATGTGTGTGTATATATATATATATATATATATATATGTGTGTGTGTGTGTGTGTGTGTGTCGTAGCGTACCAAGTCATAACCACCGCGCCAAATATCATGCATGGCATTGACATATTGAGTTTTTTTTCTTTCTTTCTTTTCCGGTAAGTCGGGTAGGTGGGTCGAACCCGAATAGTCGTACCTGGGAGTTTCTCGGGATGGGTATAGCAGATGCCATCTTCACCTTCGATGGTGGGAATGAACTCGTCAATCAAAGGGTGAGACTTGATCATCTCTTTGTCTTCAACTTTCGCTTCGAGGTGTTCCATCAATTCTTGGTCTGTCGGATCGAATTTCACTCCTGCTGGTAGACCTAACCAATCCTATAATCATCACAATAATATTTATTTTCTCTTTCCAAATTTCATAACAAAAAATAAAAGGAATATATGATACGTACCGGCTTTCCTTCGAGCTTGTGGCCACAACCGGGACAGTGCTTGGAGCCACACATCTGATGTTCTTCAAGCTTCGCATCGATCAGATCCGAGCTGCTGATTCCTCCCAGATTGCTCCCACTACTTTTATTCATTTCACGACTCAATAATATAATATATATATATGTCACCGCCAGTAAATATATCTATAATATAATATATACTATATGTGTCTGTGACTGTGATGATGATATGATCGCAATAATCCTCTTGGCTTCCGATCATCATAATCCCACTTTGCTATATAGCTCCAATTGATCTCTACTCTATATACATAGAAGAATCACAATATTAAAACACGCACAAGAAAAACCCTTTGGCCATGAATGAAAGTATTTGTCGAAAATCAGTGAAAGGTGACAAATTTCTGAAAACCCAGGAGAGAAAGAGAAGAAGAAACTAAAAAATGAAAGTGTGACATAATAGGATTGAGCTTTTTTACCATGGAAAACATGCCAAGAGAATCGCTACTTTAGAGAGTATGAGTCTGTGTCTGTCTACTTTAACCGAAGGCAAGGCAAGTGAGAAAAAAAGGGGAAAGGGTAATCATGTGCCCTTCAAAAACCCTACGCAATTCTCTCTCTCTCTCTCTTGCTAATTTAAGAAGCGTATATTGTTTGTATAGGGCGGTTTGTTTATGTAAAGAAAAAAGAGGGGAGAATAGAAACAAAATACAATAATATATATATACATGGATTGGATTTTAAAGCTTAGAGAGAGAGAGAGAGAGAGAGAGGCTTGACTAGAAAAGCAAAAGGCAACGAAACGGCCTTCACAGCTGTTACTAATAAGCCACAAAAGCACACCAAAACCCTCTCTTTATTCTAATATTCAATATATAATACATTCAAATTAGTTTTTAGACTTTATAATAGTATATGGAATCAAATATATAAGCGTTGTTTGAATATATATAGTCGCAAAAATAGAAATATATATTACTACTGTGTCTGTACTGTTGGGTTACTTAATTGGATATGTTTTTTGGGCTTAAGAGAATATTAAGAAAATAATAACATGGAAAAGCATTTATATTGTCGAAGATAGAATTAAGAAAGAAAGACATGTATACATAAAAGAGGATGGATGATAAGAGCTCACATGGGTTTTGTTTTGAGCTAGCTGGAGTGTTGATCATGATGCTTCTGCCATGAATGTTGTGGGAGAGAGAGATAGAGAGGTTGCTTGACATGCAAGGTAAAATGAGCAGTGTACTTGATGGACCACCACCACCCCTTGTAATTACAACTTTAAAATAAAATAAAAATGGAGGAAGCTTCATGATGAAGCACCAAATATATATATAGCAGTGAAAAGGAAACCAAGTAAACTAACCACATTAGTAGAGATATATACATATACTATACTAATAATTAGAAATCCTGCTTTATTATATATGTATATAAGATGACAAATATTATTTACCCAATTAATGGGTGTAGTGGAGCCCACATGGTGGAGTGGGTCCCCATCACATAACATCACTGAAATTAATAATAAGAAAAGTGAATTGATTTGATGATGGGAAGCTTCACGTTTATTGTAACATTCCAAGCAAGCAGTCAACAAATTTCATCCACCACATATGCAGAATATTGCTATCATAACTCCATATCATATATATAGCTAGCTAGGTTAAACCACTGACATTCAGGATTAATTTGTAATGTCCTCTCACAGAGCGAGACACCATATATATATTATATATAATGTTCATCCTAGCCAAAACAAGCAATGGATCACCTTGCGAACAAACCTTTTATTAATTCTTTTCTTTTTCTAATATCTTGTTAATGTATTTCACATGATTTTATTAGGGTACGTAGTCTTAATTTTAGAGTTTAGCATCACATATAATGTAGTGCGCGTAACACAAAAGAAAGACCGAGAAAGAGGGTTGTAGCACTTGAACTAGCTATGATTGGATTATAGTGATTTGCAAGTGACAAGGGAACGTACCTCCCACACTCAAAGGGACCCAATCTAATTCTCCGTGTCATTATTTATTTATTTATTTATTTATTTGCGCTTTTGATTTGTTTTTAAATTTAAAAATTTAGGTCAAAATTCTAACATGATCATTAGCCTTATATATCTCTCAAAAAAATTCTTGTGTAGATAATGCATCAGCATTTTGAATCATCTAATGGAATATTTATATCAGAAAAGATAGTATAATAAGATCAATAATTAAGGAGGCTATTATATATTCTTGCATATATAATATTCTAAAACTACTTCTCAAATGCAATTATGTACGAGAATATTACTTCAAGAGGAATAATACTAGGTATTCCTTCATGTTTTTTTTTATGAGATTCAGAAAAAATAAAATAAAATTATCAGATTTTATAGAATGACGAATATTATTATATTTTTGTGCGCTAAAATTGATTCTTACAAGTGGTGTTAGCTAGGAACAGTGAGAATATATATATATGTATCTAGAATTGAAGAAAGCTCGCTGCAATAATAATATATATACATATCATATTTCACGAACAAGCTGTAAAAAGGCTAGTACATACATAGTATATACACGTATTGTTAACCTAATGTATTCATGGTTGATTACAAATTATATTTTATTTTTTATAATGATAATAAGCACACGTTCATTCAGATTATAAAGAAATCAACAATTATATTTTTCAAGAAAATTATCTTCAACATTTTTAATTATATGGTTATAGAATTACCATATATAATATCTAAGCTTACCCGGAAAAAAAAAGAAAGAAGAAAAATAAGTTTGTTGGAATATGAATCTGAAATTGAATGTGATTCCAAAATTTTTGCTTTTCAATGAGAAAGAAGGATTATAATTAATTAAGCGTAAAGTCACGAAAAGAAAAACTAGCTAGAATTCACAAAAAGAAATCATCAATGAGTTTGTGATAATATTGTTTGTGCATGTTTTTTCGAATTTTCAATAAGTTTATGACTCCTATATTAATGAGTGGTCGGCACAATATTATGCTTGACACATATACACTAGAGTTACTCCTCTCGGACATATATAATCATAACTAATCAAAGTCTTATATGTATATATATATATACATATACATATGAGAGAGAGAGAGAGGGTTTAGAAATCGTTTTGAGAGTAGATATGAAAGAAGCAAAGAAAAAGGCACCCCATAGCATAATAAAAATACAAAAAAGAAAGACGTATGATTTATAGTTGTGAAAAATAATAAATGTGAATGAAAAATGAAGTTGTTTGCAGAAACATAATATTGTGATCAAGGTTGGTATGACAATTCCAATTCCATGCAAAGAAGAGAAAAGAAAAGAAAAGAAACAAGTAGTCATGTTTGGTTCATCTGCTAATTGCAATTGCTTCCTTTTCACTTCACCGTCTTTCAGTTTCAATTTCAAAGAATATATTCCTTCGCCTTTCAATTTGAAAACGGACATTTATTCAAGAAAGAGGTTAGTTAGGAATCATATTTCTCTTTCTCATGGAATGCTAATTAATCATGTTTACATATACATAATCATTTTGTTTCTCTCACCATAATAAAGCCAAAATGAGCATATGCTTTTTACATGCACTCTAATATTAAAAAGATGCTTTACCATTTACCATCATTTATTTATTTATTTATTTTTCTTTGAAAAGTGTATCATATCCAATCATCACTAGAAGAAGAAGAACTTCCCAAGATTGTGGATTATTTCAATCCATTTACAATCTCGTAGGGATAATAACACTTTGGCCCCCATCTCAAAAATGCACCTTTTCTTCTCCATAGAACTGTGAGTCGCCACTGCCTCAATAATTTGCCCGCCCTAGTTCCGGTTTTAAGAAAAACGGACTTTTTTAAAACCGGATATAAGACCAATTTGGAAGGCATGACATCCTGGGACAAAAGGCAGAAGTGCCTGCAGCAAATCCCAGTTAACTAAACAACCGTTAATTTTTTTAAACAACTTTCCATAAAATTGCAAACATAATAAACTTACCACAACCTTATGTTCTCATTTAACAAAGCAATTTTCACTATTCAGACCCGAAGAACCCCCGTATAAACAATAGTTTTATAACAAAAACGAAGACAGAACAGTATATATGATTTCATTTTTCGAGAACTCTCTTCAGGGTAAATTTATAACCTGAAAAACAATAACAAAGAGAAAAGCAAGTTACACCCTTATAAGTCTGAACACATTCAGACACCAAAATAATAGGAATTGCCTCTTGCTAAAATTTCAGATCCTCCTATTTATTGGTTGAGATCAACAAAACAATTTCCTCCTTATTCAAAACAGAGATTGACCGAAAAGGAAACACGGGAATTCGCAAGTCTGAACCAGGTCAGATCAGTGTCCAAGAAAGAATCACTTTGAATTGAACTTGCTGCTCACTGAGTCGTAGCTCGGGACATAAAGAACTGCACCAAAAAAAAAAAAAAAGACGAAAACATAATCACTTCCGTCAATTTCGAGAGTTTTATAAGACGAAGAATCGCTAGAAGTTGGATAACAGGTAATACCGTCTCCGTATGATGCCATTGTGAGAGGCGAAGATAACAGCTTTTCGGCGATGGAAGAGATGTCTTTCACTGTAACCTCTTCGACCGCCTTCAAGAAATGATCAACTTCCATCCTATGGCCAACATAAATTTTTGTTATATTTTTATACGTAATTTCATAATAAAAAAGTAGCATGCAATAAAAAAATGATTCCGGCCATACCTCTTTCCATAAGTTACAATTTGTCTCCCGATGTCTTCCGAAGCAACCATCTACACAAAAACACCGTCAAAGTAAGGATTAAAAGATTTCCCGACTGCCATGTTGAATACCGGAAAGCAGAGATATTGCTTGATTAAACGTTAGACGCTTTGCTTACTCTAGATTCCAAGTTCATAAGAATGGCAGATTTCGTTGACTTTTTGGCCCGGTCAAGCTGCAATTGGTCAACTGAATAAAAGAGAGCAAACAAAGTCACAAATGGGTTCATCATTCATGGTAAATGCGAGATGAGAGCCGTGTAAACATAAATTGCAGAAGAACCTGATCCAGGTGTCGTGATGGAAATAAGCTCATTCGCTACTATATCAAACGCTTGTGTCACACAATCAGAGTCCTAAACATAACGAACTTCAAATGTCAGAAACCGGTTCATATAATAAGAAATTCAGGTACTTTAAAAAATCTCAAATAATTAAAATGCTACGGCTCTAGGATGTGGCTTACAGTGGTAGCTTGAATACCGAACATGCTAGTGTTGTTGTACATGTTGTTGAATGCTGATATAGACTCGAAATTCGGGTAATTATTCAAAACACGTACATCTGACAGAAAAAATTGCTCAGATATGAAGTTTATTCACATGCGTTTATACTTGCCAACTATTATTTTGATAACAAATAAAGAAAATTTCTTTTATTTTCCAACTTACAAAGCCGTGAGTGCATCCCTTTTCCGGGTCCACCTGCAGAGAAAGATCCACCTCCTCCCAAAAGCATCTACAACACAATTAAACATATATCCGCTATTACTTATGTAATAAGACCAACATGATAGTATAGCTAAGACCACCTCCTCCCATAATGTATACATAATGTATTACATTAGTGTGAGTCCTATTAAAAAAAATAGATACACAACAGATAAACTTGACAAAATGAAGGTCAAAAACCTGAAGAACAGTCAACGTCATAGCGTCCTTCTCCTTTTTCCAGCCACCGGGCAGCTCAAATGCAAGAGCAAAGTGTGTTTTCTAGTCAAAGAAGGGAAGGTAAATTTTTAAGAAGAAAGGCATACCCCTGAATATAATAATAGGTGTAACGAAATTTACAGATACATACCCCTGAATCAGAGTGACAACGATAATCACCTCCTGTGTACACAGATCTTGGCTCCTCAGGGCGAGACACGCCAGGAAGATCGCCCAAAAGGGGTTCAGCCACAGATACTAACTCTTCATGTTCAACCCCATATGCTGCAAGTACAATCCGTGGAGCAGTATAGTTTTCCTATATTACAAATAAGTACGAAAACATTATGATCCTCGCAATACAAAAACCAGTAAAAGCTGCTATCACACTTACAGCAACAAACTCCTCTAATACTGTTCCGTTCAATTTTGATATCGCAGATTCAGGGGCTAAAAGCGGATTGGCCAAAGCACCCGAATAGCCAGCAGAGTGTATTGCTTCCAAGACGAGAGCATCAGGATTGTTCGAGGCTTCACTAATTTCAGCCTTCACCTTAAGAAGCTGTACAGCACAAAATATATTACTCCGCTATAACAAACACATAGACACTAATTTGTTCACCATGAGGTCTTTTAACGAACATAGATCACCTGTTCATTGACCTCCCAATCGAGGAAAACGGGATTCCTAACAGAGTCAACGAGAAGCTCCACCATCTCGGGAACGTGCGTCTTTAGGGCATCAAAGGTGTAGCTCATCTGTTCCCGAGAAGCCGAGGCTTGCACGTGTCCACCGATCGCCTCAACCTCTCTCACAACGCGCAAGTGGCTTCGGTTTCTCGTACTCTTATAGGCCATGCGCTCCAATAGGTGAGAAGCACCAAATGATGATGGTGTCTCATAGATCGAACCACAATCAACATATACACCTATTGAAGCAGTTGGACTCTGGCACAACCCAACACAAGATTCAGTAACACTCTCGAAGGTGTATATTTTTTTTGTTAGTATTTGAACTTTTGAATACCAAGTTGTGGCACAGTTCATTTTGGCGTCGATATCATAGTTCTTCTAAGTGACTAAAGCTTACATTTGTTTCTTTTTTTCGTTCATTATTATATTTCCGTCGCTTTTACTTCTGCAATACTTTTCAGCTAGTTTCATGTCACATTTTTATTTTAGTTTCACGTAACATTAATTTTTCTCTAGTCTCTTAAAAAAAATTCGGTGCTCTCCCAGGACTAGAGGTTTGAATACGCCACTGGAAACCCCATCATCCGAGCATAAACATTAACAGAAGCTATACATAAAGCATTCGTACCACTGATGCTTGGGAAGCAATCTTGAGGCCGTTAGGGAGAGTAGTTATCTTGGTCGGTTGTGGCTGAACAAAGTCTGGTAACGAAGGTGGGAGGGTGACACCTGGCAGCGGGAACTCAAGCGGAGTCGAGCTGCTCGAACTTCCTCCACTGAGCCATCCAAAGAGGCCTCCGGAAGCGGTCTGGTTTGTTGCAACAGCGCTCGAGCTTGCATACCGAGCAAGTCCCTTACTCAAGTTCCGACCCTAATATCATTGTTTGATCAACGATTAATAACGCATCCAAGTAATAGTTTGTTGCTTCAAGCTCCATCCAAAATGGTGAGAGTAAAAACTAAAACCAACGAGCTCAACTCTGTACAAGATTTGAATCGATCCCAACTATGCACCACTTGATATTCCACGACTTCTAATAGATATATAATCTTGACATGCTATATTTTTTAGAATCATAAGATTCAAACTTTTGAGACATTTTTTCTTTTCTTTTCTGAATCAACTGAACACTCTGAATTTTATCATCAGATCTCATTCTTACTAGGCAAGAGTGAAAGCGATTACAGCAAAAGTGGAGTAAAAAAGAGAGAGCAAACTCTCTTGATATCTTCCGTAAAAATGTTTACTTTGTCAATGAAACGATTGACCCCAATCACCAAATAAGAGATGAGAATTGAATCGAGCGAGAATAGCGAATCCGACGATATTTAGAAAAGAAAAAAGCCGATGAGATAATCGATTGCGCGACCATTAAAGTGAAGGTGGAGATGAAGAGCAGAGACCTTGAGGGCCCTAAGGCGCGAAGCTGCGAGTCTGTACATGGCGGAAAACCTAGCGCTGATCGGAGGAGGGGAATTTGGAAGAATCGATGTTCGAGGGTTTGTTTGCTTCTTCTTACTGGAGGGGAGAGAGAAGGGGGGAGGAACAAGGGTTTGCACACCAATTAAATAGGTAAAAGACCTCGTTTGGGATTTTGATTCACTCGTGCCATCTCGGGCCAACCGCAAAAAAACATGAATAGTGACTGTTGATGATATATTTTAGATCAAACACTATAGCGGGCCAATGGCTTGAGTTGGACCGGGTCTAATATTATTTTGTTGACTTTTGTGGGCTTTGGAAAAGAATCTCTGGCACCTAGGGTCGAACAGATCATCCGCTGTCCGTGGACCGGCGATCCGGGCCACCACGCTACCTGTTACCGCAGGGCCTGGAATGGACAAGGCCCGGGTTACAGGTCTGGGGTGCCACGCAGATCGAGTCTTCACGAATGGGAAATCACAGTTTCAACCTTTCAGTCGACCTTGGTAGATCGGACCCTCGACCTGTGCTACTTATCTCAGTCCGGGTCCTATGGTCTATCCGCAAAGTCGGTATATCTGATATGAGATACAAGACTGAGGGACAGAACAAGCACCGCACGGATCCGAGACCTTGACAGGGGGTCGCAAATCGTGACAGAATCTTTTCCAGGGCTCCCGCTCCAGCTGGAATCGGTTTAGAAACATCTAGACACTTTATTTTACAAAAACGGGCCTCCGGAGTGTGTTTTTGGCTAAAATTGACTTAATTAAATAAAAGAAAAATTAATTTAATAATTTTTCTTTTATTAGTTTGTTTTAAAATCAATTCCATGAATTACCCGTAACAGTGGCCGAAAAGGGTATGCAACTAATGGAAATTTCATTTAAGGTCATTTAGCAAAAAAGCCGGTTTGCACACGTGCGCCAATCTCGGAGGCACGTATGAGCGTGACAAATCTCGTCCGTTCGTTAGCTCTCCATCTCAGCCGTTGAGTTTGCTTATGATCGATGATCGACGTAAAAATGTATTTTCTTATTATTATTTTGTCTTTCGTTTAATCCTTCTAAAAATTTAATAAAATAAAATACGTAGAACACCTTTTTATCCTAAAAAAAATATTGTTTTTCAATAGTTAACAGATAAAATAAAATTGTAAAAATTGGATTTTTGATAAATTGATTAGTATTATTATTATTACATTAGTTTATTTGATGAATTCTGAATATTCTTAGAATTGAAAAGATTAACATATTTGTTAAGTAATGTGTGAATGAAGTGAAGGATTTATGTGAGAAATAAAAATGTTTGGGTGGAGAGTGCGTGGATTTGACTCACCCATGCCATGATCTTCATCAACGGAGCTCCGTTCATCTGAAGATTGATTGATTGTTGAACAGGAAGGCCCTCTTCTGGTTTCAGCACGACGCAGTCTTCACATTCCTTCTCTGATCCAAGACTGGTGTACCTCTTCCAGCGAGAATACGCCACGGTTAATCCTGACAATGCTGATTTGAACGTAAGTATGTTGGAGCGGACGAAGCAGCTACCTGTGTCAGTGTCGGCCTTGCTCTTTGGAATCCATCAAACCACAAGTCGTAACAATCACTTTCCTCCGTTGCACATATGGACTCTTCAGAAATCGTGGAGATGTTCTTGATCACACCCACCTTCTCTACTTTTATTTGCTTTATTACATTTTCTCCATTCACCTCATTACGAGCATCTATCCGTATATATTCTAAATGCAGGTGCATATGCATATATTCTGAGATCATCGCCACACCTTAAAACTCTCTGCGTTCTTGAGCATTACACGAGAGAGGATCCTCTTTCCGCGGGTTACTGGTTTTGTGGTCAGTTTCTTCTTTACAATAATTGGATTCTTCCTTTTCAGTGCATAAAATTGCTTTAGCTTTGAAGTTGATCAATTGCGCGTTATGAAACAGCCTCCCTTCCCAAAAGCAATTCGTTTTAGAACAAAGTTTGAGTTGTGCAAGCTTTTTTTTAATGACTAAATTAATGATTCCAAAATTGTTGTGCTGAGAGATGGAACAGGTAGAAACGGCAACAGGGGTAGCACTCCCAGCAAGCTTTGATGAAAACTCAAGATCTCCCGATGCACTTGTCAGACGAATCCGAGTCACGGCAGCCTATGAGGATCACAATTGGACAGGAAAGTTGTTGGATACATACGATACCCAAACCGGTCGATTCCGAATCGCCCCGTGCCACTGGTAAACATATATGTATTTTTTCTAGTGAAGAAATCGAGGGATTCTGAAATATAAGCTTATGGTTTCAGTTTTTCTATTTCCAGGACTCGCCGACAAGAGCAGATTGCTAGGTTTATAAGAGATCGATCCGATGAAGAGATTCTCCAAATGTGTTCTACTTCACCTTCCGTGGAAACTCCAGACTTTGTGGAAAATGTAAAACGGTAAACTTAGGGGTCAAACTACTGGTGTTCCAATTTTTCTCTTTTGCCCTTTTCAAAAACAAAACCAGATATCAAGTGTTTGTCTCGTAATGGAAATCAGAATCGATTTTTCCTTAAGTTGGAATCGGTTTTTAAGTATACAAGGTTTTGATTCGGCTTCGGTTAAAAACAAATAGATGGTGGAAAAAAACAAATATTCCAGTTCTCAGTTTTTAGTGTGAAATCATTGGTTACAAGCTTCAATCTTCATATCTGAATGATGCAAAATCTGGTAAAGGCAATACTTTATGTTAAGCTAATTTGTGATTTATGTTTAAATCTATGTCCAGGAAATTTGATTACTTGGCTCGCAACCCGGACTGGAGAGACACGTTTCCCGGGGACCAGCCTCGTATTTTCTGGAGGAATTCTGAGGGAACCTGGATAAGGTGCTAATGAAATCTTAAATCTTTTCTTAAATAATATATATAATGCTTGAGATTAACATTACTTTTTGGGATTGCATGCTGAAGCTGACTTCAATGATGTCGATGCACCGACCACCTTGCGTCTGCCTCTGACAGGAAAACGGCTGCTTCATCAGAACTCTCTGTAATACATTCTGGTGTAACGTGATTTAGCTGCAACTGGTCATTGAAAACCCGAGGTTGATAAATGATTTTAACGATCTAATCGGGCAAGTAATAACGATCTTTGGTTGAGTTGAAATGTGACCTCCATGTCATTTGAAAGTGTTGCTTATGAACAACTTTTTGGCATGATTAAGATCTCGAACATGGTTTTAGGATCTTGAAAGGTGCTGAATTCTGGGGGAAACAACGGGACTGGGTCCCGATTTTAAAAAGTCAAGATTTTTTACATATATCAGTAAACCGGGGCAAGCTGAACCAGTTTGATTTTTTAGAATTTTTTTATTAATTAGCTAGCGAAAGGTAGTGTGACCTTAATACATGGAATAGAGATCAAATGAAACTCCGAAGGCTAAAACAATTAAAATGATACATATTAAAACAAATAAATTATACTAAAACCCGAGAACCAAGCCGCATCTAGAGTTTTTTTTCTTCTGCTCTGACCCGGGTTCCGTTTTCCGTTTCTTACAACCACCCAAAAAAATTAATTTGCAGGACAAATCCAGGCTTAGAGGCAAAAAAATTCAAAAACCAGCAACTTGTGAAGTGAATTTTTATTATGAGTCTTCTTGTTGGAATTTGGGTCGTCAATTTGTGACAAGTAGGCAAAGAATCCAAGAGTTTGGTCTATTAAATCTTCAACTTACTTGTGATTCTTATTCCGATTATATCAAACACTTACAACATTCCTTTGACTCTTCCCTGGTCGAACCAAATCAACTCCTAAAACAAATATATTACAAGAAAACACGGAACATAGACGACTTCTCGTCGATTTCGAAGATTACTAGTTTTTGAATTTAGAAAAAAGCGGCTTAGCACAAGTGTGAAGTTGAAGGGAACAAAGAAAGGAAAGGAATAAGAAATATGTATAAGGAAAGACATTCTTTATCAGGTATTTAGTATTTTTATAATGTTAATATTCATTAATATATATAAATTATTCTCCCATTAAATGCTGGAATCTTAGATAAATTTATAATGTTATCAAAAAATAATTTGACAGAAACTTTTCATCCAATGCTTAGCAGGAGCAAAATAAACCATACTGCTTGCTCTGAAAAATTCTATTCCCTACCCGTGTACAAGTTACTCGCAACTTCATAAACTCTCAATATCTATCTATCTACTAGGTATATTTGATATATATATATATATATATATATATATATATATATATATTGAAGTCGTTTGATCATATACATACAATTTCATATTCATGGAGACAGCAGTGGGAAGCTCAGATTGGTCACTTCTTGCTCTCAAGAAACATTACCCTCTTCTCTTCTTCCCCAAAACCAAAAGTATTCTGTTTTTTGCTATTATTAGATTCAATTCTAAGACCATATATAGCTAAAATGTACATACAGTTCTAATAGGATTTCATTTATTCTCCAGGCCTTTCTCGCACGGCGGTTTTCTCAAGGAACCCGAATCTGAGGCTTCGAAGAAAGCTGATCAACGAGAAGAAAGAACTAAATGTGGTGACCCCAGACTTATCCTCTCCGATCACTTGGCCGGAGCTTCTCGAAGCGTCAAACGATGATTACAACGGTGTTGTCGTCAATCCCGAGAGCCTACCGATGAGCTCAAACGCATTCGCATCTGCGCTTAAAGCTTCTCTCTCCAACTGGAAGTCAAAGGTCAACCATTAACATTTTTTTATTTTGTGTAATAATACACGTTCAAATACTCAACCTGAGCTAGCCCTTGTTCGCTCATTTTACGCATTACTTGTGTAACAAGTTAACGGTTACAAAAGTCAAACTGTTTGTGAAATAATACAGGGTAAGAGAGGTGTGTGGCTCAAAATACGGCAAGACCAAGCCGAGCTCGTCCCGATCGCGATTCAGGTAATGGATATCAGACACTCGATGCCTTGTTAATTATTTACCGTCACGAGACGCTACTAATCGCGAGCTTCTTCTCGTTTTTTTTTTTTTTTTTTTTTGATCAGGAAGGATTCAATTACCACCATGCAAATTCAGGATATGTAATGTTGACATATTGGATTCCAGATGATCTGTGCTTGCTTCCCTCAAGCCCTTCTCACCAAATTGGAGTTGCTTCATTTGTGATTAATCACAAAAAAGAGGTACTTTTAATTAGCACTAATCTTTAGATTAATTAATGACTAATATTATTTTTGTTAACACAAATTCCCTTTTCATTTGAAGGTGCTTGTGGTGAAAGAAAAGTGCCCTTGTAGCTGCTCGGGTGTTTGGAAGTTGCCTACTGGCTATATCGACAAGGTAATCGATGCGACTCAACCCGGAAAAACTCATCAAACACGAATTCACTAATGTTTATTGAATTTGAATGAGTAAAACCGAATAAGACACGAAACGGTGGTTCCTTCGACAACTACGACCCGAGAACTCTCTAAAAACGCAAGAATGAAAAAATCCAAATCAGAACTTCGTTTCCCATTTGGATTAGCGTTTAATATAAGAACCTAATCCCTCTTAAAAACTACCAAAAACACCCTAACAACCTAAAACATAAATAAGGATAATGATATTTTGTTATATTGAGTTATAAAAAGAATCTGGAAGTGTAGAAATTCATATTCATATAATAATGTCTTTTTTTTTTTTTTTTAAGTCAACGGATTTCCTTGAATGACATATATTCTCCTGCAGTGTGAAGACATATTCTGTGGAGCTGTGAGAGAAGTGAAAGAAGAAACTGGTGTAAGCAACAGTGCTCATGCCGATTCTTTTCTAATTATCAGTGATTATTCTTACTAATTAATTACATTCTCACCTTGTTACTCAACAGATCGACACTCTTTTCCTTCAAATAGTTGCTTTCAGGTAATACTAAAAAATTATACTTTGATAATGGATTCTTTTAAATACAAATAAATTAACTTTTTATTTACTTTTTCAGACATGCCCATCTTATGGCATTCGAAAATTCAGATTTGCAATTTGTTTGCATGTTAAAGCCACTCTCTTTTAATATCACCATTGATGACAAGGAAATCCAAGCTGCCAAGGTATAGGGATACACACACACACACACACACATATATATATATATATATATATATATATATATATATATATATATATATATAAAGCTTCACTACAATTCTTCTCTTTTTTTTTGGTTTCAGTGGATGGGTGTTGATGAATTTATAGGGCAACCATTTTATGAGGACGATCCAATGTCAAAGAGGATGATTGACATTTGCCTTGCATCTCAAGAAAGGTATTATAACGGTGGATACATTGGACATCACATGACTTCAAAACTGGATAGCAAATTATCGTATCTTTATCATGCTAAATTGAACAATAATAATATAACAAAGAATGTTGAATAAACTCATACTCATCATGAGGTCCTTCAAAAAGAGTGTTATCTTGGCTGTGTATCCATCAATGATTGTAATAAAATATTGATAACTTATATAAAAAAAAAGGTAAGTTGATAACTTATCTGATCACTTGTAGATAATATTGAGAGCATAAATGTGGGCAAGATGAAGGAGGCTGCAATTAGTGGCCACTCACATGCTATGCCATTGCTTATGAGAGAGAGAGAGCATAGTTCAATTGAATATTCCTCGCTATTAGATACATTATGCGCCGACCACCAAAGATACATTATGCGCCTAAAATATATACATGTATAATTAGGTCACTCACTTGTCACATATAATGCTATATTATCATATCTCTATCATGCTAAGTTGAACAATATTAATAAAGCATGAAACTTGGCTTGGGTGTGTATCCATTAATTAATTAATTATTAGTGCTCAAGTCAATGTTGTATACCAAATCGCATGCAAATTACACGTCTGCTAAGAAACTTACAAAATTTAATTTCAAACAAGAATAATCAAATTTTACTATACATATGAAAAATGCTTGCAATGCATGTCATGAATAATCAATCCATCATGACATGCATTAAGTCATTCACAATATTGATTTATAAATTAAAAAACAAAAACAAAGCTCCTGTATATGAAAATGAAGTATTTTTGGTTAGATACTCAAAAGTCCGTTCCGTCCTATAGTATATTTGAAAAATAAAACACAATGTTATCCTCTTGTAGTGGGTGCGCAGTGGCGGAGCCAGCTTTAGAAATCAGGCGGGGCACTAATAAAGACAAAAAAAATGCGATCGTGCATATTTTTCAACGATTTTTTCATAAATATTCTTAGTGAAAAAGAAAAACAACAATACTAAACGTTGATTGGGCCTAAAATAAATAAAAAATCCATTTCATTAATTATTTTGATACAAAATTTTAAGTAAATCGGTAAAAGAAAAGATACTAATTTCCAATAAATGTATAGAATTCTTTATTTAACAAAAGCTTAAAAATACTTCTAAATAAATGACATTATTTATAGACTGCTAAATCTTAGAGAAATATATGTATATATAACAATGAGTTTTTTTTTTTTTTTTAAATTATCTATTTAGATCCAAGTTTTAGAATGCTCAGGCTTGTTTGAACCTTGTTTGTTCCTCTAATTTCAGATGAAAAAAATTTGACCACGGATAACTCAGTGAGGGCACATGCACTCAGTGGTGCATTAGTGGCTCCGCCAGTGTGGGTGCGGGCAGCAACCTAAGCAAGCATCCCTGACCAGCAGCTGATACGTAATATGTAATGACAATAACTTGAGATAATAATAATTCTATTCCATATTGATTTGATCAGATCATATCATATCAATAATAGATGAGATGATCACTCACTTGATGATGTCATGTGGGCAAGATCAAGCCTGCAATTAGTGGCCACTCACATGCCATGATTCAATTCAATATTCTCCATAGAATAGATTCCAAGCCTTTGATTCTTTCCTCACAATTACATAATTATATATTTGTTACATTTTGAGCCGACCATACCTAAAATATATATATATATTTGTATAATTAGGTCACTCGCTTGTGTTGTCACACACACACATATATATATAATAAAAGAAGTCAAATTATTTGAAAAGGAAATACTAGTTAGTATAGTACTCAAAATTAGCTTACTCATAACATGAACTAGGCCTTCTCTTCATCATCAAATATCTGTATTAAATTAGTTTATATATTAATAATTAATAGTATGAGTGGAAAAGTAAATTGAGACATACATACATTATTATTGTACCTACCAATATACAACAACAGTATTGAAAAATGGGTATTTTTAATTTATTTATGAGGGAGATTCAGACATAAATGTGATGTGATGTGATTGTGAGAAGAAGAAGAAGCTATTTTATTATCGAAAAGTAAAACCAAACAATGGAATGGAAGTCAAAGCAAAGGCAGAGAGAGATAGGTGACTTGATGATTTTTTATTTTTATTTTTTGACAGAACTTGATGAATTGATAATCAACATATATACATATATATATGTATGTATGTACACTGAATTTCCAGAAACTCCCTCCATTCCATTCCATACAACTCCTCCTTGATAGATAGATAGATAGACAGATAGATATAATTCCATTGGTGGTCGAAAATTGAAGCTCTCTTCTTTACTTTTTCGTGATCGACTGCTCTTTTCTCAACCATTCAAAAAAGCCACTTTCGTCTTCTTCTTCTCAGCCACCACTTTTCTATTTCCATTTTTAATTATTATTTATTTGCAGAGAGAGAGATAGAGGGTGTGTGTGTGCAGGGTCAAGTCAAAGGCAAGGCAATCCAATCTCCGAGAAATCTGGCCCACGAACGAATGATTCAACATCCAAACTGGAATTATATAATTTGACAGACAGAGAGACTGAGATGAGATCCGCAGAGATGGAATCCAACGGCAAGAAGAAGATCGTCTACGGCGAGGCTGGCTATCTCCTCGAAGACGTCCCTCATTTGTCCGACTACATCCCCGACCTCCCCGTAATTACTTACACCCTTCTTCTTCTTCTTCTTCGATCATTCATTCTTCATCGATTGATTGCTTGTTGCAGACTTATCCCAATCCGCTGCAAGACAATCCGGCCTACTCCGTCGTCAAGTATCACCTCACCTCACCTCACCTCCTTCTTCTCTCTATTCATTCATTCATTCATTCATTCTCCTCCTCTTCTTTTGCAGACAATACTTCGTCCATGACGACGATACTGTCACTCAAAAGGTGAATCTCTATTTCTTAACTCTAGCGGACTTCATTGCCGCTAATATTCTTGTCGCTCTTTGCAGATCATCGTTCACAAGGACACTCCCCGAGGCGTGCATTTCCGCCGCGCCGGCCCCCGCCAAAGAGTACGCTCTTCCCGCATATGAAACGCCTCGCCGTTATCGCAGCAGCTTCACTTTGCTCCTTGTTATTTTTGCAGGTCTACTTCGAATCCGACGAGGTTCACGCCTGCATCGTGACATGTGGCGGCCTCTGTCCCGGGCTCAACACCGTGATCAGAGAGATCGTCTGCGGCCTCTACTACATGTACGGCGTCACAAAGGTTTTAGGCATTGATGTGAGTGAGAGAATCTATCTTCTATAAGCCTTTCGAGTTCCCACGTATGAGCTAAAATTGCAGCTGCTAAAATGTGCAGGGTGGTTACAGAGGCTTCTATGCTCGGAACACGGTTAATCTCACTCCAAAACTGGTGAACGACATTCACAAACGCGGTGGGACCATCCTCGGCACTTCCCGGGGAGGCCACGACAAGCCCAAGATCGTTGACAGCATCCAAAACCGAGGGATCAACCAGGTTCGCGTTCTGAATTCGAGCTGAGAAGTCGCAGTTGCAATTAGATTGTTTGTAAATTATGCAGATTTTCGGTTTCGATAGGTTTACATCATCGGAGGAGACGGGACTCAAAGAGGCGCATCAGTGATATTTGAGGTAATTTCTTCTAAAATAAGATAATTCAACTAGCTTATGCAGATTTTGATTTGTTGAGTAAATAACTGTTTACTCTCCGCACAGGAAATTAAAAGGCGAGGTCTCAAAGTCTCGGTTGTTGGAATTCCAAAAACCATTGATAACGACATCCCGGTACGCTTCTTTGGCTTGCCTTTAGCGCTTTTGAGTGTATCAAAGTGTATTTATTTGTTCTGTTCGGATTCAGGTAATTGACAGATCTTTCGGGTTTGATACTGCTGTTGAGGAGGCTCAACGAGCGATCAACGCGGCCCACGTCGAATCTGAAAGCTTCGAGAACGGTATCGGTCTTGTGAAGTTGATGGGTCGATACTGCGGTAAGCTTTTCCACTTCTTTCTTAATCTCTTGTGTATTGTACTGTCGTGCATCCATTATTTGCCTGCCCATCTCGATTTTTATGTTGTTTCATCTCGAATGCAGGGTTCATTGCCATGTACGCCACGTTGGCGAGCCGAGACGTGGACTGTTGCTTGATTCCGGAATCGCCCTTCTATCTAGAGGGGCCCGGAGGGCTTTTCGAGTACATAGAGAAGCGGCTCAAAGAAAATGGGCATATGGTACTCGTCGTAGCAGAAGGCGCGGGGCAAGAGCTCCTCTCTGAGTGCGTGAACGACATCAAAGAGGACGCTTCAGGCAACAAGCTCCTCAAAGATGTCGGGTTATGGCTTTCCGACAAAATCAAGGTTCAAATACTACATATTGTCCGGGCCTCTTATTCGGTCGTTTTGCTTTCACTATTTACACCTTTTTTTTCTTTCGCAGAATCATTTCGCTACCACGAGGAAAATGACTATAAACCTCAAATATATCGGTCTGTCACGCAAATCAATTTCGTATGTGAAATCACCCTACATATAATAAGCGCTGATTCCCGATTCCTCCTTTTGCAGATCCGACTTATATGATCAGAGCGATCCCGAGCAACGCCTCCGATAACGTGTACTGCACGCTTCTGGCCCAGAGCGCCGTCCATGGAGCAATGGCGGGCTACACCGGAATCACGGTGGGGCTCGTAAACGGACGACATTCTTACATTCCGTTCTACGTGAGTACCTTGCACTCTCTCTCTCTCTCTCGACTTTAGTTTGTTTTGGAAGGCCGTAAACGTGTTTGTTTGTGTCTGGCAGAGAATCACGGAGAAGATGAACAAGGTGGTGATAACGGACCGAATGTGGGCACGGCTTTTGTCATCGACGCACCAACCGAGCTTTCTGCGGTTGAATGACATAAAAAAGAAACAAGAAGTTCTGGCGGAGGAGTATTTCGCGGACGACGGATTGGTGAACAAAGAAATGTTTCATGTGACAGAGTGATCTTATTATTATTATTTATAATCAAAGCTTTTTTATATGCATCATAATAGGCGTTATGGTAATAATAATAATAATACAAATAGTTATGTTGTGTAATGTTTGATAATTTGTAACATTATGAACATAATAAAACTCCCATTTGCCTTTCCACTATAATATTATATTCCATGATGATTTAGAAGATGCTTTTCTCTTACCAAAAAAACGACACGTCATTCTTTGTTTGCAAATACCCATAACAAACGACATGTCGTTTTTTATTCCGTCCCATTATTGGCTCATTTACTACGCCGTCTGCTTCAGAAATTACGAAATGACTTTTTTTTTTTCTTTTTCTTTCACGATTTTAATGTTGTTTTGGCTCTTTTACTCTACAAATAGTAAAAATAGCCTAATAACTAATAGAACTTTTTGACAATTTCTCTAACTCAAAAATGCAAATCTTTTAAAAATCAGTATTTAATAAAATAACAAAAAAAAAGCATCGTAAATTTTTTAAAACGTTTTTATTTCTTTTTAAATTAAATTGGCTGTTACTCTGTTAATGGCCGTCAAAGAGTTAAGTCGACTCGACATCAAAATCATAACGGGCGAGTCATTTCTACTATTTCTCGAACAGATAATAATAATAATAATAATAAATCTACAAATCCATCGTAAAAGAGTGGTCGTTTCTGTTATTTTTGAAACATAAAAGCCAAATTCACACGTTATTCATAAAGAAGGGGCCAATAGGTAATTCTGAAATATTATTGGTTAACGAAAAAGAAATAAGAAATGCAATATACACGTCAGCCAAAGCTGAGGTAAGTAAGTATTGAATTAAGAAAAAGAAAAAAGGTTTTTCATAGTGATGGTGAACAAGAAGCCCGTAGGATTTCATAATTTATTATTCAAATTATAATATGTTGAATTCTTATTATATTGTATTTGACTAAGAATTGACCTCCATGTCCATTTCGCCTTTGAACTTGTATTTACAGAAACAGACCACCAAACGATTTCGAGTTCACAAAAGAACATCATTTGCCACCCATGTTACTCAACGATGTCGTTTTTGGTTTCCCGAAACTCGTCAGCCATCATCATTGTCGCTGTCGTGCTCCAAAATCTGATACTCGTCGTCGCTGCTCTCTGCATCTTGCGTCGTCGTTTCAGCAGAAGGAAATCCCCCGAAAAGCTCCTGCAAATGCTTTCCTGCGATGCTCTCTGTGTTCGGATTTATTTCTCATGTATAGGAAACTACGAGATTGCTTACCGCAAAAGTTGTTAATAATTACGCTTCAAATCAGATTATTAAAAAAAAGGATACGTAAATGCGATTGGAGGGAAATTTCATCTTCAACCTATAAACAAGATACTATGTCATTCATAAACAGCAGCAAGATGATAAATAAGATAGATTCGTATTGTATACCTCTTCGTTGTTCTCTTCCTCATTCTCCCCCTTGTCCTCTTCGTCTTCGGATATGCTCCGTTCGTTGACATCCACGCCACCTATGACTTCTACACTTGAGCTTGTAGGACGAGTAAATAGTGTGATATTTATTTATACTAAAGCTAATGATCAAACTGAAACAGGAATGCTTTATTGATTAACGTAACCCCAATTTCTAATTCGAGAGTTCGACCGGGAAAACCCTTCCAAGAATTTTCCATGATGGCTAAAGCTAAGACTAGGCGGCTTATATGTACGGTCATTTCTATTATTGATTATTGCTTGGTATCTAGGACTACAGTGCAGCAAAGAACAAGAAACATATCATCTCTACACAGTTGAGTCGTTTCCTAACCTGTGTCGACTTCTCGGTTGTCGTCTTCATTAAGTGTCACATGGTCATTTATGCGCCTCCTTTTTGCCTTCTCAAAATTTTCGGTAGCTTCTTTGAGTAGGCGGTCGGCACCGGGTTTGGGATATACAGATAAAAACCTTGTTGTAATCCGTTGTCTGAAGCTATCAAGGGTAGCATTGGTAAACCAGCCCGTTGCATACTGCAAGTACGTGCAAAATACATAAATGGTCGCAACTTATAGTTTATGTCTCGATGGCTTCACGAGTTTAAGCAGAGATTCGACTTTGGAATGAGAAATTGATGCGACACGTAACCAAAACATAATGTAATTGCAAGCCAAGAACATGATAATCACCAGGACAATGATTACCAGAAACTTTATTGCAATGAACAAGATAAACAAATGACTGTTCTTTCGAGAATACTGCCAAAGCTCTCCAAAAGATGTCTCGAGTCAATGGACCAAAAAAAATATGCCTAATCCGTTACTTACTGCTAATTACAAAATAAGCCGTACTTGATTAAAAATACAACATAAAGACCTTGAACAACATAAGTAAAACCCAATATAGCGCCTTACCCTTCTTCTACGGTACGTAATTATTACCAATGTATGAAAAACTGACCGTGCATGTCTTTTGACTTGGAGGTTTTCTTATTTCTTGTTGGATATATTCATCCGCTAATTCATAGAGCTGCAATGATGTCTGGCACTTGAACGGAAATACTCGGAATGCACAAATATCCACCCACCTTTGTTTTCCCCTGTTTCCCGCCAAAGAAAAAAATAAACCCGACAGTAAGAAACAGAGGCCACAAAGTTTATAATTCTAGATGTAAATTAAACAATATCGCAAGCGAGTATGTAAGTATCGATACACATCATAACGTGTCCTCTCTTTTCTTCCTTCTTTTTGCTCAGATGTATTAGAACTTACTGGTTTGTAGTGTTGGCACGACAATAACTTCGCAATGACGGATGTACTCGAATATCAATTCTTTGATACCTGATTAAGAAAACCGGTGGTGACTTCCATAATTAAAGCAACAATGAGGGAGAGAGTGAGGCAAAACCCTACATGCAAGAAGTGCGATCTTTCCGGGGATCGTAACCTTTTTTTATCCAAAATCGAAAAAACGGTCCACTAGAGAAGCTATAGGCAACTCTCGGCAGAAGCCTGCAAATTCGAACAAGTTCGATCACCATCAACAACAAGAGTATTTCCTTCAAAAAAAAAAAAACAACAACAACAAGAGTATCTTTGCTTGACAAAGTCGAGTTTTCGCACTTTCTAAACACGTAATCCACAAGATTATAGCCCTTATCACGCAAGCGTTCATTTAAGGAATCTTTGACCCATATTGGCCGCTCATCGAAAAGCTCAGAAACAGCTATCTGTGATTTCCACTGCTCCGAGCCTCGGGGTACGTAATCCTCCCAATTTATTCTCCTCGGTATCTGTAACGATACTTAAGTATAACAGAGAGACCTGAATCTATATTCTTCATAATTTCTAGCAGCCAAAAATACTCACAAAACAAGTGAATATCTAAGGACATAGGGAAATAAGAAACATGGTTGTATCGTCTACGACATAAGATAAACAATAAGGATATCCTTGATGTTAAAATCGATAGGACGACAGGGCTCCATATCTATCTGCATGAGACCAAATAAAGACAATTTTGTTTGACCGTTATGAAACCTTGCTTAGTTATATAAAATGATATAAATTAGACATGAGAAGAGGAGATATGGTGAATTAATTCATTGAGTTAGAAATATTTTTATTAGAATATATTACCTCCAGATCAGGTTGTACTACTGCTTCTTGAATCCGTTTTGAACTTGATGCCTTCGATGGCCGCAAACTGGGGAACCAAAGGATTTGGTGAATTTAATCACCTAAGTCATTAATCTATATTTATCATGAAATTAGAACATAATCACGAGTCGACTAAAAACTAAGTTAAACAAAATGTCTGATGTGATGCAGAATTTTAAGGATACAAGGATCTACTTTGAACATCTCTTGACATAAAGCAAGGCCCGGGCATTCTTAATCAAATTATAGAAAAATATAATACAAGGGGTTTTCTCTATAATTTAGTTAACAATAAATATATTTGTGCTTCTTAGTGTAAGCTTAGAAAATATAAGCTTACACTAAATTCTCGGGCATATCCTTGAGTGCGAACAGCGGCGGCAACAAAACCATCACATCTTCCTCCTCGACAGCCGTACAACCACTATTTTCTACAACGAAAGTAACGAAAATTGTATTAACAACAAGAAAAACAGAATCAAACTAACGGAACAAATAATATACTATTATAATTTATTTTCAAAATTCATTTATCTCATCAACTAAGGTTAATTGCTTGATCTTTGATTTCTTGGTTTACTTTCTTAACATTCTTACATGACTTTCAGTATGGTGCTTTATTTCCTGATACTGTGATATAGTGTTCTTCTTGTTCTTCTTAAAATCTTCTCTTTAAGCTAATTATCGGTTCATACGCTATCTTACTGTACACGTTCTAGATGATTGCGAGTTCAAGGTTACTACAGATTAGTATAAAACAAAAAGGTCACCAGAAGGCAGGTTGTCCTGCTCGAGCCAAGCTTTCCGTTTCGCGCGAGCAACGTCTGCATGAACTGCAACCACGTGTTGGTAATCTACCATCCCTAAAGAAGGAGGGCGTCAATTAACAGTAGTGTCAAAAAATGTCCAAACACGGAGAGTTGAGACAAACCATCGAAATGATAAGCCTCCAGAACGCGCGCAACAATGTTTGCACAAAGAAGTTTTTCCGAGGTGACGGATTCATTTTCGGTTTCACTCGAGGGTGTGTCATTGTTGTTGGTTTTAGAAATCTTAAGCAACAAACTGTGACAAGGACGAAGGACTCCGAAGGTGGGATGTGAGTACGGGTCTTGTGGCCGAAAACGAAGCTCTAACGTATTTGAATGCAGATCCCGAGCCTGCGGTTTACAAAATAAGACGGTGAAAAGAAGAAGAAGAAGAAGAAAGAAAGACCTTTTGGATGGCTTGAAGACCTCCGAGAGTGTCGAGTGCTTTGGAGATGGAGGAAGGATATCCCGGGAAGTTAAGGGCAAAGGCCTCTGTAGTGGGAACGAAACCCGAGACTTTGACCACTCCCATTTTCGGTTCTTCAGAGGAAGCTTCCATCTTTGGATTGGAAGTGTAAAGGTAGCAAGAACAAACACGTTGTGTGCATGTTTCAGAGCGCTTTATGTTTGATCTTTTCATTTATGTTTTGATTTGGGTGACTTTCTTACTCAAAATGTACAACGTGATATCGTCGGTGACTAATTATGGAAGGAAGACAAGGGGTAACAAAACGACTTGTCTTTCAGGCTTCTACAATCCTCTATGCGTCGTCGTTCAGTTCAAGATTGAGATTCATTGCTTTTTCAAACGGCAACAAGAACTAAGACAAGCGAGCTCACAACAAGAAATTGATATATCGATTTCCTGCGAATAACGTATCGCATTTTTATTTTCTAGGCACGTCGTGGACGACATATCCGGATATTTAAAACCATGATTTTGTCGAACAAAAAAAGAAACAAAATGCATCTTTTTGAAAGATAGAAGCCAAATCCAGACGTTATTCATAAGGAAGGGGCCAATAGGTAATTAGGAAATAGTAATGATGATGGGCTTAATATATAATAGAGAAAAAGAAAAAAGCAGAAGAAGGCGAAGATGGGGATCCGATTCATAGTGATGGTGAACAAGCAAGGTCAGACCCGTTTGGCTCAGTACTTCGAATATCTCACCATCGAAGAGCGTCGTGCTCTCGAGGGCGAGATCGTCCGCAAGTGCCTCGCTCGCACCGACCAACAGGTCTCCATCTCAATTCTTCTACCTATTTGGTCGGTCGGTCTGTTGTGATTGAGTGTTTGTTTGTGTTGATTGACAGTGTTCGTTTGTGGAGCATCGAAACTACAAAATTGTTTACAGACGCTATGCTTCGCTCTTCTTCCTCGTCGGGGTTGACAATGAAGAGGTGACCTCATCCTCATTCTTCTAAGTAGATCTAACCATTTTAGTTTGGGGAAGAAGACTAGAGCATCTTCTCTTTTTTCATACCGGACCTGAAATTTGTCGGTCCCCCAAACCAAATTCATACATTCTCGATTCCAAGGACGATGGAAGTAATAGATTACAAAATTCACACTGATTTTCTTTCGACAAAATCACTTAAACTCGTGTTCGTTACAAGCTTAAAACTTTTGCCTCTGGGGACTCTACTTAACTCACTTTCTTCCTTGCTAAATAAATAAACTTATTTTCATGTTGCAGAACGAACTCGCGATATTGGAGTTCATACATCTGTTAGTCGAAACCATGGACCGTCATTTTGGCAACGTGGTAAGTGTCATTTAATACCGAGAACAGCGCGGGATTTATCGCTCTAATCGCGTGAATGTGCAGTGCGAGCTGGACATAATGTTCCACTTGGAAAAGGCGCATTTCATGCTGGAGGAAATGGTGATGAACGGGTGCATTGTGGAGACCAGTAAGACCAACATCCTCGCTCCCATACACCTCATGGACAAGGCGTCTTAAGAACTCGTCAAATTATTTTCGTTTTGAGGTTGTTAAGTGCAGCGTTTCTTTCAAAACAAATTGGGCATAATGATCGGTGTAGTCTTGAAGAAAAAAAAAATCGTGTAAAATGATGTCTTCGTGTTCAGTTTGGAGGCGGTCCATTTTCTTTTTATCCTTTCTCGAATTCAGTGCATATTTTTTTAACTTTTAGTGTCGGTTACCGACTTACCGCAATGCATTAGTAATTAGCCCGCGTATTTTTCTTTTTTATGTAGTGCTGGTTTATCACATTGCGGTACTGTATAATTGGTAAATTTAACACCAATAAGAAGTAAACACACATTTAACATAATCTTCAAAAATATGAAGTATAGTATCTCCAAGCATTCCACTCTGATTATAGTTGGCAATTAATAATCGTAAACGAAACTGTATTATTGGTAAATGCGGTATTAGTGGGGACGAAAAACCGCTTTAGGTACCGATGCCGTTTGAAATAATACCACATTTACTGCAATTTTGGCAAACTATCAAATTTTCGGTAGATTCGATATGCAGTATTAGGATAGTTTTTGTACACCCCTGGCTAAATTTTGCAAAGGAACACCGCCGTAACAGGACCGAAATCAACAAGTTACATGCTATTATTACCCCGGAACCATCTAGATTTACACACGCATCATATATACATAGGGACGTACGTGTATAAACACAAGAAGATGAACAATGTGAAGCACAAAAGATGTTCAGTGTATAAATGGCATCAACAAGCTGCAGGTTTCCCATCCTTTCTCGGGTCACTCACTGCTATGAGTGTGCCGTGCAATGTCGTCCCTTTCGAATCTTTAAGCTCTTTCCGACCCAAAACGACATCGTTTTCGAGAGTCTGCACGACGAACTGAGTGATGGCACCACCTGCCTTGGCCTTTATTTCGTGGCCTCTCTCTCGTAGGAAAAGCTTGGCTTCTTCCGAAACCTCGATGTGATTTCCACATATCACGGTCCAGTTCTCGTACGAGACCACATTGGGTATCAACTGCAGAAAAAAATAACTTGAGAATAGGAAGCACAAGTTCTGGAATTTCCCGCAAAAATGGTGTATCTATGAACCGATGAATCGAGTTTTAACCTTGTGGTAGACCCTCGGGCTCCGAACGGCGGTTAACGGGTCGATTTTCAAGACGAAATGGTTGAGGAAAACCTGAGTAACAGCTGGGATTATGTCCATTCCACCACTTCCACCGAGGACCCCGGCTAATTGATTACCCTGCACATCGACCATAAGAAGCGTTTTTTTCTTCTTCTTCTTCTTCTTCTTCTTCTTCAATTTATTGTATTTTGTGGGGCTCGAACACTACACCTCAATGATACAAGTTCTTATACCTTTGTGACAATGATCGGAGTCATTGAGGATAGAGGCCTCTTGTTGGGCTTGATGAAGTTTGCCGGAGCCGGAGGGAGGCCGTCTGCGGTTATCTCAGTGGGCGTCGAGAAGTCATCCATCTCGTTGTTGAGCAAAATTCCCGTGGAAGGAGAGAGCACTCCGCCCCCGAAAGCGAAGTTCACAGTAGTCGTCATCGAAACGGCGTTCCGGTCTTTATCCACAATGCAGAAATGGCTCGTCCCGTGGTCTCTCAGCTGACTCCACCTGTCGTTCATGAGCTAAAAACACTTCAGAACAAATGAAATACTTCATTAACGGAAGTGAGTTTCTACACTACCTGTTCATGTAGTATTCTGGAGGGAAAGTAGTGTTGTCAAATATCTTTCCCCTAATTTTGTTTGCGAATTCCGGAGAGAGCATGTCGTTTTCGTATTTGTTGATCTCCACGAAATCGGGGTCTCCCAAGTTCATTCGGACGGCAAACATGTGCTTCAGAGCTTCGATCAGCCGATGAAGACCCAGATTTCCCTTTGCAGCTTCAGTACTTCCGTAACCGTTGAAGATATTAAGGATCTGTAACAATCAAAATTTCTTTACATATTCAGAAAGGCGGGATTTCAATCTCGTAACTGGAACCCATGATGACGAACACACAAGAACACATAAATTCCCGAACGAAGTCTCAACCAAACATTCATAGATGTATACAAAAAACTTGAAAGAAGTCTCACCATAGAAAGCCCAAGGGTTCCGCTCGAAGGAGGTGGCATTCCAAAAATGGTATAATTCATAACATTGGCCGCCATTGCATCCATAACTTCGACCTTGTAATTCCTGAGATCCTCCATTGTCAAGATCCCACCAGCTTCTCTCACGTCCTTAACCAGATTCTCTCCAACACTGCCGTTATAGTAGACTTGCGGACCAAGCCAAGCGATTTTCTCCAACGTCCGCCCCAGCTCTACATTGTAGCATGTGTCCCCCGCTTTCAAGACCTTCCCGTTCGGTGCAAACACTTTTTTCAATCCGGCGTCGTTCAGGATCAGATCTGCTTCGTTCTTTATGTGCCCTGCGAGACAAGGAGCGACAACAAACCCGTCTTTGGCAAGTTTTATGGAAGGTTCAAACAGAGTCTTCCATGGCAAGCGACCATATTTCAACCAGGCTTCATGTAGGCCAGCTATCTCGCCGGGCACGCCCATAGATAGCGGACCGTAAGTCTTGGCTCTCGAGTCGTTCTGATACATATCCTGTTCATTGAAATTTATAAAATTAACTTTCATAATTTGATCACAAAGGGTCTAGATAATCCCGAACCTTCGAAGCGGCCAACGGAGCGGTTTCCCTCATGTCGAAAGCTTGGGTGTGCAAGGTCGACGCAGATCGGACGATCATGAAGCCGCCGCCTCCGATCCCACTGGACATGGCATTGACGACACCTACGCACAGTGCCGTCGCTACGGCAGCGTCAACTGCGTGACCGTTGCGCCGGAGAAAAGACACCCCGACTTTGGAGCAGCGTGCATCATCGGCCGCCACAACGCCTACGTGGGAGACGACGACGTCGCTGTTACTTGCATTGTCTGGCTCGATGCTATATCTGTCTCCCCAAACCACTATGTTGGTTGCAGAGACAAGGCCTGCATAAACGAGACATCTGTGAATGGAAATCAAGCATCTGCAATCACGGTCATGGTCATGGACGAGCTGAGCTCTCTCTACCCAGCGATTTATTGACTGAGACGAAGAAATTGAGAGGGAAAGTGGACTCACACAGAAGAGCGGCGACTGCGAGGAGAGCTCGCCCGAATCTCTTGGCATGGCCATGGCCATGGCTATGGCTTCGAGAGAGCAAAGGCTCGGAGCTCTGGTCCTCCATTAGTGGCAGAGGAGAGGAGAGAGAGAGAAGTCGTCATTAATATGATTACCAGAAAATAAAATATCATTGCTTTGCTTGCTTATTTAAAATATTATTATTTTAATGAAAAAAGAGCATTGGTTGCCACGTCAGCATCAGAACAAATAAATACCTCAAAATATATATATGTGATGTGGCCACACAGACAGATCCAAAGATGGAATCTTGTGGAGTTCTGTCAAATAATTATATTCTCCTTGTGAATCATGTTTATTATTATCTTTTCATCTTATAGCAGTAATCATTATAAATCTTGGATCCAGAGTCTTACAAGATAAATAATCCACTGCAATTCGATTGAAGAAGTGTAAATGATTTTTTTTTTAATTAAATTGTTCCTTAAGCTCTAATGTAAGCTGGATATCCAAAGAAAAATAATTTCATTTAGTCCACTAAGCTCAAATAAATTAGTAAAGAGATTGTGTACAAGTTAGTGGTATTTAATTAATTGATTATTTTAGAAAAAAGAGAAACTCTCACGCAAACGCAATGTCTTTGTTTAATCTCCTCTTCACTATTTTAATAACAAATAAATAAATAAAAACAAGAGCAAATACACACATAATTTACACATTAGAATATACAAATAACGTTGACAGTGGATTTTGAAGCTGTAAAGCTAATCAATCAATCTCACTCATCCCTCTCTCTCTCTCCCTCTCTTGTATGTGTGTGTGTGTGTATATATATATATATATATATATATATATATATATTATTTGTGTGTAACTGTGTATAACAAGAAAAAAAGAAGAATCAGGATTGCCAGAAGACGTGCGGGTCGTTGGCGTAGAGGGAGTGGTCCTGAATCTCTTGGTTGGCGGCGTGGCGGTCCATCATCCGCGTTTGCACCGTTTTGCACGCCGCCAACGCCCACGGAAGCACCCACCACTCGCTTTCATCCCTGCACTCCACATTCCCATTATATAACAGATATTCTGTTTCTTGTATGTGCCGCTAAATTTAATATATACGAATACGAGACTGATGATGATTCCGTTAACTGAAAATGGTGTTATAATTATCTATTTTTATCGTCGTTGTATCTCATTATTTATAAAAGTAGTCTAATCAAGGTTTAGCTCTCATGTGTGTTTTATTAGGGGAATTTTTTATAAAACATCATTGAGAGAGTTTTCCCGATCTCAATCTCGAGTTAGAGACCGGTGTTTGATTTATCAATTTAGTGTCATTGTTCCTCTTTAATTTCTATCACAAGTCCGATCAGATTCCTGGGTTCGTCTTATATGCAGCTAAATTAATTCGCCAATAGCAATGAGCACGTGATATCTACATGCATATATATATAATAATAAAAGGTCGAAAAGCCTACTTACATGCTAAAATTCCAGGACTGAAAGCCGGGGCGCTTTTTGCTTGGATGGCTTTTGTAATGAACGTACCCACATATAAAAGCAACTACCTGAGGAGCACCAAGAAAACGCTATTAAAATGATACAAAGCGTGGGAAAAAGAAAAAAACTAGCGAATGACATAACTAGACCAATTCGGTTTAGGTAAATTACGCGGAAACTCATGAGTTATGAGCTTCGTTGACTATTATTAAGCAATTGATTGGAGAAAAACGTACCACGTTGATCAATGATGTGATGTTCCAGAGAGCATATACACGTGCCAGACCGGCCGATCGCCTCGGCCCTTGACTAAATAATGCGCTGATTCCAGCCGGGAATGGAAACAATAGACCAAAAGGAAGGATCAACAACACGAGCAAGAAGTTGAGGAGCGATATCGAGTACTGTTGCAGCAGAGAGAGAGAAACTAAGCTAAAGTCCCCGAGTATGAGAATCGAAATCACCAAACCAACAAGATCCTGCAACAGTAAGAGGATAAGAATTTCAAAAATAACAACCTAAGTCGATAAACGAACGTGATATCGTTGGTGGATAATTACCTGCCGTCCAATGGGTTTAGTGTTGTAGAGTATGAAAGAGAAGGGGTAACAAAACGACTTGTCTTTCAGGGTTCTTATGCTCTTAGCGTCTAGAATCCCTCCGAAGAATCCTCTATGCGTTGTTTGAGATTGAGATTCACTGGTTTTTCAGACGGTCCAAATCGCAAAGACAAACTAAGAAAAGCTCACAGTTAAAGAGAAAAAAAATGTTGGCACGTTACCTTGATATGTCGCGACTTTCTAAAGGTCGAACCCCACTTTGATTTTCGGCAGCAGATATGACGATGCCAAATTGGCGATACCCAGAAGCTGTCGGCTGAAACCAAGCGAGATCGATACGCGTACTATGCATTTCCAATGTTGGATTAGCATGTGTTCCTATCCAGTTGATGAGATGACCAAATGTTACTTTTAGGTGTCCACGACGAACTAGGCGCAGTTGAGCGTTCAGACCGGCCACAATCCGATACCATATTGTCGGTGGAACAGACTGAAAAATTGTCAGCCAATTAACATGTTAAAATAAAATAAAATAAAGCAAGTAAGAGTTGGAAGTTAGGTTAATTAGATAATTTCATACTAGCTGAGTATTTACTCACAATTCAGTGTTTCCAATATAAAAATTTCAAAAAAATAAATAGTACCGGGATTTGATTATTTACTATGTTAAACTTTCAAACTTGCATAAAAATAAGTTTAAATTAGACCTGACTAATGAGACTAGTGATGATGTTATCATTGTGAAGAGAGAAGGGTGCCATGTAACTTCCGTCTCCTCCAAAAAGCAGAGACATCGGAGAACGTTGATGAAGATGAGGAGGAAGAAAAGCTCTGTTCTCGTCTCCACCGAGGAAGAAGTCTACATAAGCTAGCATAAAATCAGAACTTGCCGCTACCTGCAATATAAAAATAAAAATAAAAAGCGAGTTAATTTTCACCTTAGTTAGAAAATTGACTCATTAAAGGATTCAATACTCCTTGTAACTTACATGACATTGTAACTTACAAAGACGTGCTTATGGATATACTTACTGACGAAAGAAACAAACCTTAATTCCTTCGTACAGAGCCCGTGAGCGACAAGAGCGCAAGCAAGAGTGATCGTACTCCGACCGAACATATTCCCGGAGTTTCTGCATTTTGTTTTTGCGGCAACGCTGAAGCCATAGCCATGAAAGTGGGTATGCAAGAACCGAAAGCAAGCTGTACACTGATCCTTCCCACCACCGATAAACTGCTAAATCATTAATCTCGTCCACAAACCTATTGAATGCATCCTCATATCTGCAAGCATTTACTTTATTTTAGAACAAATTTGGTTTTAAATATTACCTTCTGAAGTATAGAAACCGAAACAAGAACATGCTTCTTAAGTTCTCAAACCCAATAAGAGAACTTACACGATATCTTTCAGTTGCAGCGGAGGAGAATGAGGAAGATACCACGGTTCGCTGAAGGTATTAGGTCCCATGAAATACATTCTATGCACATGGTTTTGGGATTCCTCATTTCTATTTGTTTCTAGAACCTGAACAAATATGAAAGAAAAAAAAAAAAACTCGATTAAGATGATTTTGATGCACATTATGACTCGTAACAGAATTTGAACTATTAAATTCAGTATAATGGACGGAAACAATAACCGGCTATCTACGACTCTGAAGTACACCGTTCTCTCCTAATGAAAAAAAATCCCTAACTGTGGCTGCTCACTTTAACTAACAGCCCTAATTACAGAATTACCAAAAACAACCTTAATTAACCTGCTAAAAACACCCTTACTTAGCCTAAATGCCTTTTTTGCCCCCATTCCCTTATTCCTAGGCACATACATTTGTATATATATACGCATATAAATATAAATGAATATAATGGACCTCATTCAAGGATTCAAGGAAAGGGAAGGAATGGTCAATTTGAGAGCCGTGACGAGCAGGTGCAAGACCCGGAACGTCATCTACACTGACATACTTCATCCTTGCAACGCTGAGCACTAAAGCTAACAAGATGAGGATACTTAACAACAGAAGACCAAACAACCATGGCCCACCAAAAGTGTACAGCAATTCTTCAAGTGCCGTTTGACAGTTTGGCATGCGATATCTGTCAGAAATGCACTTGTACGGGCAAGGAGTCTCAGTAACACCCCCTGTTCAAAAGAACGACAAAATTGTAACTGTACAAGACTGTTTTAGGAAAAGAATAATTCTCAGGATATCTAGGGAATATGTACCTCGTACGGAAACATATACAGCACGGAGAGGAAGCTCGGGCGATGGGCAACCATAACAAAGGGCTCTATGAGATCCGGTCACATTCTTAAAAGTGCCTACGGGGCATTCCTGCCGTGTCATTCAGATGGTTAAAAAAGGGAAGATTTACAGTTTACAATCCTTTGAAACGAACTTTTCAGACTTTTCACTAGAATCTTTACTCTTTTTAAAAAAAATTAAAAGAAACACTATCCATAGCTACCTCACAGAAAATGCCATATAGCCCTTTCGGGCAGGGCTTTCCACTGACAGTCCCATTTTGCCCAGAACGACCGTGACCTTTACCAGGTCCTCCCCTGCATTGGGTTCATGCAAAATAGTTTTTAGATAGTAGATTGCTTATAGGACCCGGATAGATAATCAAAGAGAAACGAGAAATCTTCAAAACCCGATCTATCAATGATATTCAAATAGAAAATTCCACTAGCCAAACATTACGGCTTAAATCTAGATTAAGCGCCTATATATTTAGAAAATGTAATCCCATAATGAGTGAATAAATCGAGCTAAGTAAAATGTGTGAGAAATAGGAATATGTATGCACACATACCCAGTAAGAATGGTTCCATTGACAGTTGATACCGGTATATATGCATCTCCGATTGGAATTTCTGACCAGTGAAAGTGAACCCTTCCACCGCCACCTCCGCCGCCACCATAGGGACTTCCACGTCCTCCAACAGTTGAAATTGTTGAAGAGTTACCAAGTGCCAACGCATTGACAAATATAAGAATAGTTCCACCGGAGCCGCCACCTGGCCCAATCCTTGAGTCGAAGTTACCCTTTTTCTTCGCTAGATCTTCCCCGAAGCTTTCCCCGTCGGCTTTAAGTGCACCGTCAAGAGACAAAGTAGATAATGAGTGCTCCAGCGAGCCCATCACTGCCAAGGAAAGATTGAAATGTATGACAACAAGGCCAAGCAGTTATACTCCATAACTTGTAGACAAATTATAGGAGATATATTTTATTCTGTAACGTGAAGTGCGAAAGCTTGCGATAGGATCTTACCTATAATACCCCCGCCGGAAGTTGTGCCAGCTAGGCTATCGTTTCCACTACCGCTACCGAGTTCACATGGTAAGCCAGCATCTCCATACGCTACTCCACCCTCAATGAAATCTCCACCGTAATATCCATCACCACCTCTTCCACCATGCCCACCGCCCCCACTAAGACCATTTTCAAACACCTGTCCCCTGCCCACTCCACTGCTGCACCCTGTGGAAACATAAGTATCAAATATGAATTTTGACTTTAGGCTTATATTTCATGTATATAAGGAATGCCGCTTGAATTTTAAATCTTGGTGCACTTGACCCTAGACTTTTAATTTTTAGCAGCAATGCCCCTAAACTTTCAAAAGTAGCACATTTCCCCCCTATGGCTTACCGCCATAAGTTGATATTTTCTGCCCTTTTTTTAACGTGTAGGAGGATATGTGAATGTGATTACTTTTTAAAAGTTTTGGGGAAACTAAAGTTCAGGGGGCAAATCGCCCCAGAGAGCAACTGGGGGCATTACTGCCAATTACTCTTATATTTTCAGGAATGCTTTCTATTTCCAAATATGTACTGGTTTTGTTTTCCTGACTATGTACAATTATTATATCAAGGCTGACGGCAAAGAAGCTGTACCAAGGCCAGATGCGCTTATAACTCCGGTACGAGGGATGACTATCGATCTGACCAAGTGGAAATGAATAACAGACCCCAATATGGTGCCTTCGACGACAACATCCTCCACTCGACATATCTGGATCCGCAAAATAAATTGTAACAATTTTTCCGGAGCAATATAAGGCCAAATAGTTAATAACTGATAGATATCGTAGACTACCTGAACGGTAAAAGCTAATGTAGAGTTCACGTTACAATCTTCGGGCGGGTGAAGAAGTTCAAACGGACAATCTGGGAGATCACAGTAGAGTTTTGGTGCCCTACAAAACCCAGAAATTCCTTTTTTAGGATATTACAATAATTTATGGAAGTTGGTGAAATTTTAGGGATCACGGTTCTCACTTAAATTGAGTTATGAAACCACAAACTAAATCATAAAATTAGAAAATAGAATAAAGTATAATTCCAAGCACACAAAAAATTACGATAAATAAGACATAATCTGAACTATCTAGCAAAAACATGAAAATGAAATATAGAATGGAAGTGATATTCTTCAGAAGTATACAACTTATCTGGAACTCACATACAATTCCCATTAGCATTCTCCAACGGACCACGTAGAAACGATCCAGGATCAACCTTTCGATTAGAAAGAGAAGATTCAGCATATGCATCTCTAAATTTAATGAAACGAACAATACTCTCAATATGGACATTATAACAATACAAATTTCTTATGATGAGCTCTTTGCTTACATTGATGCTAAAAAACAAGGAAAGAACAAGATGTTGTGCTTCAATCATATTTCCCGGTCCCGACATATTCAGTGAACCTTGTCCATGGATTCCTAAGTTTGCATTAGAATGTATAGCAGATGATTCCTAAAAAAACGAGAAAAGTTATTCCAGACAAACAAAAAAAACATTAAGATTAAATTAAATTAAATATATGACTTTGATATATGCAAACCTTGAGAACAACTAAATTGCTTGCTTCCAGCAACGATGTAGCGACAATTGCATCATTGCCTCCATCTACAATCATTTTTGAATTCAGCATCAAGTAGATTTTGACAGACATACGAAGAGCCCCAAATATCTGAATTTTGATCCATGTATACAGAAGTCATCAAACCTTCCAAAAATTTACAAAAAAAAAATAAAAAATTGAACGAATTGTATTTTACGGGCCACCTATTGTGTTTTAGAAAATTGAAAAAAGCATAATAAAGATTGATTTAAAAGCTATATAACGAGTTAAAAAGATGAACGATGTGATTGAAGCGAAAAAGAATAAATAAAAACTCCTCCACTTGCCTTAACAACAGAATCGCTCATCAGAAGCTCTTCAGCCATTAACTCAAACTCCGACGATGCAAAGTGAGCCAGTCCGAAAATTAAAGTTGCAGCACATGACAAGCGAATTTGTCCTTGAACCTGAAGAAGAAGAAGAAAAAACAAAACAAACATTTTGTTTTAAAAGAAACATCGATTATATTGATAGAAATAATGTACAAAAAAATGTTTCTGTATGAACCGAGATACAAGATTGAGGTAACATCGTCAAAGAATCATATATCGTTGAAGTTCAGTCATTGGATCAGACGACCCAAGAATTACAAATAGCTGAAGAAAAAATTAAACATTTATGTACTTAAAAAAGCTGTATCTGTAGCCAAGATACAAGATCAAGATTCACATCATCAACAAATTATAAAGCAATTAAGTATGGTCATTGTATTAGACGACCCAAGAATAACAATTAGTTTTTTCTTCCCTCTGGTAATTTACCTTCACCAATCTAGTTACATCAATAAATCTCATTTTCTTTAATCAAACTAAGTATCTGAAATAAGTTCCGACAGAAATTTGAAAGAATTATTTGCTTCATCATCCACCGAAAAGCGGCTGCACGCAATCGTGTTGTAATAATGAAACCATTTTTCGAATGTGCAGAAAATATATTAACATGGCATTATCCACTTCCTTGCATCAAAACTTAATTCGCAAAAACAAAAAACAAAACAAAAATTTGGAAGACACCTGTAAAAAGAAGTACTAACATCACATACATACAAACAAACAAACTAGCGTTTATTATATATATATATATATACACGGAACATATATATTAGCTGCAGCTAGGAACAGGGTTACCTGAACACGGCTCCAGAACAGAGGAACCAAAGCCTTCGCGTGATCTTTGATATACACATTTGTCCAAAGTGGCTGCTTAGGGAAATCCAAGAGAAGCGTGTCGGTTAAAGTGGACATGTTGTGATTGCTTACAATAAGTATCCGAGGAACAGAATCATAGTATGTTCCAGCAGCACCGGAGTTCTCCGAGCAGCCAAAACTACTCCCACCTGCAAGCAACAAAAAGCAGGATATGTATAACTAAGCTCTAGAGCTGAAAATAAAAATGAAAATAATTTTTTTGTAAACGATAACCGTTAGAACAGCCTGAACCAATCTGGTTTCACCCCAACTTAACAGTTCCTTTCACACTAATAGAACTTCATCGGAATGATACTATAGCTTTGTTTTCTCCCAATCCTTCATTGAAAACCCAAAATTCTTCTTCAAAGTACTAATTTCCTCCATTACAGAATAAATATATTATTAACCCACAAAAAGCTAGTCTTGTTACCATGCATCAAGAAGTGCAGATCATCATGCCTGCTGAAAACATTAATAGAAACTCTTCCGCCCCCACCTCCCGCAAACCCGTTACCTCCGGCGACACTTATCTTGCCTCTTCCAATCCTTCCCTCCACAAAAAGAATTTTGGCACAACACTTCAGAGATCATTATGATAAACAAAAATGTATAATTACTCAATCCCAAAGTCCAGTGATCAATCCCAAATGCTATAATCATGAGCCAAAACAAGATAACAGGATAAAGGTGAAGGCAATTACATTCTATGAGCTTTGATATAAATGCTACCTCCAGACCCTCCACCGCCCTTGACGCCCCCGTAGCCGCCGTCAGCCAATAGATTCCCGTGAACGTCAGCCGTCTCGCTCACCTCCAACCAGATCGCGCCGCCTCCTTCCCCGCCATAGTCGACCTCCTTACTCGTCGTGCCTCCTCGGCTCCCGTAACTCGCCGGCTTGTCCAAAGTCGACCACGAGTAAGCATCGCCGCCCCATACATCGTCGGGGAACTTCGTGTTGTCCGTCACGCAGCTCGCGCCTCGGCCACCGTGGCCGCCGCCTCCCCCCTGCAGGCCGCTCGGCGTCCCGCTCGTCTCCGCTGGAGGCTCTCCGGCCAATCCGGTGACGTTGATCAACGAGCCACCGGATAAATCGGCGGTCCTGGCGGCAACGCGCACCGAGCCAGCGATAATCGACGAATTGAAACCTAAACTGAAATCGCCACTGATGTTGATCAGAATTGAGCATCCGAACGAAGGACACGCCAAGGTTACGCCGGGAAGGAGGTTGAGACTTCCGTTTCCTTCAATATACACGTCTTCTCCGAAGTTGAGGCTCGAATTGAGCTCGCACAAGGTGTTGAGAGAGCCGATTCCGGCGAGGCCGTCGTCGCAGGCGAGCGAGGGAGGGTGAGGCGGCGGAGACGGAGGCGGCGGCGAGGGAGGCGTGTAGTCTCCTCGGAAGGCGTCCGATTCGTCGGAGAATTCGCGGAGAGAGCTCACTCTGAGTAAAACGCAGAAAAGCGCCATGATTTTGAGGTTGTGAAGAAGCGAAATCTGCGCCATTTCCTGGAAGCGAAGCGAAGCTCAAAATCATCACCGAAACTCAGTTTCAGGCGAGTCTCTGAAGAACTTGCATGGAATGGATTAAGCAAGCAAGATCAAGCATTAATGGAAAGCGAACTTGAAGTGAAGAAAGCGAGCGAACATAAATGGGCTTTCATTGGGCCTTTATCCTATGTATGGGCTCTGCCTCAAAATAAGATTTATTGGCATAAGTACCGAATGTTTTTATTTTTATAGCAGTCTTTTAATTGTCATGGCCAAAGTTCTCAATTTTTATTATTTTGTGTTTCACCCCACTTTTTCAATTTTCAATTTATTATTGTCATATGTTTACAATTGATGTTGATGATGCTTGATGCGCGAAACGAAAAAATGATGGCGGAAACGAAAAAAAAAACCGCGAGACTATGTTTTTTTATGCATTTTAATTTTAAGACAATGGATATATGCTTATATTTATAAGACAATGTTTATTTTGAGATAATATATTTTAAAAAAATTAAAAAAAAACAACCGGATCCGGTTGAAAACCCGAATCCGATATTCAAAACCGGGTACCGGGTACCGGATCCGGGTATAAAAAATTAAATACCCGGATTTCGGGTACCCGGTTTCAATTTTAAAATACCCGGTTTTCGGATCCGGGTACCGGGTACCTAAAAAAACCGGGTAGCCGACCCGGTTTCACCCCATACATGGGCTGGGCTGTGCCTCAAAATAATATTTACTGTTAATAGCGATATAAGTACCGAATGTTTTTATTTTTATAGTATCGTTAACCCAATATTTTAATTTCCATGGCCAGAGTTCTCAATTTTTACTATTTTTTGTTTCACAAAAATTCCGTTCACTTTTTCAATTTATTTAAGAGATATTTTTGATATGTTATGAATACATTTTTATCTCTCTCGGAAGTAACATATATCCAAGACTTAATGGCACATCTAAAAAATCTGTTAAATAGATTAGATATTTTGGAAATAAGTAAAATAGTAAGCTTTGAGAAGTTCAGCCACGAAAAGAATGATAAGGTTTATTATGCTACCACAAAATTAGATAATATTAAACGTTTAATTTATTAGGAAAAGACAAGAAAGGAAGCTTCAAATGTTAAAATTCTCATAATATTGTAATGGAAATAAATAAAATGAACCAATAAATGGGAAACAAGTCACGAATTATGATCATTATTGAAGATTGTTATCAAATTGGCATCATCGTATTAACATGTCGTTTCTTATCACTCCCAGTTACATGTGCTTTCTTGTGAAGACTCCACTTCATCAGATTGAGAGAGTCAGGATTGTCAAACATTTTTTTTGTATTTATTATTAATAATATTTAATAATGTAACACAAATTATTGATTGGTGTCTTGATTGATATAGGAATTTTAGCCCACCTATGGTTTGGGCTTGTGTTGGCATAAAAGCCCAACCCACAATAGATTATAAGAACCGGGCCGAGTTTGACGCTTCTTCTAAAACTAAGAAAATCGGTGAACTGCAACATTTGGAAACTGCGGGCAGAGCTCCGAGATATAATGAAAAATGGCATCTCATTAATCGGAGAGCGGAACTGTTCTTCCCTATGTTACTTGAATTTTCAGATCATATACGACTAGCGCGATCTCTAAAGAAGAAAATTAACACTTTGTAATATTTCGACATTAAAGTCTTAGTGTTCCGACTGTGCTCTTGAATGTTCCGACGTTACGATATGATCGAGATTCGTGATTGCTCAACTTCTTCAAAAGAGACTCCAAAATAATTTAATTGCTTTTGTGATCGGGGAATTACATAATTAGAAAGAAAAAAAAGATAATAGAAGAAATAAAAATATAGATGAAATCATAGACTCTCTCTTCTTCCCCCAACGAATGGATCCTCAGCACAAACCAGGCTTGATTCAAGTCAAGAAATTTGTGTAATTTACCATCTCAGCTTTGCTGGAAAATACTGCAAATAAATAAAAGTCAAAGTATATTTATAAAGATGAATTGTAATAAAATATCCCAAAATAGGTAGGTAGGTAGGTACCTTGTCAATAAGAGACAAATAGTAAGGCTTGACCTTCTCTATGTCCACTCTCACCTTGCTCTTGCTGTACAGGTCATATTTGCTACACCAACAAAATAACATTAATATTTTGGTAGGTTTCAATTTTCCATATTTCATCAAGATACAATATATCTAGGGTTTAGCACATACATACATATATTGTTGCAAAAGATAGTCATTTTTTATTTTATTTTTTTATCGAGCAAAGGTACAAGTTTAATTAAGGAATATAAAATTGAGCTTACTTGAAAACGTGAAGCCATTTAAGATTTTCCTCGTCTTCCTTGTTCATGAGATGTTTGTAAGCTCCGGCTTTGTGTAAAGCTACAAATAATTATATATCAATACATTGCATTACATTCAATTCAGCTCAATTAAATAAAATATATAAATTTGAAATTAGATTCATACGATAGAAGGAGTGGTATCGGATGATGAACAATGCAGCTGGAGGCAAAGTGGTTCCATTTTCCTTAGCCACCTTCAAAGCCAAATAATATTCAGAATGATTATAGCCTCCTAATACATAATTAAGATTAATTTAGCATGAATAAAAAAATAGTTACCAAATACATATAGTCATCGTGACCCCATGAAATGACCACATTTTCTAGGCCACACCCTTGTAGGTAAATCCCATTCTTTGAAGTGTACTTGGGATTATTCATGTCTGCATTGTCCTTGAAGTACTGCAAATAGTGTTTTGTTTGTATAAATAATTAGCAGATCGTATTGGATGATAAAAAGAAGGGATGTACGTACCTTGTGGTGCACTATGGATTCATCAAAGGCACACCCCAAAGGATGAGTGTCGCCTGTGAGTGAGTACATTAATTAATTAATTAATTTAAGGATTGATAATCTAAAACTAAAAAATGATGAATAAACTCACTCACCAACAACAGCCCATTGGGGCAGGCCACCAAAAATAGGCAAAAGAAGAACCTTTCCAAGATCTAACAACAAACAATGAATCAAAACTCCTCGATATATTTTGTTTTTCAAAAATGATGATAATTAATTAGTAACGTGCCGTGAATGAGAGCAGTCAAGTGCAGCCAATCCTGGTGGGGGAAATCCTTGCGAATGGCCTCGGCGGTTTGGAGCAAATGCTGAATCTGAGGCTCGTCCAAGTCGGGATCGCTGTCGTCGACCACCTCGTTCAGAAGCTCGCAGCACTCCCATATCGTCATCTCCACCTTATTCAGCTTTCCATACTCCGCCCTCATCTTCTCCACCTATTATTATTCACAAACAATACCTACTCATTCAAATACCTACTAGTTCAAACATTCTTAATTTGACGTTTGCCTGGCTTACGTAATCCAAGGTCTGCTTTACGTGGTTGAGGCGGTAAAACTCCTCCACCGACTTTTGCCGCTCGCTCTCTGCCTCGTAGTCCCTGTATGTATTTTCCCCTCCCTCTCGTCACTCCTCAATTCTCACTCATATATATATAACCACCTGATGATTACCTGAAGGAATGGCCAAAGGAGTTGATCTCCGCCAAAACGCACCCGTCCTCGCTGGGCACCGCAAACCCGCCGTCCAACGCCAGAACTCCATTACTCTCCGAACCAATCTTCTTGCTCTCCGCCGCCGGAGACACTGCATTCCATCACCAACATTAATTTTTTTAATTTTTTTTTTTTAAATAGAAATATATATATATATACACGAACCGTGGTCGGGGTGGTCGATGAGGATGGTCATAGTGTTGAAAGAGAGAAGACGAGAGAGGAGAAATCGGTGTGAGGAGGAAGAAGAAGTGGCGGATTTATAGTGCAGAGCAGAGAAATTAGACGAGTCCTTGCATGGCAATATGCAAACTTTGGAGTCCTCAACTGCTAACAAATCCATCCAATCCATTCCTAGCGAACCGCTCAATAGTCAATATCAATACAGTGCGATCGCCTGCGATGCACCTGCACCAGCTCTCTGCATGCCACGTGTCACGTGGGAGAACAGAAGGAAAGGGTTGCAGGGAGATAGCCTAGGGTCGGGCGCAGAGGATAGGAGAAATTAGTTAAGTGATGAGTCAGCACTGCGTGTATATGATGATATCTGGAACGCGGAATCTAGTCACGCCCATGTAATGTAATCCCTCACATTTTATAATAGCTTAGCTGTTATATTTTATTTATTATATCTAGTCACGCCCAAGTTTGATTTGATTTGATTTGATTTTTGTTTTAATTATTTGTAATTAAGTATTTATCTGTTTGGCTAATTCGCCTATATTAGTAAGAGAAGTGATCCGTTGGATTGGATATTAAAGGTTCAAATTTGTTACCATATAGTTTTTCTCGCTTTAATTAGCTAAAATTATCCGGTCAATACTAATTATCCACAACATTCTGTTGTAGAATTCAAAATTCGGTTATTATCCACTAAAATCGAAATCATCTATTATTGACGGCAAAAATACCCAAAGTTTGGTCAAAGAACCCCTCGTGTACTCAAAGTTTAAAAGTGGTGGCAAAAATACTCAAAGTCGCATTTAGGGAGTTAACCACTCCTTTCTCGTAACGCCGTTAACTTACCTGTTGACTATGGCCACGTGGACAAATTTGTTTTGTTACGTGTAATCGTTAGGGGTTCAATTAGTTGTACCAAATAATATTAACTAGGGGTTTAATTCGTTGTTTTGTCGTAAACGAGGCTGATGTGGGCTCGTTCACGTGGCAAAAATTGTTAATGCCAACAACCCACGTTTGTCCATGTGGCCAGAGTTAAAGGGTAAGTTAACGGCGTTACGAGAATGAAATGGTCAACTCCCCAAATGCGACTTTGGGTATTTTTGCCACCACTTTTAAACTTTGGGCACACGAGGAGTTCTTTGACCAAACTTTGGGTATTTTGGCCGTCATTAACCCATTATTAAATGCAATGCAATGGTGAGATAGATTATAATACGTTTGGTATATTTGGACGGAAAACGTGTCGCCGACAAAGCAAAAGCGTAGTTTCAAATTCATGAGCAGCCAAGTGGCTTGTTGTCGTGTTTGACTTTTGACCATATTATCAATCTTCATTCATATACATTTATGCGTAACTTACTAATTTAAATATCACATCTACAAATGTGTCGTCTTTATTTAAAAGAAAAACCCATGAAATGCCCAAAAATCATCTAAGGTTTGAGGGAAATGCCCATACTTTAAATTAATTCATTTATGCCCATTTTAGATAAATTTTGGACCCAAATTCCTGGCAGTGAGTTAGAAAGAAAACAAAGCCCCTCGGTGGGCGCCAAACTGTAGAGGGGGTTTTTCACCACCCTTTTTCCAGTCACAAAGACAATCATCAAATAACAAACAAATAACAACAAATGATGAATATCTCTGTTTTATTATAATTTCCGAAATGAGCTCGGTTTTCTTCCGTTGAATAGCTGGACAGATGAAGGATCATGAGCCTCGGGTCGGTTTTCTTCCGTTCTATTACAAGGTTTCTTTCTCTCTTTTTCGGGTCTTTTTTCCTCTATTTTTCCGAGCCTCCCCAGATGAGGCTTATATTGCCCTTTTATAGAGTTTACAATTTACATTATGCCCCCTAGTATTTTTCCCGCCTTTTCCCTTTTTAATCATTCGCCTCCCAGAGTGATTCGATGGAAGGCATGGCGGATTCCTGCTTTCGTCGCTTCCGAGCAGACTGTCATTTTGGGTAGGTGAGCTGCATTAAATGCACGTCCCTTCAGCCGTCATCGGGCCTTGCAAACCCCGGCGCTGACACCTTTTATCGACTGGGTAGGTGAGCTTCATTAATGCACGTCCCTTCGGCTGTCATCGGGCTCTGCATAATCATCATGACGAAAACCCTCGTCGAGTGTGACAGGACACTTCTTCGCAACTTGCTTTTGTGTGGTTGTGCTTCCTCGCGATCAAACCTCCTCGGGGATGATCCTCCTCGGGAATAATCCCCCTCGCGATAGAGCTTCCTCAGAGATTATCCTCGTCGGGGATAATCCCCCTCGGGGTTGAACTCCCTCGGGGATTATCCTCATCGGGGATAATCCCCCTCGGGCTGAACTTCCTCGCCCCCTTTCATGTCGTTTGTGGGCAAAACGACACGAGTTGTGTTGAGGATGGATTTGACCAAATCCGACCTTAACAGTTAGTCCCCCATTTTATCAAGTGTGTACACTTGGTAAAATAAAGTATAACTGTTACGGAGATCGGTTCTAGCCGGCATTAGTTATCCCCCCGGTCGATGATTGCTTCTTCGGCTCCTCGCGTGGTTATATTGTAAAATTGCTTCTTTTCCTTGCCAAGTCTCCTTTGCGTCCCCCCCGGGTTGTTTCCGCTTGCTCTCTTTCGGGCTTGCTTGCCTGCTTAATCATATATATATATATGTGTATGTGAACGGCCAGAGAAGTTTGCGAACTCCGTCGACCACTTTAGTTGACACGGTTGCCCCGATGCATGTTGTCGGGGAACCTCATCGCAATTTGTTGGGTCTATCCCTCGACGGGCTAACATGCGATGAGCTATTTACGCAAGCAACCCTTGACGAGGAAATTTCTCCCTCGAGGAACTATATCTCCCTTGAGGAAGTTTTTGCGATGAAGATACCGGCGATGAGAACTCCTGCGATGAGAATACCTGCGGTGGGCTCCTTTCTTAGTGACTTTTAGCATTCCCGACAGTTCCTGTTCCTGGGTCCCACAGCGTTTCAATTCTCCCAAAACGTCAGTCTCGAATTTTGCGCAAATCTTTTCAGCGTTAGACGCTGACGCTTCGCACTCGAGTATTTTTGGGATATGCAATGTCTCGACAATCTCCACCGTTGATGTCTTTCGCACGCTTCAGATCTGGACCGTTGGACCGAAGCATCGGTTTGCCTCCCTTCATTCCTTTCCTTACAAATTTGAAGTCCCGCCTTCTTCAAACACCTTCCGAAACAGCGCAACAACTTCTCTGAACTTCCTTGTGATTTTCATCCTGTAATTCTCCTTTTCTCACTCATCTTCCGGATTTCTTCTTTCTTTGTTCCTGAATATTTCGATGGCTTCTTCCGACGTTGGTCCGATCTTTAAGACGCGGAGCCCTCTCTCCATTATGGCTGAGGAGAGGTTAGCAGTTGTCAAGGAACAGTACGTCGATTCCGAGCTTTTCCCGGCACGCCTCCCTTATGAAGGTGAACTTGCCGACACCCCCAGGAACGAATACGTCTGTGTTTACGAATCATTCTTCAAGACCGCCGGCCTTCGTTTTCCGGTGCCGAATTTGATCGTGACGTTCCTCTACGCCTTCAGGGTTCCTATCGCTCAGGTGAGCCCTAACGCTATCCGCTTCCTAGTGTGTACGCTCGCCATCGCCTGCGAGCAGAAAGCCGAGCTTACCCTTGAAGACTTGATGCGTCTCTTCAAGTTGTCGAGGAATCCGAAGAATCTGGGCCGGTTTTCCCTCTCCCATCGCGTCTCCCTCTCCCATCGTTTTCGGGGCCATATTCTCGAGAATACACCCTCGAATGAATCCGGCTGGGAGAACCGCTATTTTTTTGTGAAAGTAGACCGCACTACTTTCGGCCCCAACCACAAGTTTCTGCCGAGGCAATGGGTCCCCGAGGGGATACATCTCCCCCGGTATAGACCTGAGGAAGGTGGGGAAGCTGAGGCACGTTTTAACAAGATCCACCATGCCCTCCTCGCCAACCTCATCGGGACTGGAGCAAAGATTTTGGGGGTCAGCGCCTCGTGAAATCTGGAGTTTATCAGTTGGTCCGGGTTCACGGGCCTTCCCCAGATACTCTTCTTCCGGTGGGATTTTCTCGAACGCCCGTGCCGGAAGGGTCTCCTGTGGAGCGGAGGAAAACTGCTCCAAAAACGAAGAAGAGATCCAAGCTGGATCTCGTCGAGAAGAAAGGGAAAATCCCCTTCGGGGGCAAGGAAACCGTCCAGGAACCGCCAGATTCTCAGGTGCGATCAGACGCTCCTCGCTCCTTGGGCCTTACCCCTCGAGGGGGTAATTCATCGGGCAAGAGGCCTCTCGAGGATACTTGCGACGAGCAGCGCTCGGAGTTAAGGTCGGACCCCAACCCTCCACGTACTTCGGATACTCATCGTCCCCCGACGAGGTCTCCTCGAGGAGATACGGGCTCGTCTGCTCCTCGTCCTTCGAAGGAGTCTTCCCAAGCTGATACTTCTTTGGGCAGACGGCCAGCCGGAGAGACACCCGACGCCCCTCCTGTGAAGAGGGTTAAGGTTTCCGATCCGACCACCGAGCGCCGAATCGCTACTCCTGCTCGAGAGGCTGTGACGGAAAACTCGGGCCTTGAGCCGCCGAGTGGGAGCGAGGCGACGGAGAATGCGCCGAGCGGAGGAGAACCGTCTTCGAGGGCAAGGGATGGCTTCGACGAAGATTTCAACGATCTCGCCGTAGTGCCACCTGCCTCTCCTCGGGAAATGCAGCGAATTTCTCCTCGCCTTGAGGAAAATCTAGACCCCCGATATTCTCACTGTGAGGAATATCGCGCCTCCTGCCAAGAGCTTCCTCCTCCGCCATCCGGGGAGATTCCTGCCGGAGCTGTGCGGGAATCCGCCGTCGACCTTACGCCTTCAATACCGACATCTGCCGAGGATCGGGGACACGTTGCCCCCACCGGGCAAGAAGGAAAACAAGGAGAGGCTCATGGGCTTGCTGAGCCGTTGAAGGGTACTGGTGAAGCCCCCGAGCTTGCCGAGCAAGGAGCGGGGCGAGGAGACTTCATCGAGCCAGTACGGCAAGAAGGGAATCATGACGGGACCTCCGAGTTTGCCGACCACAGGTCCGTTCAGGAAGGAACTCCTTCTGAGCCTTTCGAGCCGGTGGTTTCCTCCAGCGCTCCCATCGCCGATGTTTCGGGGAATTTGGTAGCTGCGGCAGTTTCTGGGCCGGGCAGTGATGCCAACCTCCAGGTGTCTCTCGCTCCTCCCTCCGATACTCTCGTAGTACCTTCGGGGAGTGCTATCTCTCCGCGTCGGGACATGTCTCCTCTTCCAGACGTTCCGGTGCCGTCTTCCCCTTCGCTGTTTGCCGGTAAGGCGTTTGCCTCGAGAGCGCTGCTCCAAGATCGCTTCCCGTCCACGCCATCTCCGAGCGGGACTTCCGAGGAATGGGGGGTTTACTCTTCTGCGGCGTGCAGGGGTTTGTCCCTGGGAGCTGCGGGCGATCAAGAGCTCTACGAGCCTCTCGACGAGACTGATGGGTATCACGAGGGGACCGCGCTCTTCTTCCGGGCCCTGGCGCGATTTAATGACATGATCGTCTGCGAGAAGCAGTCTGTCATCAAGGCCGAGAGGGAAGCCTCGGCGGCAAATGAGCAGCTCGCAGTTCTCCGGGGTCAGCTCGAGATTTCTTGTCGCAATGAGCGGGAAAGCCGAGAACGGGCCGCAGAACTCTCCTCGGACCTCGATGAAGTCCGAAACGCGATGGAGCTGGAAGTCTCGCTCCGTCGGGTCGCTGAAGCCGAGCTCGCGGAGTACAAGAATTCCTTGGCTGCCAGGGAAGAGTCTCTCAATGCAGAGCAGGAGCGTTTTCGCCGGAGGGACTCGGAACTCTCTGAGGAGTTGGAGCGCTCTCGCCGACGTGAGGCAGAGCTCTCCGAGGAGCTTCGAATAAAGGCTCAACGTCTTACTCGAATCGGTGCGGCTATCGATACGCCTCCCGATGAAGAGGATCGCCTGGTTGCTCGGGTTAGGGCTGTGCTTAGGGAGCTCGTCGCGGGCAGAGAGGAGGCGAAGACTGAGGCAGCCGAAGAGCGTCACGGTCGGGAGCGCTTATTGAAAGTGCCCAAGCCAAGCTGAAACGTGCCTCAGAGAGGTTTGAATTCCTCAACCAGGCCGTCAGTGCCAACCGCCGGGCCGCCGCTTACCAAGCCAACGTCCGTCTGGCGGAGAGGATTCCTCTTACGGCGACTATCGAGGGTCTTAAGACCCGTTTGCTGAAATGGTGTGAGCTTCACGCTGCGTATCAGGGCGAGGCGAGCGAGCTGGAGAAGAAAGCCGCCGGAGACCCCAATTCTCCGCCGCTATCCCCCTGCAAGCCGCCGGATATTGACAGGCGTCGAGTAGAGGAGGGTAACCCCCTCGAGCCCTCCTCGCGCGACGAATATGGCTCGAACGTCGAGGCTTTATCTCCTCCGGAGCCCGTGGTATAAGACGACCCTTTCCGAGTTTTTTCTTTCTTTTGTTGCAAAATTTCGTTTGTTTTCAATGTTAAGTCTTTCTTTTGTGACTCTTTGTAATTTCTTTTTCTTTTGATGATGAATGAACTCTCTTTGTAATTTCCTGTAATGATATTATATCTCTTTATCGCGCCTTATTATATCTTTTCATATCCGTACCTTAAGTTCTCCTTCTCAGGCCGAGGTTGATCTTGCGAGGGGATCTCTGGAGGAGGAAATTTCCCTCCGTAAGGATGCTGAGATGAAGCTTGAGGAGCGTACTGCCGAGCGCGATGAGAGCAGACGTCTTCTTATTATTGCCGAGGGATCTCTTATCGAGGAGCGGGGACGTTATCGTCGATGCGAGGAGAATCTGATGGAACGACTTCGGCAGTTAGACGGGCGTCAAACTCGGATTGCTGAGGCTATCGATTTGCTTCCCGGTCAGGAAGAGCATATCTCTTTCTGGGTCCGAGATGCGATGAAGAAACTGACCGATGACCGTGATACAGCAAAGGGCAAGGCGATCGAAGAGCAATTTGCTCGGACGCGCGTTTTCACTGCTGCGACGGACAAGCTGGCGCGCGCCTTTGACAGATTAGGTGCTCTCGAGGCGTCTGCCAGAATTAATCGCGCATTGGGTGGTTTCCTCGCGAGTATTCGGCTTGTCGAGAAGAATCCTCGTCGCTCGACCCTTGGCGAGATCCGGCAGAAGGAGCTGCCATCGTGGCGAAAACTGGAGAAGGAGTACCGGGCCGAGCTGGCTGAGTTAGAGAAGAAGGCCGCCGGCGATCCCGCCTCTCCTCCACTCTCCCCTTGCGCCCCTCGCGCCGTGGTACGGGGTAGTTTAGCTTAGAAACTTGTAACCCCCCTCTCCCTTCTTGGGTTTGTCCGACTTTTCTTGAGTTTTCTCATCTTTTAGCTGTACGTTGTGTTCATATTTCCTCTTTTCAGGTTCGTCCAGAATCTGAGCTCCTCGACTTCGCAAGGCCTTCCTTGAGCCTAATTGCGCAGTTTCCCGACGAAGATCCCGCGCGCTTAGCCGTTATGGAGGAGATAGTTGAGGATGTTCTTCGTCGAAGCTGCCATACTTTCCTAGGAGAAATTGCCGATGCGGTGCTCGGCCAAACTTCCGTTGACGGCGACGTAGCTTAATTACGAACTTAATTTCTTGGTAGAAATTATTGTAGGCATTTTTTTTTGTAAAGACAACTTTTACTGTGATATTCTTCTGTAGACTATGCTTTGAATCAATCTGAATAACAACTTAATTTCGCACATTTCCTTTTTTTTTTTTATATAATCGCTTATAAGTGAGATGTATATCTCCTCCTCTCCTCTTGGGAAGAAAAGTTAAGTTTATTCTTTTATCGGCAATATTTATTTCACTCCTTGTTCGGTCATCACACCGAGCAGCTTTTTCGTAGGCACTCTCGTCCCTTTTAATTTTTGCTCGGCACTCTCGCCGTGGGCACTTTCGCCTCTTTTAATTTTTGCTCGGCACTCTCGCCGTGGGCACTCTCGCCTCTTTTAATTCTTGCTCGGCACTCTCGCCGTGGGCACTCTCGCCTCCGTTAATTCTTGCTCGGCACTCTCGCCGTGGGCACTCTCGCCTCTTTTAATTCTTGCTCGGCACTCTCGCCATGGGCACTCTCGCCTCTGTTAATTCTTGCTCGGCACTCTCGCCGTGGGCACTCTCGCCTCTTTTAATTCTTGCTCGGCACTCTCGCCGTGGGCACTCTCGCCTCTTTTAATTTTTGCTCGACACTCTCGCCGTGGGCACTCTTGCCTCTTTTAATTCTTGCTCGGCACTCTCGCCGTAATTGTCTCTTGCGGGTATCATTTCATCGGGTACGAGCCGACTAATTTCCGGGGCTTCCATAGGCACTCTCGCCTTATTTGTCTCTTGAGGGTATCGCTAGGTTTCGTCGGGTACGAGCCGACTAGTTCCCAGGGTCCCATAGGCACTCTCGCCGCGTACATTTCCTCGGCACTCTCGCCGGCCCGGGCTTGCTCGGCGTCCTTAGCCGTAAATAGGGTCTCGGCCTGTTTTGCCGGACCGGGCTTGCTCGGCACCCTTAGCCGTATATATGATCTCGACATGTTTTGTCGGACCGGGCTTGCTCGGCACCCTTAGCCGTATATATGATCTCGACATGTTTTGCCGGACCGGGCTTGCTCGGCACCCTTAGCCGTATATATGATGTATATATATATATATTTAAATGGTACTATCCCCGAGCAGAGTTGCATACACCCTTTGCCAACTTTATAAATTTGCTCGCTCCTTAATGAACAAAAGAAAAACATACACATATCGGTATTAAAAACAAAGCCAAACAAACTTCTACCACCTAATATAATATACTAATGGTTACAAAGGGGTAGCCACTCCAATCCTCTCCTCGCGCCGAGCAGCGTATGAGTTTTACTCCGGGCTCACTCTTCCTCGATGATCGAGCAGGCCGTCGTTACGACCTTCTCCAGGGAGTCTATGCTGGTGCGCCCGAAGTTACATTTCGTGCAGAGGTGGGTGTACCACGTGGTACCGAGGATGTAGCATGACCTGCAAAAACCGCAAGCACTACCTCGGCGTCGGCCAAAACACGGCGGGCTGACGGAGTTTTCCCGCTCGCACCTTCGTGGTCTTCTCGTAGACAAAAACGTTTATGTCGCACCTCCTGCAGAACTCTATGTCGAGCAGTCGACCGCGTGGGGCGGGCGCCTGCTGCTCGGGGTAATCGGTTGGGTTCCCCGCCGTGAGCAGCGGGGGAAGGTCTTCGAGTTTGGCCCTGGGAAATAGCCCGTTGACCCTTAAGAATTTTATCCCGTGCTTGATGGTGGACAGGTTGTTGACCACGTCGTCTAAGGTGATTCGGTGGCAGCGAGGCAGGCATAGTTTTACGAGCGTCGGGTTGTCCTGCAGAATTGTCTTCAACGCGGCGTTGGTGACCTCGAAGCACCCATCCAGCGTCAAAGTCTCCATCTTCCCTTGAGATCTCCTCGCCAGCCCCAGGAGATTGTCGTCTTCCATCCGCTCGCTCAACGGGTTGTAGATGCTGATGTTGCGCCACAGAAGGCTGTTTCCCCGAACCTCGTCGCGCAATGACGTGCATACTATCTCCAACGCGAGGAGCTCCTCGGGCATAAGATATGGCAGGACCAGTTCCAACGCGGGGTGTGGTTCACCTGGTACTCTTAGCTCCTCCTGGTCCCGCAGGCTTTCCGTGGTGTCTTCCTTGGGCCATTCCCAACCTTCATCCACTATCATCTCTGACTCGTCTATGTAGTTTTGGCCAATTTCTTCCCTGAGCGCCATTTCTTTTTGTATGCTTTCTCGACGTGTAACGTGAAAATACTAACAAAAACTGGTTTCGGAGTAAGAAAGGGACTTTTATTCTCTAGGTGGAAAGATTTGTACTTATCTGAGAGTTAACCGAATTCGTTTTTACTTCCGCAGACTTGTTCTCCTTGGTCCTCTCCAAACTTCCCATTTTATAGCCGCCGATTGTTTCGCACGCAACCCTTCGTATTCCCTGTTTCGCTGTCACTTCATGACGCTTCGAGAGTCACCCCGACTCCTTGATACACGTGCGCTTCTTTTCCCGATTAACCGTCTATACGTCTACCTCTCTTAAACGCAAGGAGTCCGTACGTCTCCCCTTCTTACGTCACTCCTGCCCTTGAGTTGCCTCCTTGGGTTATTCTCGTTGTTTTCGCGCGCTCAGTCACCACCTCGAGCACGCTGCTAACGATGGTGTCGTTTAATGGCGTCATGCTCCTCCAAATTCCTGACTGTGAGTTAGAAAGAAAACAAAGCCCCTCGGTGGGCGCCAAACTGTAGAGGGGGTTTTTCACCACCCTTTTCCAGTCACAAAGACAATCATCAAATAACAAACAAATAACAACAAATGATGAATATCTCTGTTTTATTATAATTTCCGAAATGAGCTCGGTTTTCTTCCGTTGAATAGCTGGACAGATGAAGGATCATGAGCCTCGGGTCGGTTTTCTTCCGTTCTATTACAAGGTTTCTTTCTCTCTTTTTCGGGTCTTTTTTCCTCTATTTTTCCGAGCCTCCCCAGATGAGGCTTATCTTGCCCTTTTATAGAGTTTACAATTTACATTATGCCCCCTAGTATTTTTCCCGCCTTTTCCCTTTTTAATCATTCGCCTCCCAGAGTGATTCGATGGAAGGCATGGCGGATTCCTGCTTTACGTCGCTTCCGAGCAGACTGTCATTTTGGGTAGGTGAGCTGCATTAAATGCACGTCCCTTCAGCCGTCATCGGGCCTTGCAAGCCCCGGCGCTGACACCTTTTATCGACTGGGTAGGTGAGCTTCATTAATGCACGTCCCTTCGGCTGTCATCGGGCTCTGCATAATCATCATGACGAAATCCCTCGTCGAGTGTGACGGGACACTTCTTCGCAACTTGCTTTTGTGTGGCTGTGCTTCCTCGCGATCAAACCTCCTCGGGGATGATCCTCCTCGGGAATAATCCCCCTCGCGATAGAGCTTCCTCGGAGATTATCCTCGTCGGGGATAATCCCCCTCGGGGTTGAACTCCCTCGGGGATTATCCTCATCGGGGATAATCCCCCTCGGGCTGAACTTCCTCGCCCCCTATCATGTCGTTTGTGGGCAAAACGACACGAGTTGTGTTGAGGATGGATTTGACCAAATCCGACCTTAACAGTGAACGCCTTCGTTATCAATAAATCTTGTCGAAGAAATTTCATTGACGTTTTCAATTGAGAAAGGATTTGATTCCGTCATACAAAGTTGACATGTTTTACAAATGAAATACAATTACATATATGTAACTAGAGTTATATTGTGTGTGTGTAAGGTATTAGTATATACCTTCGCTGATCATATTTGGATTTTTGGGAATGCCCGATGTCTCTCCCTCCGTATACATTATTATCCTGCATAAATTACCATTTGGCGTGTCAATTCTATTACGTAATGGTATGTATCAAAGTATGGTAAACAGACTTACATTAATTTAAAACCAAATTTTGTAAACAGATTTAAATAAAATGAGGCAAAACGAAAACCAAGTTTCGTAAATAGATTTACATAAAATGAGGCAAAACGAAAACCAAGTTTTGTAAACAGATTTACATAAAATGAGGCGAAACGAAAACCAAATTTCGTAAACAAATTTACATAAAATTAAGCAAACGAAAACCAAGTTTCATAAATAAAAATTCGAAATAAAAAATAAGATTTAGATTTTAATCATCAAAATAGAGAATATCAAACATGATTTGTTAGAGTTAATAGAAAATAATACTAATTAATAGGGGAGATTTGTTTTTAATTTATTTAGTTTGCTACATATAAGGAAAAAAATTATTTTTTATTTTAATTAAAAAAAAAACGAATTATAATTAAATGTGATTTAAAAATTAGAAGGGCAATTTAGTCCATATTTCAATTTATTGGTGGTTATGATTTCCATTATTGGAAATGGACATTTTTTTTAAACCTTGAGCCACAAATGGGCATTTGCCTCATTTATCCTTATTTAAATTGCTTTTCATATTCCTAAATATATAGTAAATAAATACTAGGTAGCAGAGATGTCGTTTTGTTAAATAAGAACGAGAAAAACGACACAATAATTAGATCATCAAACGACAACTCCGATTATAGTAACTTCTTAAAATAAATATGCCTTTACCAGGGTTGAATTTTACTTTAGTTATAAATTCATTTAATTAATGGTTATTTTCCTTTCTTGGAATTGATGGTTATTCTCTTTGTACTACTCCGGGTCCGGGTGTGGCTAGAGCCGAAGATGTTATCCACTTTTACATTTGAATTTGAATTTGAATTGATTACCGCGGTGAAAAAGGCTCGAGTGTAACTTCACTAATGTTGCTTAAATTTTTTTTCTTCACAAATCATGTTTAGTTCTTTCGAGGTTGCAGGCACAAAGGCCTAAATCCTATTATATGAAATGAAACTACTGTGTTTACAATTACATCTCATATTTACAAAGACCCTCTGATTAGCTTTTTGATCAAAATTCGAGTAATCATTTATCACCTTCTCACATCCATTTAATTTGTTAACGATTATATTCATCATTATCGGCGGTATGCTCGTAAATAAAACTTCGTTAATTTTATGCTATAAAATGTATGCAATTCAATTAGCTGGAGAATAGATTATAACAAGGCCGAGAAACAAGATGTAGAAAAGCCCAATACTTGGTTGTCTCACTTCACTTTATTTAAGAAGTGATGTTTGCCTTTGGGTCATTGCATGACTATTTTCCTTTGTTGCCAAAACTGACCAACATTCTTGGTTTAATGTGTAATAATAAAAAATATAATACTATTAATTAATAGACCAGCAGAAAGTGCACATTTGTTTTTTCAGCAAATAGAGATAAGAGAATCATACACTTCAGTTTCCATCTTTACTTGTAGATTTTGATTAGACTTTTATTTTATATATACCAAGGTTCAACTTACCGAATTTGCCGATAAATCGCTTGCCGTTTTCGACGGATTAATCGATAACTTACCGATTAACCGACGGAAAACTTATAATACTGTAGCTTACCGATACTTTTCGATGATTATCGACGGATTATCGACACTTTTCGATACTTTTCGACGGACAACTTATAAAATATTTTTATAATATCATACCTCAAAACATATGTAAATAAAGTCATACACACATATAATTCCATCACAAGTCTCAAATATAAAACACTAATAAAACATAGTCTCACAAATCTCAACTCTCAAACACATAGTCTAAAAACTCAAACACACATAATAGATAGATAATACTCAAACCGACTTCTCCGACCTCAGAAAAACGACAATCTCCCGTGGGCTTCTATAACACCGCTGACACCACTTGCTTCTAGATGCATGTTCAGATATTTGTTCCAAAACAAGCCATGCATGTTCGACGTGCGTACGATCTCCTGCGCAAAAAATTTTGTTCTTATCGGTGCCGGCCAAATGTTATTTCATTCTTGTGATTCCGCCATCTCTGATCTCCTTCCCGCAATAATTGCACTTGAAGCCCGAGTTGTTGCTCGGATCCCCATATGGAGTGCGATTCTCCATCGTAATGTTGTCTTTACTCATCTTCAACCTAAATAACAAGAAGAATTATGAGAATAGTTAAAAGCAGCAAGACAAATGGCAAAAGTATGTATTTTTGCCGCAAAAAATATAATTTTGCCTCAAATTTGAAATTAAATTGCACCAAAATCTCAAATATTATAGGAATAAATATTTCATTAAATCTAACGGCATGACAAGTCACTAGATTACCTCAAAAATAAAAAAAAATAAAAACTTTGAAGACTTTTGCCACAATTAATAACTTATCCAAATTAAGCTCAAACCTAAAATTAAATTGCACTAAATCTCACATTATTATACGAATAATTATTTAATGAAAGCTAACAGCATGAAAAGTCACTAGATTACCTTTGAAATAAAAAAAAAATATAAACTTAAAGACTTTTGCCACAATTATGAAAATAGCCGAATTGTCGTCGAATCTGAAAATAAATTACACCAAAATATCAGATTATTATTTCAAAAAATATTTAATCAATGAAAACACTAAAAAAAAAATGAGTAGATCACCTCACAAATAAAAAAAAAAAAGATCAACTTAGAATATTTTTGCTGCAATTATGAGAAAATCGGATATAAGCTCAAATCTGTAAAAACAAATTCACCAAAATCAGAGATTAATATTCCAATAACTTATTAATGAAAGAGAAACATAAAAAAATTGATTAAATTACTTTAAAAATTAAAAAATGTGAATTTCTATACTTTTGCATAAAAATAAAAATAAAAACCAAAAAAATATTGTAATCTTGAAATTCAAGACCTTAAAACCCTACAAACTCATATTTCTTACTAACTACAACATAAAGCATATACAAACAATAAATCATCAAAAAAATATCTATATTTTTTTAACAAATTTCTAAATTCAAACCTTTGTATACTTTTGCCTAACAAGAATAAAAATCCGAATTTCCTCTAAATCTAACAAAATAATTATGAACTAAGTAATCAAAACAAGTTTTCATCAATATATATTCATAAGAATTCAAAAAAACAACTCAAAATCACAAAAGTATCAATCTTTATCCATTTTTAAACATAAATCATATGTGAAACTAACTCTTAAGTTTTGAACTCATCTAAATCTTTTCAAAATCGTGAAAATGAGTAAATATCAAAGAACAAATGCATGATTCATATAGATCTATAATTATAAGTCATAAATCTACCGAAAAGCTCAAAAAAAATTCGACCAAATTCGGTGAAAAATACCTAAAGAAAAACTTAAGAAACTTATGCTTTTAATTGAATAATCAGTGAAAACTAGGGAAAGAATCGAAAAAAGCCTCACTTACCACTTCGATTTTTGGCGAGAACCTCCAGAAATGAGCTTCGGCGGTCGAAAATGGCGAGAAACTAGGGTTTGCATCGATTCTCGCCGAAAAAATGATATTTATAATACCTCATTAAATATTTTTTTAATTGAACCTATTTTTTACACTGCAGAAAACGATAATCGACTGGTAAAATGCTTTTTGATTTTCGCGATAATCGTCGAAAAACTATCAAAACGAGAACTACGGCGACCGAATATTTACCGGTGAGCATCGGTAAGACCGAAAAATTGTCGATTATCGACAATTATCGTTGATAAGTCGAACCTTGATATATATCACTTACAAACACTAAGAATCTCATTATAACTCTCGTTTATTATTGAAAGTAAATACATCTGTAATAGCGGAATAAATACCTCTAAAGTGATAGCGTTTTGCGCAGCACATAGAATTAAGAGAATATCGATGTAATCTCAACTTTAATGTGTTGACTGATAGACTAAAAACGGAAGTATCAAATCCTAAAGTTTGGTACTTCTCCAGTTATACAAAATAACAGCGAGAGTGTATACCGGTTTGAAGCTCTACTTTAACAAGTATTTATGCCTCAAGTATTCCTTAACTTTATTAATATAATTTATAAAATTATGATTCATGAATTAGTGGGCACTAGAGCTGCACATGTCGCGTCGTCACTCGCGACACGACGCGTCGCGACGTGTACAGGAGGAATCGCGACGCGTCGCGATTTTGCGGCAAAAGTCGCGATTCGTCGCGATTCTGGGCACGCGTCGCGACGCGTGGGATGGTGATCCGAAGTTTCGATCCGACAGCCAGGATCGTGCCACGTCATCGATCCGTGTGATGTGTTTGTTTGTGGCAATAATAACACGTTTTTCACCCGAAATTTATTACCCAACCACAATTTTTACCTACTTTATTCGAATTCAACCCTAAAATTTCAAATTTTTATTTTTTTTACCCACTATTATTCACCCACCACAATAATTATTCACCCACCCCACCCTCTCCTCAAACCCTATAAATACCACCTCTTCCTCCCTCATTTCCTCACCAACAATCTTCCATCTCTCTCTCAAATTCTCTCAAGTTCTCAAGTTCTCAAATTCTCTCAAGTTCCAAAGTTCCAAAGTTCTAAAGTTCCAAAGTTCCAATTTTCTAAATTCCTAAAGTTCTATCATTATGTCTCGAAGAAGCGGCGGTAGTTCCGGGGGTCGAAGGGCGGCCAGGAATTTGCAACCCCAATTTCTACAAGGGGGAACATCGGATACTTGTCCCGACGACTACATTCCCGTTAGGCTACCGGCAGAACTATTCCCTTCCCCTCACAATCCAAATTATCCCGACGATACAGTACGGTCTCTAAGACCTAGTCTAGTCCGGGCGGTGGCCCAGCACCACGCCAATCCCGACCGTGTGCCCCTAGAGTTGGTCGACGCGGTGGCTCAATGTAGGGGGGGAAATAACGATCCTTTTTTCAATCTCATGTTACGGGAAGGTGCCGAATACGGAGCTCAAGGTCCCGAAGGTGCCGATCCCGACGAACCTCAAGCTCCCGAAGATGCCGATCCCGACCAAACCCAACGTCCCGACGATGCCGATCCCGACGACTATCAAACGCCGCCCTCGATCCGTGGTTCAAATATCGGGGTGTACCACCGCGGTTCTCCTCAACCTTCCAATCAAGATAGCGGTGAAGCCTCCGTTGCCCGTCCTCGACGAAGTCGACGTCCTGCTACCGGGTAATAACCTTTAAACCTTTTTTTATTTCATTTATTATTAATTTTTTATTAATTAATAAGTTAGTACTTAATAATAAATAATAATTAATAATTAATAAGTAATAAATAATAATTAAAAAAAATAATTGAAAAAAAATAATTAATTTTTAATAATTAATAATTATTAAATAATAATCACTTGAAAGTCTTAGTATGCTCTGTGGTTGCGGTTCCGACTGATCTTCCACATCAGAAACGATTTTCTTGAAATTTAATTATCATTTAATCATATTATCTTAATTAATTAATTTTGTTTAATTTTTTTTACGATAAATATTATAGTTTAATTATTTTAGTTTAATTAATTAATTTGTCACGTCTCTTGAAAGTCTTAGTATGCTCTGTGGTTGCGGTTCCGACTGATCTTCCACATCAGAAACGATTTTCTTGATATTTAATAAGTTAACGGGATTAAAAATGGTAATTTGTATGTGTGGTGATTATTATAAAGTTCTTAATGGAATACGGTGTCTTAGAAAGATTGGTTTTTAAATAAGGTTTGCTTTGCAATCTCCTCCAAGCTAGCCTGGGAACCTCGGGGAGTTCTGTCTAGAAAAGCTTGGGCATAAAGCGAGATCATAGCATCCTTTCCAGTCGATCTGGCCGTGGAACCTCGGGGAGTTCCGTCAAAAAGAGCTTGATAATGATTTCCACACATAGAAAATACCATTTTTAATTTCGTTAACTCTTTTAATTAACTATATGAAATTTAATTAATTAATATGATTAATATTAATATTTAATCCATGTAAAATTAATACCCATTTTTATTTTGTTAACCTTTTTTCTCCCGTATATTTTTAATAGGGAAAGTCCTCCTGCCTTGTTGTGGGGACGACCAAACAAAGCGAAGGTGTGGGATTATTTTCACGAGGAACGACGGGTGGAGAACGGTGTTCGAATCAAGATCGCCACGTGCAAGAAGTGCCATGAAACCCTCGATGCGTTGGGGGACAAAGGAACCGGCTACTTGACGCGACATAAGAAAGCGTGCTACGGAGACGGTAACGAGGTAAACACAGCACAGGTAAGTGCTCTTACCACCGAAAATTTACGGAAATGGACCCTCGAGTGGTTACTGTCTACGGGCGCACCGATGAGTTTGGTGGAAAACCCTGCGCATACACAATATATGCAAAGGGTTAATCCGTCTTACGAACAGTTTTCCCGTACGACATATACCAGGGACATGGAGTCTGCTTACAAAATGCAAAAAAATTATTTGGTCGATTTTTTCAAAATGTCCAACATTAACGTTGCTTTTACCACCGACTTGTGGAGCGGTCCGAGTCTTAACGACTATTTGAGTCTGACCGCCCATTACGTCGACGAGAATTGGGATCCATGTCAAAAACTTTTAAACATGTCACCATTCGAGTGTCGCCAACCGGCAAAAACATTTCCGATAAATTAATAGAATTATTCAATGATTGGGGTTTGCAAAATCGTATCATTTCTATTACGTTAGACAATGCCGCAAACAATAACGCCGCTATTACTATCTTAGAAAATAGTTTGCCCGGTTCTCCTTTTCGTAATATTTTACATCAAAAATGTGCTTGTCACATCATTAATTTAATTGCTAGAACGGGGGAACGAAATATTTTAGGGCACGTTGACAAAATACGCGGCGTTGTCGATTGGATCCGGCATTCTCAAACCGTTGTTAGGTGGAGACGATTTTGTAAAGAGCACAATCATAAAGCTAATAAGTTTGGTTTAGACAACAATACACGATGGAACTCTACATATCTAATGCTTTCAGTTGTTTGTAGACAGAGATTACCGTTAAGCGCTTTCCTCCTCACCGAACTAGAGGCCTCGGAGCGGATCACGGAGGCAGAATGGGAAATGGCCCAGAAATTCACCCAATTCCTTAAACCCTTTTACGCTGTTACTTTAAATTTTTCAAACCAAAGACAACCTTCCTTGAATCATGGTCTTTCGGGTCTTTACGAAATTACAAACACTTTTTCTGAATTCGCAAATGACCCTGTTATTTCGCCCATGATTGAGGGAATGGTTGCAAAATTCAAAAGTTATTGGGATCCACCCCCTTTTTCGTATTGTTTCGGTGCTATCTTGGATCCCCGTATTATGTTTACGTTCGGGCCTTTGATGTCAGCAATCGGGACAAACTTAGGGGTGGATTACACTGATTATATTAAGGTTGTTAATGAAGCTTTTTATGAACTTTACAGTGAATACGACCGGCGGTTCCCACAGTTCAACGTGGAGGCGGAGCAAAGGGCAGTTATGGAAAGCCCAACCAAGACCGGCCTAGCATTTGTCCGGAGACTGAAGCAAAGACTGGATCGCGGAGAAGCATCGGGATCCGGTACGCCACCGGCACGAGCGGAGGAAACGGACGGTGCCCCGCAAGAACTGAAGCGGTACTACGGCCTGCGGATCGACGAGGACTCCGTCGAGTTCGATGTGATTGGATGGTGGAAGAATCAACGGGAAAGATTCCCGATATTGGCGAGAATGGCGAGGGATATACTGTCCATCCCCATTTCCAGCGTTGCTTCGGAGAGCGCGTTCAGCTCGGCTCAGCATATAATCGACGACCGGAGGGCGTCAACAACTCCCACACACCTCGAGCAAGCGGTGGTGTTGAACGATTGGATGTTCCGCAACCCCACCATCGCCCAACGGACCGAGCCAACCGAGCTAGAGCTTATGACGCAAAGGTTTAACGACTGGTTCCCCGAGTGACGCAATGTAAACGCCAATATGATGTGCTCTTTCCTCTCTTGGTTTTATGTCCCTAAGGAGGGTTTTACGAGAGAGGTTTTAGTGAGGCATCTTGTAATATTTACACTGAATATTTACAACTTCTTCCACCATATTGTAATATTCACAATGAATAATACAACTTTTTTTTTAATATCTTGTTTTATCATATTTACTTATTTGTTTTAGAATTTTAATAATTATTAATATGGTACACGTACATACTTATTAACATATATTACAACTTAAAAATTAACTTATAATTTAAAATTAATAATATGTTACACAATAATAACATACTAAAATATTAATTTTGAAATAAATAAAGTTTAAATAATAAGTTTACATAATTTAATACTTAAATTCGGATAAAAACTAATAAAATTAAACATTGGAAACAAAAAATAACTTTTGCCGCACCCCTTTTTTTGGTCCTTCCTCGCTAAATCGCGACCACGTCGCGACGCATCGCGACCAGGCACGCCACGACGCATCGCGACCGGCCAACTCGCGATTTTGGCGACTTTAGTCGCGATCGGTCGCGATTGCTCCATGTGCAGCTCTAGTGGGCACAAGCAAAGACCAAAAGGAGATAGAAAAGAAAGAATAGACCTTATCTTTGGATCTTAAGCCAAACTCAATTGTCTCTTGGGGTCCCAACTTTAGTTGAAAGGACTTTTGGATATAATTTGTTTTATGAAATAATAAAAAGAATCATCACCTTATCTTGCACAAACATATATGTTTATTCTTATTCAGAATCACACAGAATTAGAAGCTCACAAATTTACATTCCAACTTGTGTTTTCCTTTCACTTTTTCTTAAAGATCATTTTTCAAATAAGTAGTAATTCAATCCAATACTTATTATAATGTAAATAAAGGGAAAAAAATCTTTGATGGGAAGGAATAAGATCGATCATCACTGACTAATGATCTGCCATTATGTGACTAAACCCTAAACCGAATCAAATATATTAATAATAGCGACATAACGATACAATATATATATATATATATATATATATTTCTTTTTATATTGATATAAACAATTTTCTCTTATCAGATTCAGAACATTAAGGTAATAAGTAAGTATTAATGAGAAACTCAGAATAATAAGCTATATTATATAAGCATGAGAGTGACATTTAGCGGTTGAAATTTGTAGCCATATCACTGTCACTTATGTTGTCGTTTCCACTTTATCTCTATGCATTCTTTATAATATATTAATTTAATTAAAGTATTTCAGATGTCCTTATAGGTGTCAAGTGGGCCCGTCCCGGCCCACCCACAACCCGTTAAGCCCATATTAAACGGGGCGGGGCGAGTTTCGGAAGAGTCATCAAGGCCCACCCCGGCCCATGAAATCAAACCCACAATATCACGGGGCGGGGCGGGCTTTTACGAGTCAAATTTTGTGGGCTTTTACGGGTTGAATTTCCGAATTGATATGTAATAATAATTTACATTTTTGAGTGGAAAGTATAAATCGAATTAAATACAAATTAAAATTAATACAAACATGGAAGATAATGAATAGAGTGATGAACAATAATACCTTTAATATTTTTGTGTTTGCTCGATATTTGAATTCTCATTTTGAAAGTCGAGTAACATAATGCAAATAAAATTCAATCACATACTTGAAAATTCAAACACATTCTTAGAAATTCTATATTATAATATATCAAAACTCTAGTTATAAAACAAAAAATTTCAAATCGATTATCGAATTTTGAAATTGATTAATGAAGTTGAAATTGTTTAATTTAGAAATTAAAAAACTATATAGAATATGTACAACAAATAAAGTAATGAATTGTGTAATATAAAGATAATTTTTATATTTATATTTTAACTAGTATCAATACCACAATTTAATATTTGTTTTTATATAAAAATGTGGTTTATGTGGGCTTTTAAACGGGGCGAGGCGGGTCGGCCACGGGGCGGGTTTATGTGAACTTTGGGGAGGGACGGGCTTTTATACGGGGCGTGTTCAAGGCGGGCCTAGAAAAACATAACCCAGCCTGACCCTTTTGATAGGGGCAGGCCTAGCCTTGCCCACAAAAACAAGACGGGCGAGACAAACCGTTTTTTTTTTTTTTTTTTTTACGAGTCGGGGCAGGTGGGCTTGGGCCTGTTCGGCCCAATTGACACCTCTAGATGTCCTTAACTCCTTATAACAAGAAAAAAAAATTACAATATCGAAGAGAACAAAAACTCACATACATATATGCTCAGTGTTAGACTGTTATTGTTAAGTCTAATTGATATAAAAATTATGAATATAAATCAGTGGCTGTGTTTGTACAGTGTACTTGTATAACTTTATATATATATATATATATATATATATATATATATATGAATCAGTACAGTTATATATAAGACATGAATTTTACGTAAACTTTAAATAGAAAAATTAAGGATAAGATATGATGTTGACTTGACACGGATATAATCGTCTCATTGAATTGAATTAATATTTATATCAAAAGTAGTAACAAGAGTTTTCATAGTTATATTCGGAGATAATAGGAAATATAGCAATAAAATATGCAATATAAGAATAAATTTATACCCTCTAAACTCTAATTCTCTAAGATATACAGGACTAACACGAGTTAATATTTAAATTATAAAATTAAGAATAAATTTAATACCCTTTAAACTCCTAGTGGATTGCCCGCGCATAGTGCGTGGGTAAAATATAGTTTATACTTTTAGATTAATATATTAATCATTTTATCTTTGATGTTTTTCAATGTGTATGATATTTTAATATTTACAATACAGTAGAACCTCTATAAATTAATATTGTTGGGACCGGTAAAAAATATTATCTTATCGGATTATTAATTAACATATAAATTAATAATTTATTAATTTATACATTAATATGAAAACATATTAATCAACAACAATTATATGAACATCTTTATTATAAATAATATTTTAATTTATTATATCGAGAATATTAAAGTATCAATATTAAGAATATCAAGAGACACTATTATAATTTAAAAAGATTTTATTAGAGTACCAATGTCAAAAATATTAAAGAGCTCAATGAAATTAAAGAGTAATAATAATAGCTTATTAGAATAGTGATAATTAAAGTATAATAATTATTACAGAATCATATTTTTAGAAAACTACATGATTATTGATGTAATGTTATCTTTTTATTTAATGTGATTTTATAGCTTTTTATGTTATATTTTATTTATAGTGATCTTATAATTATTTATGTAATTTTTTATATTGAATTATTAATTTATATATCACTTGGGACCTATATATTTTCTAAAAAAATTATTATCTTATAAATTTAGCGAATTATTAATTTAGCTAGTTAGGCCTGAGTCGGGACCGGACAAAAATATTATTTAATCGCGACTATTAATTTATTGAGTATTAATTTATAGAGGTTCTACTGTACATTATTCTCAAGTGCTTAAAAAAATTTAAATTGTAAAAAAATTCTAAATCTCGATACCTTCTCCACAATCAATAAGACAACTTGTGAGTTCCTCTTTAATAACATATAAATTTTAATAAAATATTCTAATCGTGATTATGAATCTATTTTCTAATACATTCGTATTATAAAGATATAAATAATGTTTTCACATTAATTAAATCATAAAAGAACGAAGTATTATCCAAATAATATATAGATTAATGATAAATAATAATTACTTTTATTTTCTCAAAATATATAATATTTGAGGTTTTGTTTTTACTAAACTTTTACAAAAATACTTTCAAAGTTCTTAAGAATATATATTCTCATCCTCACCATACTATATCCTATATTATTACTCATTTTGGATTAATTCTTTAAAAGAAAATAACCAAATTGTCATAATTATTGTTAATTCTTTCACGTCATTTGATGCCACTTAATGTCATTATATAACTGATCCATATGTGTGCAGCGTTTATTGCTCTTCTAATATATTAAGTTATTAACTACCTTCTTTAAATGCATGCAAATCGATACCTAAGGATTAATCACTAATTATATATATTTTCCTTATCATTCTTGAATCTTAAAAATAAAAAATAATCTACAAATAGAGAAAAAATATATAAACATATATATATATATATATATATAATTTCAACTCAGTGCTATTTATTCCTACCTATATATTCATCTCCGTAACTACCAAGATCAAGAATCAACATAACAACCGACATCGTTTATATAATAAGCCATGTATAGAGTTAATGAGTAATATATAGTTAATGCAAAAAGAAAAAGAAATAGGCAATTAAAACCCAATATCATTTATTCATATAATGAGCCACATCATTCATATGATTCAAATAAGATTTTTTGTTGTGTTTCCAATACATATTTTCAGAGTTTGAACGATCTCCAATGAATTTCAAGCATTCTTGAGAAGTGAATGTCATACATTTTGATATGAAGGGGCACATTTTTTTTTCTTCATTAGTTATTATTTATTAAGCTTTTTAGTTTGAAAATTATGATTGTTATCCCTAAAATTGAATATATATGCATTTTTAGTTTATATTAAACAGGAATACTATATATATATTGAGTGCACAACTATGGTGAAGTGATAACAATTAATAAATTAACAACCTCACTGATAACTTAAAAGTCTTGATTATACAAAAAAACATTATATATATATATATGTATACATATTTACACTTTATGCATTAGTTGCTTTTTACACAATACCTCTAAAATTTTGATCTTATTAAAATAAAAAAATTATCAGGGATGAAACAGTCAATGACTCTATGACAACGGACGATTTAGCGTTCAAAGTTATTCGAGTGCTTTGACAGTAACCTCCAATATTGTTTTTAGACGAACCTGCAGAATCCTTTTGGTTTTGTAGTCAACTTGCCGATCCTCGTCGAACCTTCTTATATAGTTATATCTCTCTTAGTATCAGAGATCAACCAAAACATTTAAACAAAAAATCGATATAACATGTTAAACAAAAAATTGCAAAATAATAAAAAAAAATTACTCTCATCATAGAATTGATGGAGAAGCAACTCACAATCAGGCAGGTGGAGAGACTCATTTGCGACCTCGGGAAAATGCTTCGAAAAATCTAAGAAAATAAGAATTCAAATAAACACTTTTCCTAAAATATGAATATATACAAAATTTTGACTTAGCACCATCGTCAAAGCCACCACTGCGCCACCGAGAAGCCGCCATCCTAATAAGAATTGCTTATGGCCATTGTATAAGTACGATGAAGAATTGGAAATAAAATAAAAAATACATAGATGCATGTATCCTAAATTTAATTTTAATATGTGTCATACTTATACCTATATATACGCAACAGTTATCAAAATTATTGTGAGGACTTATTGTATTCCAATAACAGCATACATTTATCATTAATGTATGCAACCTCTCCTATGCTTGTGATCTTTGATATCCCATGAAAATTAATAAATACAATGATACGGTACATACACTAATGCAATTAAAAAAATATGACACTTGCAATTCCGCTCACTGTATATTAATTAATAATAAAAGAAAATACATTAAATTCATATTTAAAAAAATTACAAATTCTTAGAAAAAAGAATTTCTCAATCCTTTGTTAGGGTTACTCTACATCTTCATTTTGAGTTGTGTAAATTAGAATTCTGAATTCTTTGATAACATCATGTCATTTCACTTGTCAGTTCCTCCTTTTATAATATTTAGATTTAGATTTAGATTCTCTAAGATATATATACGTTACGACTAACACAAGGTAATAATTAAATTATAAAATTTAATCAATATAAGTATCTCCCACTACGATTTAAATTTGCTATATATATCAAAATTATATTTTTCAAAATATTTAATAAAACTTGCTTCGATTAAGTAATTCAATATTTGACGAAAGAATTTAATTTAAATATTAAAAGACTAAAATAAATATACTCATAACTGGAATTCATAATAATTATTATTAATGTTATATATAGTATTTAGAAATATATATATATATATATATATATACGTGTATTAATAAGCATACATGTTAATATATACGTTAGGCTAATATACATATACTAAACAAAAACCAATATATAATAAGAAAAACCCATGAAATGCCCAAAATCCATTAAGGTTTAAGAGAAATACACATAGTTTCAATTAATTCATGTATGCCCATTTTTAATAAATTTTGGACCATTATAACCTTGATATTAATTATATATTTTTTAATTTCGTTAATTAATTATTAATTATTTAGGTTAATTTCGAAATTCGATTTTCCTAAAATTAAGGTGGAATTATTCCCTCCCATATTTATCTGATTTTAAATCTCTCTCTCTCTCTCTCTCCCCTTCCTTTTCACTGATATCGTCTCCTCTCTCTCTCCCCTTCTCACTGATATCGTCTCCTCTCTCTCTCTCTCGACCACCATCGCCGGATTTGGGCGGAGAGCGCGGCGACCGTGGGCGCGGCGGCCGAGGAGGTTGGACGACAACAACCGACAAGAGTCGCGACCCAAAACCACCTATGATCTCCATCAACGATGTCGTTCACAAGCTCCAACTCGTGCTCCTCAACGGCGTCTACACCGCCGACCAGCTCGCCAGAGCCGGCGCCATGATGTCCCGCTCTGACTATGGCGATGTCGTTGCCGGGACGCTCCATCGTACATTAATAAAATTTCATAAATATATTTACAGTTTGATATTGGTATATACATATACCAAATTCATGTTGATATTTACGATTCACACAAGCAGTCCCCGTATTAAGATTTGGTATATACATATACAATTTTGGTAATTAAATTTATAGTTTGATAATGGTATATACATATACTAAATTCATATTGATATTTACGATTTGTACAAAATGTCCCCTTATTAAGTATTGGTATATACATATACAAGTTTGGTAATTAAATTTACAGTTTTATATTGGTATATACATGTACTAAATTCGTGTTGATATTTACGATTTGCACAAGCACTCCCGGCATTAAGTATTGGTAAATACATATACAATTTTGGTAAATAAATTTACAATTTGATATTGGTTTATATATACAGTTTGATATTCGTTAGCATACTTATTAATAGGGAGAAAAAATTTAAAAATAATTAAGGAATGATTAAGATTAATCAGTTATTCAATTTAGCTACATTTAAGGAAAAAAATATTTTGATTTTATTATTTAATTCGAATTATTAATTAATTTTAAACATAATTTAAATACTAAATATTAATTAATTAATTAAAAGGGTATATTGGTCCATATTTTAATTAATGGGTTGTTTGGATTACCATAAATAGAAATAAACATTTTTTCGAAACCTTGAGTCACAAATGGGCATTTGGCTCATTTACCCTATATAATAATAATAATAATAATAATAATTTATGGCTAGTTGTTCAAAGGTGTTAGGTAATGTGGCATCACTTTCATTGGAACATGTTTCCCTTAATTCTCGTAAAATCTTGATCATATCCACACTTTAATTACTAAATTAAGACGTCTCTTTCGTTAACCTAGCTAAGAGATTGCACTTCAAAAGCTAATATCTTCATTAACTATATATAAATATTATGATCTCATCTTATTGTGTTTAACCATAATTTGTTCTCAAATTTTTTATTAAACAAAATAATTTCCATGCAACATTCAAAATATAACAACAACAAAAAAAAAGTTGATTGCTACTTTCTTGTTTCGTCTTACAATATAACTTGTTTTTTATACTATAACTTTAATAAATAATTAATATGACAATCATATAAATTTTACTGCATTATCGAGTTTTGATTCAATGTGTTGATCCCATGTTAAAAACAATACTCATTAATGTTCAAACTCATAGTAACTAGAAAATGATTTCATAAAGAAAATGATTTAGCGTGTGTGTTTTTACGCATAATTTTGTTCAATGTATGTTGATTTGATATAGAAAATGATTTAGCGAGTGTGTTTTTATGTTACTATATAGTATTTCTCGACATTTGACAAATTAAATAAAAGAATTGAGACGAAAAATCATTGATCTTAAAATAATATATATACATATATAAACCATGGTTTTAAATATCGATATTGATATCGTTTCGCACTCTCCATTTTACGGATATATCGCTTGCCGACGGGCATGCCGATGGATAAATCCGAAGAAAAAGATATATCACTTGCCGATAATATCGCATTATTTCACGGATATATCGCTTGTGGATCGAAATATCGACGGATATTTCGGAAAATATTATAAGTATTTCAATCATATATTTATATATATGATAGATAGTTTCTAAATTACCTATTTAATAAATAAAACGCATTCATAAATCATAATATTATGAAAACACATAATATTACACAAAGTCACAAACATAGAATATAACATAATGTCAAGTGTCAACATAACATAGAACAATAAAGTAGGCATCATAATAAAGTCTTAAAGTACGAAATACAAACATAACTACAAACATAGAGTACGAACTAGAAATATGAACATAATAGTCCGAAACCGTAACAAATGATAATCATCAAGTTTAACATACAAGTTGAAAATTTAACAAACCCTAAAAATACTAATTTCTCCCAAATCAACAAGCAAATTCGCAAATAGCCAAAATAACATGAAATAAGTAGAATTTCCATAGACATACCTTGCGATTTTCACCAAAAACATGCGAAATATGGGAAGATTTGTGCTCCAGCTCGCGAAATTCGACGGAGAAGAAAGATACACCGATAGCTAGTCGTGAAATAAGAGAAAGGAGGAAAGGGTTCTGAAATTAAGTTTTTTTGAAAAATCGAGCACTTTATCCACGTTTTTAGGCTTAACCGAAAAATATATTTTTTCGGAAAATCGAACGACATATCCCGATAAATCCGAAAACGACAGCGATTTATTTGGAATATCGTACCGCATATCTCATTTTAGAGGCATGTCGTGGAGATATCGACGATATGCCGCGATATTTAAAACCATGACATAAACTATATGATAGATGAATATATATGTCACTTTTTTATTTTTGAAAGAAAATATATTTCTTTCACTTTAGTGGTGGTGTTATCATCATATCGTTCTGAGTTCTGACCATTTCAACGAGGCGAATTTTGCAAGTCTTCATTTACTTTCATCGAATTGACCCAATATTGTTCCATACCATAATATACACAACATAAGTAGTTTCGATGTCTTTTTTTCTAAGAGAAAATAAAACTTTGAGGCTATAAAATTATATCGGTGTTCCGATTTTATCTATTAAAGTTTTATTACATGAAGAACGCATGTACGTTTATAATTAAATTTTAATCATAGAATGTTTTCATTGAATAAGAGATTACAGTCTAAAAATGTTGTGTAACCTTTGAGTAGTATAATCGTTAAAAAATAAAATAAAAATATGTTGATACACTTGATCAATACAATTTAGTACTTATGCAACAAATAGGATTTTAATGTGATTATGCATTCATAACCCCACCACTTTGCGACGTATTTGTGGTATTTAGCTTTAGAACAGGAGATATTTTGTAGTTAATAATAATTTTGAATTGTGCAATCAATATTTATATTGGGGCGATATTTAGTATTATTTTGCATGATTGCTTCCACGGGATAAAAGATATTTTATTATCATACTTACTTTGAATTTGGACTTGGAGTAACCAATAAACACAAAAAATATACATTATTATTATTAGGGTTAATGACGGCAAAAATACCCAAAGTTTGGTCAAAGAACCCCTCGTGTACCCAAAGTTTAAAAGTGGTGGCAAAAATACCCAAAGTCACATTTGGGGAGTTGACCACTCCATTCTCGTAACGCCGTTAACTTACCCGTTAACTCTGGCCACGTGGACAAACGTGGGTTGCTAACATAATAATTTTTGTCACGTGAACGAGCCCACATCAGCCTCGTTTACAACAAAACAATGAATTAAACCCCTAATTAATACTATTTAACACAACTAATTGAACCCCTAATGATTACACTTAACAAAATAAATTTGTCCACGTGGCCATAATTAACAGGTAAGTTAACGGCGTTACGAGAATGGAGTGGTCAACTCCCCAAATATGACTTTGGGTATTTTTGCCACCACTTTTAAACTTTGAGTACACGAGGGGTTCTTTGACCAAAGTTTGGATATTTTTGCCGTCATTAACCCTTATTATTATTACTTTGTTGTAATATTTATTTCAATAAACCATGAATACTATAAAATAGGTTGGTCAATTCATGATCACGTGGTGGGAGAATCCAACTATACATTAGGGACAAATACGCATATAATTTTGATGTGACATGCTTATCAGCTTATACATATTATTAAATATACCTTAAATAGCAAACTACTTTCTCCAGTGATTTATTTTCTTCATAAAAAAAATGACAATTATTTTCTTCATATATTCGTACTTAATGTTATTTACAAAATAAAAATAATTGCATGAAAGAAAGAAACTAATTAAAAAATAAAAATGAACAAAAAAGTAAAGAAGAAGCGTCAAAATCACGGCCATCCCGAGGATAAGAGGTGAAATGGATGAGTGACACGTGGACGGCGGAGATGACAGAGAGAGAGAGAAAGTGGATAAGGACAAGAACGCGTGTACGGCCAAAATAGAGGGACGAACAACTTTGGCCGCTGGATCGTCCGTACGATGAGAGAGAAAAATGAGGATATGTTTTTTGTCGGGTAGTGGGACAGTGCCCTAAACAAGGGACACATGTACTTTTCCTTTAAAATACTATTATTATTTTTATTGCAGGTGTATTTATTTATTTATTTATTTATTTATTTATGGCAGTGTTACCTAAAATTTTATACTGTTGGTTTGAGTCCAATTACCCATTTTGTTTAGTAAATTAATTTTTACATAGGCTCCTAATTTACTTTGATTTATCATTTAACAATAAAATCGGGATGAGAAAGCGATATCGTTCGTTCGTTCCTACAAGAATCGGGTATTTTTCTAAATCTAAATCACAGATTCTCAAAATTAGAAATCCAAGATACCAAACTCAATCGACAAATAAAATTAGCTTGGCTCGTACGAGATCAATCAAATTAATTTGATTGATCATTTAATAATTTTATTATAATTTTTACAATCATACAATTGACTTATAATATATCTTTTTCGAGAGAGAGTGGGTCATAGAAATTCTTATGCGAATCGGCATTTTTCTAGATCTAAATATATTAATTAATATCAAATGTAATTTATTTATCTTAATGGACGTACCTTGTTATCGCGTTGCGAAAATACGACTCTAACATCGCGTCTTGTGGCAAACTAATTAATAGTTATTCTCATGAAAATGAAATTAACCAAATAATGATTCCGTGGCCTAACAGAGAGAGAGAGGTCCAAGTGTTCATCCTTCAATCCAAGGATCGAATTTTCGTCGAGAATCGTCGATAATCGTCGATTATCGGTCTTGCCGGTAGTCATCGGCAAATATTCCATACTAACAGTTATCGTTTTATAACTTTTCCATCGAAAAGTTCAAAAATCGGCAAGAGTCGGCATAAACGATTATCGACAGAACGTGTGTTAATTTATGGAAAAATCAGGTACTTTTCCATTCATCACATTCTTTTCACTGATATTCCAATAGATGGCATAAGTTGCACAAGTTTTTATTTTTTCATTTTTAACACGAATTTGTTGAATTTTTTTGTTGATTTAGGAATATTAAGGACTCATAATGCTAGATCTATATGAATCAATCGGTTTTTGTTTGATACATACTCATTTAGACGATTTTTAGGTTATTTTGCAATAGTTCAAATGAGAAGGTTTATGTTCATATGAGTTTATGTTTAGATTTGATTAAAGATTAGAACTTTATCATCTTTTGGTTTGTTTTTTTGAATTCTTATGATTATTTTAGGATGAAAACATGTTTTGATAACTTATTTTTGAATTATTTTGTTAGATTTAGGTGATTTTCATATTTCTAAGCATGATTGGCAAAAGTATACAAAGTTTTGATTTTATGAATTTACAAGAATTTTACTTATTTTGAATGATTACTTAATGTTATGGGGTTCAAAATATTGTAGTTAATTACAAATATGAATGTTTGAGGTCTTGAATTTTCAGATTACACTATTTTTTTATTTTTTTTTCGGTTTTTACTCTTTATTGTGGTAAAAGTCAAAGAATTCATATTTTTTTAATTTTGTAAGTATTTTTTTTTAATTTTTTTTATGTTTTCATTCATTAAAGATTTATTGAAATATTAATATGAAATTTTGGTATAATTTTAATGCAGATTTGAGCTTAATTCAAATTTTTCTGTAATTACGGCTAAAGTCATATAAGTTCATCTTTTGTGATTTGTGACGTAATCTATTCATTTTTCTTGTTGCTTTCCTTCATTAAATATTTTTTGAAATAAAAATATGAGATTTTGGTGTAATTTAATTGCATATTTGAGCTTATTTCTGAATTTGCCTTAATTGCGGCAAAAGTATTAGAAGTTCATATTTTGCAATTTGTGAGGTAATCTATTCATTTTTCTTAATGCTTTATTTCATTAAATATTTTTTGAATAACAATATGAGATTTTTTTGTAAATTAATTTCATATTTGAGGTTAATACGATTTTATTTTTAATTACGGCAAAAGTCTTGGAAGTTTGTATTTTCTGATTTTTGAGAAAATTTGTAGATTTTGTTGCTGATTGCTTTCATTAAATATTTATGAAAATAATAATATGAGATTTTGGTGCAATTTATTTTTTCATTTGAGGTAAAACTACTTTTTGCGGCAAAAGTACCTAAAGTTTGTATATTGTGTTTTTGAATTAATCTAGTCCCTTGTCTTGCTAGTTAGGTCCCAAATGAGTAGAGACAACGTTGTGAGGGAGAATTGCACTCCTATCGGGGATCCAAGCAATAACTCGGGATTCAAATGCAAGTATTGCGGCAAAGAAATTAATGGTGGCGGATTTACTAGAATGACGAAGCATTTGAGTGTATGACTTGCGATGAAATTATATGTGTTGGTGTATGACTATATTTACATATGTTTGTGTATGATATTATTTATTGAGTACTAATCAGTAGTGAATTGATATTATGACATGCTTTTATTTTTGGTATTTTTAACACACAATTTAAAATTTGGGCAAATATAAACATAGAAATATTTTATAAGTTTTCCATCGAAAAGTATCGAAAAGTGTCGATAATCCGTCGATAATCCTCGAAATGTGTCGGTAACGATAAGCTACAGTGTTATAAGTTTTCCGTTGATTAATCGGTAAGCAATTGATAAATCCGTCGAAAACGGCAACCGATTTATCGGCAAATTCGGCAGTTTGTCCCTTGCTTCCATCAATTCCTTTTATTTATTTATTTATTTTTCCTTGTGGGACCCTCTTTCTTATAATTATTGATTTAGTGGATACACACATGAACGAACTATATCTATATGTCACACGCCCTTATAAAGACGATAATCCAATCACCAATAATTGGTAGTATTCTTTAATAGTATTAGTAGTACATGATGCATAGTTTAATTTCACCACATGCACTTACTTTAGGCAATATAATTCTATATATGGTTTAAAAGTAAGAGCTACATTTTTTTTTATATAACTAAATTCGAGCAATATTCGCCTAGTCATATTTCAACGTGCATGACGCGTGCATGTCTTTAGTCTTTACTTCCAAGATGACTCACATAATTTAATTTTATTAATCATCCTTTGGTAATGAATATTTATATAGATAGATAGATACATATAAGATATGCATATATGCCACCAAACAAAAAACGTAAAATTTAAAGGATCTATGAATATTTTATAAGACTAGTCTTACTCTCACAAGATATTTTAGTTCCTCCTTCTTAGGAAGCAAAGATGTCTCGTCTCGTATATAATAATAAGCCAACTTAATTTGTTAAAATCTATTTTAATTTGTTATCAAAATCCACAACTATTAACAAATTAAGTTGGCTTAAAATAGATTTTAATAATATTTCTAAACAAAAAATAGTGTATTTTGATCTTTAATTGATGACATGTCTTGAATGATAATCAACGTAATAAGGTACTATTAGTAACCATATTGTTGTATAGGGGTGAAAGCGGAATCGGGAACCGGAAAATTAGTTGTTTTTGGTATCTATCTTAAAAATTTAGGATTTTTATTTTCAGTACCGGTTCCCGGTTCCGGTTGTAAATTTCCTTTTTTTTTTTTAACCGGAACCGGGAAAAAGTAAGAAAAGATTCGGGAAAAAATTCGATACTTAATACGAGACAAAAATCAATGGCCGAAACAAAAACTTAACACGAGACATAAATTGTGCTTACAAGCGAAATCTTCTAGTTTGGAGACGAAGACATGTAATCGACGGTGGAGGGTTCTCGGCGAAGAGAAGAAGATGGCGTCGCGATGGATAAGAGAGAGAGAAAGAGATATTGAAAGGGCCGAGAATGGAAAATGGGAAATAATAAACCCTAATAATGAAAACTACATGTAGTTTAAGTAATAAAAAATAACATAAAACCCAAAAACTACAATAAACATACAAAATATTTAAAAACGACATAATATGGAAACATCTAAAACTACATGTAGTTTAAAACCAGAACCGGCACCAAAAACTGGGAAATTTGGGTTCTGGTACAGGTTCCGGTTCCATAAACCGTGAACCGGGAAGTACCGGTTCCCAGTTTCAAACCAAATTTCCCTTTTTTTTTAAAACCAATCCGGGACAGGAACCGGAACCGGGACAAAACCGGGAAACGATTACAAAATTTTCACCCATATTGTTGTATATATCATTTAAAGTTTTTCTTTGCCGCTCCATATATATTTATAGAATTAAAAAAAGAAAAGAATAATCATAGCTCTACGAATCTTTTTTTTTTTGAAAGAATAGCTCTACGAATCTTATATTGTAGAATTTTTTTGTTTGATTTGAGAGTAGAGTAGAGCCGATGATGATGAACCTTTCACGTCACCCTCTTTTATTAATTTATTAGTGGACTGAAGCGCGGTGACGTTGAAAATATTAACTAAAATAATTATATATGTGATATCATAAGAAATACTAAGTAAAAAAATACGTCGTCAACCTCAAAACTTGATCAATTTATTGTGTAATGTTATTCATGTTTTTTATTGAATAAGATCGTATACATTTGAGAAAGTTTTATACCAAATATATTTATTTTAATACTAATTTAAAACATTTAGTACGTATTTTTTTTTTCTTTCATAATTTAACTGTGAAGGGAAAAAGATTACATTTTGAACTTAAATGTGAAAAACTGGAAACTTTTGATGCTAAAAATATTGAGAACTTTTGCCGCCATTATATGATAACATTTGAAACTTTCACCATTTAATAATAACTATAAGCAACTGTTATAGGAGTGCAAACTTAATATTAGTAAATAAATAAATAAAAGACTAAATTTGTAAAAGTGAAAATTTAAGTCCCCTTTATTTTTTATTCCCATCAAGTTATTCCCCTTTATTTTATTCATCTTGATTTTTTGTCCTTCGTGTATATAAGTAGTTTGTAGTTGACATCTATATAGATTTTACAGAATTCATATAAATTAAAAGAAAGAAAGAAAAGGAAAAGCACGTAACCGATGACTTTAAAATTGAACAAATAGTCACTTAATTAGTTTGAAAAAAAACAAAATTACAAACCACCTTTTCTTGCCATGCATATTTCAAAAAATCTGTATGCTAAATCTGCAGAACAATCTAAAATGTTGTGCTTATATACAAACACATAGGAAAAATCTGTAGATCAATATTTTACCATGTTGAGACTTTAGATCGTTATATTTTTGTGGAATTTTTTGCTCTCGAAGTGATGCCTCCATGGATTTGTTGTCAAGAAGCAAGATAGCAGTACCTTCACACATCAAATAGACCTTTTGGAAACAAAACAAATATATAACATTTAGGAAACGACTAATGAAGTACCATTTAAGTCATACCGGATAAAATCGACTCCATCTCTTAATTAAGAAAGAAACTTACACCAAATCATCTTAAATACTTATAAACAAAACTATATTTTACCCGGTTTTTCCTGTGAAATAAGGAGGCTCCCCATTTGCTAGAGAATGGATCTGCGTTCAATTTTAATATGAGATTAAGTAAAAAAAAAAAAAAGGTTAGATCAACATAATTAAGAAATAAGAAATAATAGAAACCAACAAAGAAATAATATAAGATGCTTCTGTAAATGTTGAGATTACTCTCTCCCGACCACGTAAAGTAAACCGAAATTAAATCATATTGCATTCAAACATATCTATAGCTCAAAGGGAAATATTTCAACAATTAAAGGCACGTCATTTTTTTTGTTGTTGTTGTCAAAGTGAGCTAATTACCTCGTACCGATCTAAAAAAACAGAACCCGCTTGACCTTGGCGAGTTCAAACACCTTGAAGGAATCGACAACCACAACATGAAAAATTGAGCATTGACCCTACGGATAAATATAACCTTCTTTATATAGAACAGAACAACCTCTCGTATGACTATTAGTGATTAATACTTCTCCCCTCTCGTATGAATTCTTATTCTTTTTATTTATTAACCTCTTTATGGTTAATCACTTATACGTTGAGAAAGAGACATTTATTAACCTCTTTATGGCTAATTCCTTACGTCGAGAATGAGAAGTATCATGATAACTTGAGAAGTATATTATGTGCATGTTATACTTTAATGCATTTAGAAACTTATCGTGTACATTGATAGGTTAATTTTATTTAATGCACTTGAACATTTAAGAAATAGTGGATAGATGAACTTGATTTTGATTAAAAAAAATACAAATTCTTAGAAAATTAGAATCCTCAATTCTCTTGATTCTATGATGCCATGTCATCTACCGGAGATTTTCCTTTTATATATATATATATATATATTTACATCCATCATCGTTATAAATTTGTAATGAAAATACATACTAGGTGGTTCACAATTCACAAATTGCATAGAGCTCTACCTCAATATTTTAAAGACTCTTTGATAATATTGAAGTTAGTTTGTCGCAAATTAGATCATTGTTAACATAATAATCTATGATCAAGTTTGGGTTTGAAATGCGTGAGAGTTCACACTACAACACACGATACAAGCGTGTAGTTGAGTCAATGGATGTCTCTTTCTCTTCTATATATCTTTACTAACTGTCTGCATATATACCATTTATTGCTCAATATTCAGGCTAACTAAACTATGTATAGTTGGGTAAATTAATACAAGCACAATACAACTATGATCGATTATTAAAGTTTCTCTAAATTTTCAACGATGCCATGTCGTAGTTGAATTAGCGTCATAGTTTAACTGTACAAAAATGAGTAGAGACCACATCTATTAAGCCTTATATATAAATCTTACCGTAAAATTACTTGGTTTAAGCAAATTAAATTCAAGACCGAGTATTTGTTCATTGCAGATCATACTAGAAATGCGAAAGTTAAGAGACAGAAAACACATTTTTCACATAACATGAAAAGTATATGTTACACGTTTTTTAAATAATAATCTTGCTTCTTTTTTTGTTAAAAAGTACTGATATTATCGGGTTCTATTTATTTATTATTAGTAGGTGGCTGAGGCTCACATGTAGAGCTTGCTTAAAATTTCAATTTAAAGCATTGAAAAAAAATAGATAAAATTGGGTAATTAAATTTCTAAATTTAATTTTTTGCCTAAAATAGGCGATTAGGTGACCTAATACTTCTGTTCTGCACCCTCTATCGAGGACAATTTATTGCTGCAGCAATTCAAGCCATGTATTTAGGATTTTAATTATAACATATTAAAAAAAAAAAAAAAAAGCTTGAAGAGTGAGTCCAATAAGGGAACAAGCCTTATTCTTGACGTAATATTTTGGATATGTCAATAATTAAACTCCAATAATGAAGTCCCAAATATGGGAAACACAATATGGTGGGGATTATTAGATAAAATATGTTTCCACAAAATTCTAAGGAAAGAAATTCATATCATAATTCAATTTATCTTTCAATATATGGTTGCTTTGATCTGCAGAAAGTGGGTCTATAATGAATGGACATTTATGTCCAATTTTAACCCTTCTCAACCAACGCTTAAATTTTTTGTCGTCTTTAGAAATTTTAATCAACGATAGCTATAATTTAAAACATATTAATAATCTCATTCGTTTTTATAATATTTGTCATGGAACTTATTTGAATTTTAGAGCTTCTAAATACTTGTTACAAATTCATTCCACAAACTCCATCTCTCAACTCCGTTTTTATTTTCCTATCACGAAATCAAACGAACCCGAGTAAATAGTACGTAAGAATTGAAATGGCTCACATATTCACGCGTGATTTTTTTCTTCTTCTGTTAAACCAATAAACTACACTTGTTAACCAAACTAAACTATCCGAAAATTTGCAAACAATAACGAACCAATGTAATCAAACAATATACATTTTTAAGATCAAACTGACAAGTAAAGAGTCAAATTAAAAAAAAAAAAAACAAATAAGATCATTTGAGAAACTATCGTAATCCACAATGAAGTTAAGTTAGGGCTTCGTAAGAGGCTCATGTGAGACCGGGCTCTGAAATCGAATTAGAAAAAATAAATAATTCAGATTGGATCAAGTGACACGAACAAAAAACAAGACGTTTCTGTGATGATAACACTTTTGCTATCAATTTTGTCTAAACATGTTGTGTTTTTCTTCGCTTATTCTTGCAATACTATAAAGAAGAATCAAAAGTATTTAGATTAACATTGCCAACCTAATGACTTGGTTAATATAATTTCGTTGATTACGAGTTAAGATAAATAAACCATGAAACATGGAATTGATTTTTTCTTACTAGTTTGCATTTAATTATTCAATACTTGCATTTTCAAGTATCCAATAGTTTGTGAACATTGTTTTTGACTAATAATAGGAAATGTGAAGAAAATTATGTTAAATAATAGTAAAGGCCAATTGTAGTCCTTAGCATGAGTTGAATAAATAAAAATTATTGATTAATTGACTATACATTATACCATTTCTTTATCCTGTTTTAGAAAATGACTTGCAATAAAATTACATCATAACTTATATGAGTGAATATATGAGGCATTTTCCTAATAATTTTTATATTATATACGTGTCGATCGGTGATTGTGATAGTAATTTTGTATATGTCAAACGAATATCGGAAAAAAAAAAGTTGTAGTGTATTATATACGGAAAAAGAGAGACATAGAAAGTTAAAGCGCAGTGTCATGTAGAGGTGCAGCTGGCGACGCCGCGACGGGTCGCGACCCAATCGCCAAAAGTCGCGACTGTTCCCGTCGCGACGCATCGCGACGCGTGCACTCGCGACGGCTCGCGATTTTGTCGCGACTCGCTGGCCGTTGTTTGCGGCAAATGTACCTGTTTTCTTGAAATGTTTATTTTTAGTACTTTTTACCCGAATTTAATTATCAAACTTTATTAATTATTTCAAAATATTATTTAAGTATGTTAATTATTTAAAATTATTATCTCTAAGTTATTTTTTTCAAAATTAATATTTAAGTATGTTATAATTTATTATTTGGTAACATAATAATAATCTTGTTTTTTATTGTTAATTTTTAATTTGTAACATATGTTAATAAATATTAGTTTGTAACATATTAATAATTTTAACAAATTTCATTAACATATAAATAAATATGATAAGACGAGATATTAAAAAAAAAAAGTTGTATTATTCATTGTGAATATTACAATAAGGTGGAAGAAAGCTGTAAATATTCAGTGTAAATATTACAAGATGCCTCACTAAAACCTCTCTTGTAAAACCCTCCTTAGGGACATAAAACCAAGAGAGGAAAGAGCACATCATTGGCGGTTACATTGCGTCACTCGGGATACAAGGCGTTAAACCTTTCAGTCATTAGCTCCAGTTCGGTTTGGTCGGACCGTTCGGCAATCACCGGGTTGTGGTACAACAAATCATTCAACACCATTATTTGCTCGACGTGTGTGTTGGTGGTTGACGCCCTCCGGTCGTTTATGACGTACTGAGCCGTACTGAATGCGCTCTCCGAAGCAACGCTTGAAATGGGGATGGACAGTATATCCCTCGCCATTCTCGCCAATATCGGGAATCTGTCCCGTTGATTCTTCCACCACTTTATGACATCGAACTCGCCTGAATTGTCCTCGAACCGTAGGCCGTAGTATCGCTTAACTTCTGCCGGTGCGCCCTCCGGTATGTCCGCTCGTGGCGGTCCCGTGCTGGATTCCCCTGCTTCCCCGCGATCTATCCGTTGCCTGAGTCTCTGGCTAAACGCTAGTCCCGTCTTCGTTGGGCTCTCCATCACTGTCCTTTGCTCTTCCTGTGCGTTGAACTGTGGGAACCGGGCGTCGTATTCATTGTACAATGCAAAAAAGGCTTCGTTAACAACGTTAATATAATTCTGGTAATCCACCCCGAGGTTTTCCCCGCAGGCTAACATCATTGCCCCCCAAGTAAACAAAAAACGGGGATCAAGTATAGCACCGAAGCAAAACGAAAACGGGGGTGGATCCCAGTAAGTTTGGTATTTTGTAATCATCCCCGGAATAATGGGAGAAATAATAGGGTCATTTTCAAATTCTTTGAAAGCACACGTAATTTGGTAAAGACCCGAAAGACCGTGGTTTAAAGAGGGCCTTTTTTGGTTTGAAAAATTTAGCGTAATAGCGTAAAATGGTTTAAGAAATTGGGTAAATTTTTGGGCCGTTTCCCAATCCGCCTCCGTGATCCGGTTCTGTGGCTCGAGTTCCATCCCGAGGAAGTGGTCTAACGGCAGCCGCTGTCTACAAACAACTGAAACCATTAAATATGTAGAGTTCCAACGTGTATTATTATCTAAAACAAACTTGTTAGCGCGGTGATTGTGGTCTTTACAAAACTTTCTCCACCTACCGGTGGTTTGAGGATGCCGGATCCAATCAACAATGCCGCGTATTTTATCAAGATGGTTAGCAATTTGATGTTCGCCGGTTCGTGCAATTAAATTTATTATGTGACAAGCACAACGTTGATGTAAAATATTTTTAAATGGCGAACCGGGCAAACTAGATTCCAAGATTAAAATCGCGGCGTTGTTGTTTGCGGCATTGTCTAAGGTAATGGAAATTACCCGGTTTTGTAAACCCCAATCATTAAATAATGCAATTAATTTTTCAGCAATGTTTTGCCCGGTATGACGACCCTCGAATGGCGATAGGTTTAAAAGCCTTTGACATGGATTCCACTCGTCATCTACGTAATGGGCGGTCAGACTCATGTAGTCGTTTAAACTTGGACCGCTCCACAGGTCGGTGGTAAAAGCGACGTTTATGCTAGACATTTTAAAAAAATCGACCAAAAGATTTTTTTGCATAGCATATGCGGTTTCCATGTCTTGGGTATAAGTTGTACGGGAAAACTGCTGGTACGTCGGATTAATCCTTTGCATATATCGGGTATGGTTGGGATTTTCGACAAAACTCAGCGGCACGCCCGTAGAAATTATCCATTCGAGGGTCCATTTCCGTAAATTAACTGCAGAAAGGGCACTTACCTGTGCTGTGTTTACCTCTTCGAGCTGCCCGGTCGGGAAGCATGCTCTTGCGTGTCTTTTCAAGTATCCGGTTCCGAGGTCACCCATCGCGTCTAGTACTTTGCCACATTTTTTGCACGTGGCGAGTTTGATGCGTTCGCCATTCTCCAACCTCCGATCTTCGTGGAAAAATTCCCACACTGGGGCCGTGTTTGGTCGTCCCCACGCCAGGGCCGAAGGAGTTGCGCTGTTAAAACAGAGGAATATTACATCGGATTAATAATAAATTAAGTATTACAAAAAATATTACATTTATTAGATCTTAACATTAATCATATTAATTAAATTAAATTTCATATAGTTAATTAAAAGAGTTAACGAAATTAAAAATGGTATTTTCTATGTGTGGAAATCATTATCAAGCTCTTTTTGACGGAACTCCCCGAGGTTCCACGGCCAGATCGACTGGAAAGGATGCTATGATCTCGCTTTAGGCCCAAGCTTTTCTAGACAGAACTCCCCGAGGTTCCCAGGCTAGCTTGGAGGAGATTGCAAAGCAAACCATATTTAAAAACCAATCTTTCTAAGACACCGTATTCCATTAAGAACTTTATAATAATCACCACACATACAAATTACCATTTTTAATCCCGTTAACTTATTAAATCTCAAGAAAATTGTTTCTGATGTGGAAGATCAGTCGAAACCGCAACCACAGAGCATACTAAGACTTTCAAGAGATGTGACAAATTAATTAATTAAACTAAAATAATTAAACTATAATATTTAAGGTTAAAAAATTAAACGAAATTAAATAATTAAGATAATATGATTAAATGATTATTAAATCTCAAGAAAATCGTTTCTGATGTGGAAGATCAGTCGGAACCGCAACCACAGAGCATACTAAGACTTGCAAGTGATTATTATTGAATAATTATTAATAATTAAAAACGGATTAATATTTATTAATTATTATTTATTAATTATTAATAATTAATTATTTCTAAGTACTAACTTATTAATTAATAAATATTAATAATTAATGAAATAAACAAATGAATAAAGGTTATTACCCGGTTGAAGGACGTCGAGCACGTCGAGGACGGACAACGGAGGCTTCACCGCTATCTTGATTGGAAGAACCGCGGTTGTAAACCCCAACATTTGATCCATGGACCGAGGGCGGCGTTTGAAAGTCGTCGGGATCGGCATCGTGGGGGCGTTGAGTTTGGTCGGGATCGGCATCTTCGGGGCGTTGAGTTTCGTCGGGATCGGCACCTTCGGGACCTTGAGCTCTGTAATCGGCACCTTCCCGAAACATGAGATCGAAAAAAGGATCGTTTTTTCCCCCCTAGATTGAGCCACCGCGTCGACCAACTCTTGGGGCACACGGTCGGGATTGGCGTGGTGCTGGGCCACCGCCCGGACTAGACTAGGTCTTAGAGACCGTACTGTATCGTCGGGATAATCTGGATTGTGAGGGGAAGGGAATAGTTCTGCCGGTAGCCTAACGGGAATGTAGCCGTCGGGACAAGTATCCGATGTTCCCCATTGTAGAAATTGGGGTTGCAAATTCCTGGCCCCCCTTCGACCCCCGGAACTACCGCTGCTTCTTCGAGACATATTAATGAGAGAACTTTAGAAATTGAGAAATTTAGAACTTTGGAACTTTAGAGCTTGAGAGTGGAAAAAACTTAGAGAATTGAGAGAATTTGAGAGAGAGTTGAGAGATTGTTGGTGAAGAAATGAGGGAGGAAAATGTGGTATTTATAGGGTTTGAGGAGAGAGTGGGGTGGGTGAATAATTATTGTGGTGGGTGAAGTGGGTGAATAATTGTGAGGAGAAAGTGGGTGAAAAAATATTGAAATTTGAAATTTTAGGGTTGAAATTCGAGTAAAGTGGGTAATAATTGTGGTTGGGTAATAAATTTCGGGTAAAAAATGTGTTATTATTGCCACCAACAAACACACATTCGCACCTCCCTTGGATCGCTGACGTGGCGAGATCCTGGCCATCGATTTCATCACGCGGATCGGCACTATTCACGTCGCGATTCCCACACGTGTTCGCGACTGGTCGCGATTGAAGCCACGTCATCGCGATGCGTCGCGACTCCCGCCCAAAGATCGCGACTCGTCGCGACGTGAATAGTACCGTCGCGAGTTTCACCTCTAGTGTTATGATACAATAAATGTTATTATAAATTGGTGAAAATGATATTTGTCATCCTTGTATTATTGTATAGATTTCAGTGATGCATGCATAATAGAAATACTTTTATTAATGTCCTTTGTTTCGTTATTTTCTTTGTCAACTATCCATGTAATATTTTCTACTAAATCAATTCAATATATTATGAAAACGAACAAATATCTCGTTTTTTTACCAAAGGTGAAAAAAAATCAAAGCAGTGCACTTTCTACAAAAATATCTCCAATTGCTTATTGAACTACTTTGTCCGCTCTAGAAAGCTAAAGGACCGCCTGTTACGTTATAAACCCACAACAACTACGTCACTCTCTCTCTCTCTCTATGCTCAACTTCTTCCACGTGTCCACAATCCTACACGCGTTAAACTTTCCACGAACCTTCACCCTTCAAATATCACAGCCAGGTAAGTACAGAATTCCCTGGAGGCTAATCTATTTTTTTTAACCGCACTAAAGTAAAAAATGGATGAGAGTGAGAGTGACTGCATGATGAAGTGACCCAACCAGAGTTAAATCCTAACCCAACCATGGTCAAGTCCCAGTTTATATACCACATACGTGCCGGGGATTCACTAAGCACAGCCAAATCCACAGAAAACGACAAAACAAGCATGATGCTCGGAGAGCCACACCGCGCGAATCCGACCGTCCACGTGCCCCCCTGGAGTCCCACGCTCGACGACTACGATCCCTCGCCGTTTTACCTGAGCCATCACCCTGAGTGGGACGAGTCCGACGAGTCGGACTCGCCCGAGTCGCCGCCGGTGGACGCCTTCTCGTGCGACCAGTTCCGCATGTTCGAGTTCAAGGTGCGGCGCTGCGCGCGCGGGCGCTCGCACGACTGGACGGAGTGCCCCTACGCGCACCCCGGCGAGAAGGCGCGCCGCCGCGACCCCCGCCGCTTCCACTACTCCGGCGCCGCCTGCCCCGACTTCCGCAAGGGCCACTGCCGCCGCGGCGACGCCTGCGAGCTCGCGCACGGCGTCTTCGAGTGCTGGCTCCACCCCGCGCGCTACCGCACCCAGCCCTGCAAGGACGGCGCCGCCTGCCGCCGCCGCGTCTGCTTCTTCGCCCACGCGCCCGACCAGCTGCGCGTGCTCTCCCCGCGCGCCTCCGATTCCCCGCCGTCGTCTCCGGCGACGGCGAGCGAGCTCGTGGCCGCTCTCAGGAGCCTCCAGCTGGGGAAGGTGAAGAGCCTGCCTCCGGGTTCTCCTGGGTTTGGATCGCCCCGCGGAGCGTCGCTGTTTGGGTCCGGGTTCTGCAGCCTGCCGACGACACCGACTCGGGTTCTGGCGCGGCCAGGGTTCTTGGATTTCAGCGAGGTGGAGGAGGAGCCGGCGATGGAGCGGGTGGAGTCCGGGAGAGGGATTCGGGCGAGGATGCTGCAGAAGCTGAGAAGCGAGAATTCGGTGGACGCGAGCGGGGCGCCGGACGTGGGGTGGGTGTCGGAGCTGGTTATGTAAATAAGAAGAATTGAGCGTGTAAATATGAATTGAAGAGTTCGTAGGAAGGAAGGAAGGAGGATCTCTCATCTCAATCTCATCCATGTTTTGGGAAACAATTTTAGATAATTACTAGTATAATTACTTCCGCCGCCTATGATTGTATTGTAAGTAAGAAGAATCCTTTGTATCTACCCAACTTAAATGTTCATATATATGTATTCCCCTTCGTCTTCTTGCTTCGGTTTCATCCTTTCTTAATTATTGTATATATGCATAGTTATAGAAAGGGCCTGAAAATCCTTCCTTAACCCTCAATAGTTCAATTCATTATACAAGAAGAGTATGAATTCAACAAAAAGCTTCATTATTTTCTTCTTTCTTATATTTTCATTTTATTGATTCTGCTAACCTTAAAAGAGCCATCATTTATAATGTTATGATTTTTTGTTTTTAATTTACAAAATATTTGGAATATCATTAATGCTTTTTTAAGAATATACATTCCTTCGTCTATCAGTTTTTATGGGTCCTTGTAAAATTAAATTAGTTCAATCGTCTTAAACGAGTAAAAACTATACTTGGTCTTGGACATTGATCGATGTTTTCAATTAAGAATTTTGGTTAATATAGTTGATTGAAACAGAAATGGATTGGTAAAGACGAAGAGATATATTGCTCTGTTCTTTCATGACTTTAATGGTACGTTTGGAATTGGAAGGAAGGATAAGATCAGACTTGATAGTCAACCCTCATTGCATGTCCGTGTATACAGGGACATGATTATTATTATTAAATATCATTATTGATTTACGATCATAATTATTTTGTTTGTTGAGCAATTATTTTGTTTGTTGAGCTCACAACTTGTGGACGCAATTAATTTGATCATCAACCTCCATTCAAACCTCTCTTTTAAAATTTCAATTTCAACTTCAATTAAAAAAAAAAGAAAGAAGACTAAGGGTCCGTTTGTTTACATTAAGATTAAGACGTCTGAATCTGAATGCACATCTGAATAATAAGATGCGACATCTGAATAAGTGTAGATCTTACCGAATAAGTGGATAATCAGACCCATTAAGATGTTTAGTAAGAAAAAAAATAAATGCACTTAATGACTCTAAATCTGACCCATTAAGATTAAGAGGTTCATTAAGTGCAAACAAACACAGCCTAAAACTTGGGACAGGACCGTGCCTGAGATTTTTGGGGCCCTAGGCGAGGAGAATTTTGGGGGGCCCTTACAGTTATTGCAAAAATTAATTTTGATAAAAAAGTATATTCAATATTTATATAATAAATAAATTCTCATTCAAATAAGACGCGTCTAACATTTTTAGAAGTAAAAGTGCTAATAAACTCTGCATAACCGAGTTTCTCGACCATGTCTTTTTCGATAGACAATGTAGCTAAACCACTCAACCTATCTTGAGACATGGTTGATCGAAGATAAAACTTGATCAATTAAACTTTGAAAAGCTTCTTTCTGCATGCGCAACTGTGATCGGTATGGTTAACGTGATTCGATAGGCAATCCAAACATTTGGATAATTACAATCAAATTCTTGTATGTAATTCAAAACATTGATCGCTCTCTTCCTGTCTGTTGGCACGTTCACACTTAGGATTTCTAATTCCTTCAATAGATCATTCGCGTCACTATCTGAAACTTGATTGTGCTCCACTGCCTTTGTAAAGTTGGTGGAGAAACTCTTAAAACTATCTCTACCTGCAGCTTTTAGCTTCTTCATATCAAATAAAAGCCCAAATTGCTTTACAAAATTATGAAATTGTTCAAACCTAAATGAAAAAAAAAACCAGTTTAATTTTTTTTTAAAAGAATAGTATGTTGGAAAATATTGCAGTTAAATTAAAATTGAGATAGCGTCGAGTGGGTTAAAATGTCAAACACTCGAGACGAACGCTCTATCCAATTACCGGGATTTGTTCCGACGTTCGAACGTTACGTAAAATGGTTATGACCGTTATGAATATCGAATTCAATTTATTACGTTTCAGATTAATCGCAATTTATTATTAGCGGTTATAGAATTGATTGACAATCAATTCATTGTCTCCTTCCCGCATCTATATATTGAAGTGACCTCGAACCCTTTCGACGCACCCCAATCGAAATGCTTTACGAAAATTCTCACTCTCTATGAACTTGCTTCCCTGTTTTCCATTCCGCAAGTTCAATCTTTCATATGCTTCCCAATGATTTATGTCGTGAGTCTTTCGGTAACGGAGTTCAAGAAGTTTCAGTTCGCCGGCAGACTTCGAAGTGCTACGGAGTTCCCGGTTGTCCCGTTATATCCTGGGAAGCTATCGCCTAACGAACCTCAAGCACGTAGAGGAGGCAAATCAAGCTTTAAGGAGAGCGTCCAACGCGTCTCGGGAATCGCTAACGGTTTTCTCTTTTTACAAATATCAAGAACACTTTTTCCGGTTCAAAGCGACAAGCCGGTGCTCGTCAAGCCAAGACTCTTCCGATAAGTATCATCGAATCTATTCGCTACTGTTTTTACTATAATTTGTTTCTCATTATCACCATGTATAGGAAATATACCTAACAATCTTAAAGCTTGATTTTTTGGATTTTTGATGATCGATGAGAAAAGAAACAATGCAGTTTACACAAGGAAAATATATTACCGAGCTGTTGAACTTAAAAGATTTCATTGAGGTTTGGAGCATAGAGTAAGACGTAAATATCTCAATGAAGAAGAGCGAAAAAGAGCACTAAGCCCGAGTCAGCCGAGTCATCTGCGAATCTTCATGGTGTTCATACCTGGGGTTTTGACCTCCCTTCTCTTATGGTGGATTCCGGTGACAATGACGGCTTCCGGTGTCAGTAAGTTAATTTCTATTAAATTAATATTCATGTCCTTACATTTCGTTGATTGGTGAAACAGATTAGACATTGACTTTGGATGGAAGGCATCGTCGGAGCTGGAAGTGATAGAAATTGTTAGGGAAGTAAACCTTCGTTAACAAGCGTGGTGTCTCCGAAATGCTCAAGAAAAACGAGGAAAAACTGACGAGAGACAGACAAAGAAGGACGACCTTACGACGGGGCTCCCAATCGACAAGGCGGCGGCGCTGCAATATCCGTCACCGGCGACTCGCTGGTATTGAATCATAGTAAATGCCTTCATTCATTGAGAAAGCAACAGTCACAATGCAATGCCCAATACGAATAAGAACGGCCAGATAAGTACATGAGTTAAAGCTATTAATATCATTAATATTGCTATTTACTCATATGGGCTATTATTTCTTGATTTATTCGTTGATATATTGCATAAATGTTAATCAGTTGAATAAAAATACGAAGGCATTAATGGGGCGTTAAAGTATTCCTTATATCATGTGAGTTTATTGCTATTGATATTGAGATACAATATGAGATTTTTTTTTTATTTCTCTTTTAATAGATATTCGATGTGATATGCTTAGAGAATACTACGGTTTATATACGGAATCTATATTCTTAGGGAATATTAAATATATATATATATATATATATATATTGTTGAAGAGTCTGTTATTGGCTTGGACTTATATATATATATATATATATATATATGTTGTATAATTATACATTGTGTGTAGTATATATGTTAATCTTGGAAAAGCAATGTATACTTGAGAATGAAAGCATTTATAAGACAAATAATATGTGTCTAAGTATAATTATATATATACCGTGGGTGTATAATATGAGACGTGCTAAGCAACAAAGTAAGAAATTATTATTTATGGAAAAATAATATGTTCACGTAGTACACCCGATTATTGATCGAGGTACTAAGCCGTGAAACGTCAAATTGAAATTATCAATTGTAATTCTAAGTAGGCAGTTTTCGAAATGATAAGAAAATTATCTTGGGAGAATTGCTCGGATATTTTCTTTGGAAAATATCAATTATTTCGTGAGAGAAATTTTGTGGTTTCCAAATTCATTGGAAAATATGTATGGAAATTTTGTAATAAATTATATTATGTTGAAGTACACTTAATTATTGATCAAGGTACTTATATGTTTAATTGAAATTGCGGTTTGAATTTTAAGATGTTATTCTAATCATCAACGAGGCTAGAAACGCTCAAATGACATACATGCATAACATATTTATGGCGACAATGTCGCACTTCATTTATCATGAGATAAACCGAAGAAGTTCAGTGGATTGTGAAAAAAGGAACATTGAATTCCTATTAATACCTGAAAATGTGGGGGCGTTTACCGAAAAATAATCGCTTCACATTAAGTTGGTGAATATGAGTCTGAGGACTATACATTGCATCTACGAACTAAGAATTAACTCTTGTAGTGTAATTTGAATCGGATGTGGAAAGCTTCCAAATAAACGTAAGAGATTCACAAAAGAATCTTTATATTGTCTTAGACAAATACGGCAATAACGCCGAGTGGCTAAGAAAATATTTGGAAGATAATTTGAAATGGCAAAAACCGCAATTATAATTTGCATTGACTATGAAATTTAGTATGCAATTAAAAGAGCGTAAAACCATGTTCATAATGGCAAGTAGACACAATGTATTTAGACAACTACTCTCAAATAAGTTTTATCATAATTGATCATGTGAATCAAATGATAATGTTGTGTGGATCCACTACCGAACAGGGTAAAAGTGAGAGTTGGTTGTGAAATCATCAAAGAGAATATGACTTAAGCCCATTGAAAAATGAAGTTTTACAGTGGAAACCCAACCTAGCTGACTGGAGATCCCAAGAACTAGCTTCAATGGGAAAACCTAGGTGTAAGACTTTAACGGATCATTGTGGGGGTTACACCTAGTCCATTTCAACGATGAAAAGAAGTGATATGTACAGTTAAGGATAAGCTATAAGCTTTTAATGATTCTTACACGTCGGTAAATGATAACCGAGCGGAGCATAGTTTGCTTTTAGTAAGATCACCTATGTTAGAGTGAAGTGGGGTCGCTTCAACAGAATTGTAAAGGGAGCAAGTTTCATAAACTCTCGCAGAACCAGATGGTGTTCATGACCATGAACGAACACAATAATGAGAACTGAATCTGTCTAAGGAGAATTCTATGTGAGGTATATTCTCACTTACACAAACGGTCGAACAGTTCAAAGACACCGCATCTACTGATCACCTGTAAGGAAATATATTTTCACAAGGGAAGGTGCAAAGGGTTACACCTACCTATCCTATGTAGGATTTAACTGCTGAACTCTGTTACCCGAGTCAGGTGTTGTAAAGAGTGATCTGTCAATTTTATTTGAGTGGGGGATTGTTGGAAAATATTACAGTTAAATTAAAATTGAGATAGCGTCGAGTGGGTCAAAATGTCAAACACTCGAGATGAACGCTGTATCCAATTACCGGGATTTGTTCCGACATTCGAACGTTACGTAAAATGGTTATGACAGTTATTAATATTGAATTCAATTTATTACGTTTCAGATTAATTGCAATTTATTATTAGCCGTTATAGAATTGATTGACAATCAATTCATTTTCTCCTTCCCGCATCTATATATTGAAGTGACCTCGAACCCTTTCGACACACCACAATCGAAATGCTTTACGAAAATTCTCACTCTCTATGAACATGCTTCCCAGTTTTCCATTCATATGCTTCCCAATGATTTATGTCGTGAGTCTTTCGGTAACGGAGTTCAAGAAGTTTCAGTCCGCCGGCGGACTTCGAAGTGCTACGGAGTTCTCGGTTGTCCCGTTATATCATGGAAAGCTATCGCCTAACGAGCCTCAAGCACGTAGAGGAGGTGAATCAAGCTTTAAGGAGAGCGTCCAACGCGTCTCGGGAATCGCTAACGGTTTTCTCTTTTTACAGATATCAAGAACACTTTTTCCGGTTCAAAGCGACAAGCCGGTGCTCGTCAATCCAAGATTCTTCCGATAAGTATCATCGAATCTATTCCCTACTGTTTTTACTATAATCTGTTTCTCATTATCATGTATAGGAAATATACCTAACAAAGTAACTATATAAGCCATATTTCAAAGTACCAAATGAGATGTTCTAACATGATATTGAATGAAGATATAGCTTCATCAGCAATGTAGAGAAAATAGTGAGTTTTGAACATTTCTTTGCCAGATTGTGTCACTGCTTCACTGCCACTATCATCAAATTGTTTTTTTTTTCTCTGAACTCTTCGTTTCTCTACGAACTCTGGCTCTATTTCCAATTCACTTGCAATCACTGAAGCATCTATCATAACAGTCTCAAATCATGTTTCTCTGTATTCTCTCAAGTTAAGTGATATTAATTTAGAGGCCCTAATTAATTTGAGAATTAGGTAGGGGCCCATTTATTAAAGTTAAGTGATATTAATTAATTTTTTTGGGGCCCGTAAATTTTAATTTGGTAATATTAATATTAACTAATTTTTTTAGGGGCCCCTAAATTAAATTTAAAAGAGTCTAGTTTTTTTTTTTTTTTTAATATGTGATATTGGGACCCTCAAATTTGATTTTTTGGGGCCCCTAAATTTGAGATTTTTTTTTGTTTACTAAAGGCGTGCACCTACTCCGCCTCCCCTGAGGCACGGTTCTGGCTTGGGACGTAAATAATGGATCATTCATCATATGATGCTCTGAGTTTGAAATATGCATACCTAATATTAATAATGGTGCATTTTGAAATAGTAACTTTAAAAGAGTTTTGATATTGTTTCATACCATCGGTGAATGTTTCTAAATGGTGGGTATTTGGAGTATGTTTTTAAATGAAATCTCAAAAGAAATCGGTTTGCAATATAATCTATATATATTAAAAGGAGGAAATAACAAGTGACTTGGCAAGTTGTGGTGAAGGCATTGGGAAAATGAATAATTACAAAGAAAGTTGAGAATTTAGCATCATAAGATCCTAGCATTGAGAATACTAATTTTTATAGAATTTTCATTTATTTTTTTATTATCTACTACATTTAATTTAGACTTTTGATTTCCCCTTCTTAATGTCTAAATTCATTTACTTATATTTATATTTATATTAATGTCTAAATTCATTTACTTCTATGACTTTTCATTTTGTTCCTACCAATCTATAAATAGAGGCTCTTAAATCTTAATCATTATTTTGGTGCTCTCTTTTCTCATTTTCTCCTCCCTATTATTGTTCTTATTTTATAGTTAATTGTTCTTTGTTTTCATGCTTTTTCCACTTTTTAATGCATTTTATTTGTTTTGAGCAGGGACGTCCAAGGAAAAGCAACATATAATGTGTAGTAAGTGTTTATAAGGTATAAATTTGAACTAATAATCTCTTATATTTATTTTTAATGTAATTGTCATCTTTATTTTCATGATTTTTTTGTTGCATATAGATTAGTTTATCAACAACAGAAAATTGCAGGTTCTTCAAGTTTTGATTACGATGGAGATCGACAGTACATGAATATTCAAATAGCAGAGCATGGAAATATGCTCTCGATGCTTACTTTTTATATCTTCGTAATGTAGGAAGAGCAATATTTAGGCGTTGTATATTTGGTTCGCATGTTGCTTGATTTTATAATGTACAATTTTTTCACTCAAAAGATTTAAGAGATACACTTTAACTTAAGTCATTGGTTTGTCCTTTTATGTTTTTAATCATATTAAAAATGGTATATAATATATAGATTAGTTGATATTAAATAATCGTGCGTATACCATATTATTCAACACTTATTCCAGTGAAAAGTACAGTTAAATTTTTAATTTTTTTTTTCTATTTACACCAAATAACTTTTTAATGAACGTATTTGTTTGTTTTATTTAACATTTAAATCAACAGAATGTCTCTTTATATATTTTAATTAAAAAAACTACTATACAACAATTATCAATTTGATATTTGACTATTTCAAATTTTTATGGATTAATCTTAAGATTTTTGGATTTTCACCTTCTTAAAATGTAAGACAAAATTATTAACTTTGCTAATTAATTTCATGCATTCTAACAATGCTAATAAGAAATTTTGTTTCAGACCATCAATATGGCGATGAATGATATGAATACTAGGAAATTTTAAATAGGGATTCTTCCTCTTACAATTCATGTTTGGGTTTTTATATGGTAATTAGTTGCTTATAAACAACTTTACTAAGATTTATTCGTTGAATTAGTATGTGACACAATAGAAAAGTTTTTTCTATCTAACGTTCTAGAAATAAATATTTTTTTATGACATTTTCTTTTGAGTTATCTTATTAACAACGGTTAGACAAAGTACATGGCCATATTATATATACATTATTATCATTTGCAATGTTACCCCTAAGTTTTGTTTGTGAGTTTGTGTTTAGATTTTTTCTTTCCATTTCTTTTGAGGAATTCTATTTATTCTTGCCATCTTCCTCCATTTCTTTTGAAGGTTATTTTATATATATATATATTTTTTTAATGAGACTACATAATAAAATTGAGTGTATAATTAGTTCAATGTTCAATATGGACTGTTCACACAATAAAATTAAGTGTTTAATAAGTTTAATTCAATGTACAACATACAATCAAATCATTAATTAATCAATTTGTTCAATCAAAATTTACAAATTATATAATGTCACCGCGCGAAGCGTGGCCAATCCAAAAGAAATCGGTTTGCAATATAATTCTTAATAATGGTGGAACGACACGCAATATCGTGAGCTATTATGAGAATGCGAGCTTCGCAATGGCATGGCCAGCTTTACTTTGGTATATAACTATATATGAGTTTCTTTAGGGTGTGACTCTCATCACTGTAAACTTCAGATCTCAGCCGTTGATCTCGTGAGACATATTAATTCACAAATGATGAGAGATCGGGTATTTTCACAAATTGTGAAATATAATACTTTTACATAAACGTATGATTTATGAAAATATATATGTCAACTCAAAACACTAATTCGTATGTATTTATGTCAAGGTTCGAATTTTCCACGATTATCCTCGATAATCGTCGATTATCCGTCTTGCCGGTAGTTATCGGCAAATATTCTATATCAATCGATTATCCGTAAAATTAGTGTAAAAATAATAAAAAATTTGGTACTTTTTGAAAAAAAAATTCACTTTTCAACAATTTTCGGCGAAAGTACCTTCAATGACATGATTTTATTTACATTTATTTGACTATATGACATGATTTTATTTGAGTATTCGTATATGTGAGAGTGAGACTATATTTTATTTACATATGTAAACTTAGTAAATATATTATTAAAACTATTTTAGTGGTTTTTTATCGATAATCCTCAATAAGCGTCGATAATCCATCGATAATCCTCGATAAGTGTCGGTAACGATAAGCTACAGGTTTATTAGTTTTCCATCGATAATCCTCGAAAATCCATCGATAATCTTCGAAAACGACAACCGATTTATCGGCATAAACGACATTTTGAACCTTGATTTATGTTGCAAATAATATATTATCATATTTTATATTTTTTTTTTCTTTTGGTATTTTAGAGACTGATATTAGGAATATCATGCTCTATAACTTTCATATTTAATAAACGATTATCTTGATCATGCGGGTTTTTTCTTAGCTTCAACTTTTAATTATTTGATTATATGTATTATTTAATTTACTCCATGTATACACAGGTCTTCAATCTTCATGTCCGAGAGTGGCGACTCGTGATTACATGTTTCATTTTATTGATGGAATCATCAATTCATAAATTATTACACGTTCCATATTATTTTTCATAAATATATATATGTATAATTATATATTATATCAAATATGAAATTGACCACTTTTTCTTCCTTCTTTTGTGATAAATATTTTGGATCAAATCGAATGACACAACTCACGGATTCTATAAATGTACATGTTGATTTAAAGTTCATCTTTTGGTAAATCTTTTTTTTTTTTCAATATTAAAAGCATCAATGGACGTGTCAGTCACCATCAAGCTCAAAAGCAATAAAAATGGCGCTTAAAAAGAGCTCAAAAGCACAACTATCTATACCACACATTAACTCACTCACTCAAAGTCAAAACAACCATAGTCTTCAAATAAGAATGCTATTTATGAATTTCAAACTATATAATTAACATCACCATGCATCATCGTGCAATATATAATATCACCCTTATAATTTCATTTTGACATCTGTTATAATTTGGGTGCATCACTCACAATTTGTGTATCAAGAGTGAAGAATATATAAGTATTATGATCAATTATTGTAAGCAAAGTATCCATAACGATCATCCTTTTTCCTCGTAAAAATTATAAATTTTGTTTTACATGCATGAGTACACAATATTCACGTAAACTCAAAATATGAAATTGTTTCAGAATATTTGTAGCCCCACTCCCATCGATCATTGAGAGTACTTGGTTACTTTAATTTAATTAATATGTAACTAACTATAAGATTCTAAATTTGGCGTCATTCTTTTTATACACGTGTGTTAGTTATTTTACAAAACTCAAAATCGTCACTCTTATTTTCCCAAAAATATTTCAAGATAAAAACGATTGTCGTATGTACGTATGTGTATCACACTTGTTTCAACGAAAACAAAATGTTAACGATTTCAATAGAGAAGTTATTTGCATGATAAATAATATCTTCTTCTTTTTTTGAAGAAATAATAATAATAATAATAATAATAATAATAATAATAATAATAATAATAATAATAATAATAATAATAATAATAATATGTACACGCACATGTCAGATGTGACACAGATCAGAGATACACATTAACCTTTGAAGTTTGAACATCATTAAAATAGGATATTCCATAATTAGTTTTTGGATATTCACAGCCTGGCAATCTAAATCTATCGTGATTCATCAACCATATATTATACATATATAATTATAGGACCACCAATATAACATTTTTGATATATTTTATCTTGTTTTAGTTCTTTTCACCAAGAAGGTTAAATCTTACGTAAATTGGAGAACAATTCATGGTTACATAGTTGACATTTACATATATACACGATTAACCATTGGTTTCCAAAATCTTAACCTAATTAAATACAGAAAAACAAGACTTGTTAACTATAGAAAAATAAAAGAGAACATGATATTCTCATTTATAAATTTTATTGGCAGTAAAGTCAAAAAAGAAAAAAAAAAAGTCCATGTTAATTTCTCTACACCATTAACAAATCCATAATATCTCCAAAAGATCTAATGCAAAGGTGATAGTAAATTACACCATCCTTTGGGAGATTCATGCATTTACTTTTGTTTTATAAAGATCTTGACTTTTCTTTAACCTAGTTGTTAAGTAATTAATTCTGCCGTAATTAGTGTCAAAATCAGCGGTTAAAAAAGGGTTTATCGCTACTTTTATTCTTACCACGACAAATTCCATGACTTGGAGTTTGGAATAATCGCTGATCATGTCTCGATAAAATCATGAATTATTGATACTAATTAATAGCACTAATTAATCTCCTTAAGTTAAGTATATAATGGATCGAACTTTACATAGTTTCCTTCACCAAAATGGGGTCCACGTGCTTAGAATATTTATCAAACTAGCAAGGGCAACACGTTGTATAAATATTTGGTGTGAAATATTTAATTGACTATTTGAGCTGAAAATAAGCGATTTGTAGTGTGATCTCTTAACACAATGAGGTCTCTGTCAAACCAAGTAACTCACTATATTCCGAGTGCAATGTCGTTTTCATTAGGGGTGGCAATTTGAGGCCGGACACGAAACACGAAACGATTACGACACGATTTAAACGGGTCTGGGTCTACCGTAAATGGATCTGGGTCCAACCGTGTCGAACACGATTAAATAACTGGTGAACACGGCACGAACACGATAACACGATGGGACCCAATTAGACACGATTAAGGATCAAAAAATTACATTTTATATACGTTATTAAGTATTTTAATACTTATTATATGTAACATTTATGGTTTTTACTTATTTATTATATCGTACAATTGATGAACATAAAAAAAATGTTAGTAAATTATAAAATATTAGATAATATAATTAAATAAATTAAGTTAAATGAGTATAAATTGAATTAATTTAACAATTTAAAATACATATTCATGTTAAATGGGTTAAATTGGGTAGACACGATAAACACGGTATTTAAATGGGGCGGGTCTGGGTGTCATCTTCTAACACGATTAATAAATGGGGCGGGTCTGAGTCTACCTAAAATGAGTAAAAAATGATTAAGACCCGGCACGAACACGACACGAAACTCGAATTGCCACCCCTAGTTTTCATATGGGTGGTCGATAATAGAATTTCCAAAGGCTATATGCAAATATATATAGACCGTTGGATAATTATTGGAGATCGAAGACGTTCCGAAAACGTTCGGGCTTGAATCACGCATGAAACACAGTTTCCTTATAGTATTTCGAGCACCTCCGAGAACATCTAGAGGTCTACAACGCAAGAATACCGCATGATACGACAAGCCTTAAATCGTACTGCACAAGACGTTTGTGAAGCACGAAATAGGCAAGAACAGTTTATGGAAATTGTTGAGAGAGATATTTGGTATTCTGTATTTCTAATTCTATTTCGTATGTATTATTTTAAACTCGAAATATGGAGTGTGTTTTATAGGCAAAAGTAATTGCCATTTCCAAAGGTAGCGACCCTTTTTTAAAAGACAGTAACCGACGAAAACCGCCCTGTAGCTGTTACCTCTACCGCTATGCGAAAGTCGTTACCGCTAGCCAAGTAATTGCTACCGCTAGGCGAGAATCGCCGCGAGAGAGCCCGAGGACCCGAGCCTAAGCCGCTCGCCCCGATGCGACGTGCTTAAGCGCCTCAAGTGCGCCTACAAGGCGCCATTAGCGCCTCTACACCCACGCCCACGCCCCCGATCCCGAGCCGGAGCCGGTGTCGCGGGTGGCAACACCGGCGGGGTTGGCGTTGCGAGAGAACAAAGTGGCATGATCTCGCCACCCCGCCTGCGCATCACACTCCACATAGTATATCACTAGCTCAACCACATGTTGAGCTTGTCATGAATACCACTTTATTTAAACACCATCAACTCTTTGTGTTTAATCAATGTGGGACTATTCTCATTCCTACACTCTTTAACAACTAAGTCTTTATTAAAATATTATTGGACATGCATTTATTGATAAGGAGACTATTTTGTGTGATAAGGATTAATTTACCTTTAAAAAAAAAGTTTACAGTTGGGTTTGCATTATTAACTATAATAACTGTCAAAGACTTGGTCTTGCAATTATTAATGCATTATCTTAAAGAAAAATGACATTTATTAGTGAACTAATTATAAACGAGCTTAAATCCCAAACGCTACAAAGATTAGTGATTGATGTATAAAGAATTTTAGTAATTTGTAGATAATTCTCATTTTTAAACTATATGATCTTTTGAAAAAGTTACCACTAGGACAATTTGCCCCGACGCTGCACCTTTGATTAAATTCGAGGCGTCAATCACTTTTTAAGAACTGAAAGCGCTATTATATGCAATGGTGTCACCATCATCTCTGTTCCCACAGTTCTTAAAGAGGGATTGACGTCCGACCTTAATAAAAGGTACGGCGACGAGGCAAAGGAGGAGTTGCGATCGTTGGTAGCTAACGGGTGTCTCAGGCTCTGTGTTTACGGCCAAGATAACTTTGCCCGCCAGGTGGCCGACGTCTACGTGGATAAGATTTTTATTCAAGAACTTTTATTCAGAGGAAGTGCGTGGTATTTTTCACAGTACGACAAAAGAGTTATATTAAAAAAATGTGAGTTATTATAGCTATTTTTATTGATATTTTAATTTTTTTAACGTCCGCTCAAAAGGAGGCAATAGATGCTGCTTGCGGGCTATTGGATTTAATAAAACCAATCCCGCTGTGGAAATGATGACATAAATATTTTTGGAAAATTGCTTTCAAATAGGAATAAAGAAAAAAAAAAATCATGACTTATCGAAATTTCGATCAAAGATTCCAATGTTTAGCTCAATATGAACCAGGGCCAGCCCAACCCTTTTCGCGGCCTTGGGCGAATCATTAGTATAAGGTTTTTTTTTTTGGCCTGCAGTACGGTATTGCAGGAGCTACACGATATTGCAAGAGAAACTGTTTGGTATTGCAGGAGCTGCATGATTGGCGATCACCTCCAAAATCAGAGGAGAAAAATCTACAAAGAGGTAATTGGCTCCATCCATTCTTATATCAAGCTGTTGTACATGATCATTTATAAGATAAATAAACTTCATAGATGGTCGCTTAAAAAAGCTCAATGAAATGATGTTTTCTAGAAAATCTGGCCGTCTTATCAATAGATGAATTTAAATTTTATAGGTCGATCGGATAAAGGTTCAAGACAGAGGCGGGATAAAAGTGCATGCAATTGCGACTCAGTTTGGTCGTTCTAATTTGCTGCTTAATCTTGAAGAACTGTGTAAAAACAGGAGCAATGGAAACTGAGCTTGGTCTCTTTAAGCTGAAATAAAAAAAAAAAAGCTGAAATTAAAACTGCCAGGTACAAGTAACTCATGTAACTGTTATGATTATTATGGTAAACCTGCATTATTTAAGTAAAGTAGTTCTTATCACTATTTTGTTTTATGTTTTAGGATATGGCAAAAGTAAGTTATTTAACATTTTTATTTTATTTTTACTGATATTTGAAAATATTTTTTTTAATGTAGTATGAAAATGAGGCAAAAGATGCACGCCGCGGGCTATGGGCTTCTATAGGTCTAATCGCGCCATGGGATTGGTGACGGTCAACGTATTGGCAAATGGTTGACAATATTCAACGCGACGATGATGAAAAGAAACGCGAAGAAGAGAAGGTATGCAATTTGTTTTGTACTTGTTTGTTCAAACAACTATTGAATGATGTTCGTACATATGTAATTTTTTTTATTGCTTTACGCTTTAGTTGTTTTGGTTATTCTAAGATTACATATATCCATGGAAGCGGAAATTCTAGGGAATCCTATAAAATAAGATTTAGATAACATCGCTATATTAAAATTACCGGTTGAGATATAAATCTCTACAGAACTCTTCTCGTATTCTTCTTCACGAACGGATTCCAAGTGCACGTCGAGGTTGAACCGCCTTGCTAATCCTTATTTCCTTTAGTCGATCACAAGCCGTCCGATCGCCCGGTCCTCTACTTCATATACCACGTCGTCTAACGGAACGCCTTAGAGACTGGATCACCACGTCGGAATACTAGTTCTTCGTTGGTAATTGGAAACGGGCAAAGACATTCACAAGAGCTATAAGAATTCGATCTCCTCTCTTGGAATAGGAGTAATGCGAATTCTTTGAGCCAGGGAGAGAAAAAGGGAAGCTTCCTTTTATGTGTGATTATGTAATGAATGACTTGGTTTCCCTTTTCTTTTGTCTCGATAGGAGTAAGGTTATCTTATTAATGGACTTTATTAATCATATTAATCAAGCCCAAAAATCATCTTTGATTCTTAAATCCATTCATGAATTAACTTATTAATTCACGTGAGCCCAATCTCTAATTACACTTTGGCTACAAAGTTCCTACATTAGGAATGTGTCACACCCCTAAAGTCAGGGTAGGACTGGGGTGGGACAAGTCTTGTCGGGGATCCGTCGCTGGGTAAAATCCGGGTAGAATGTCTAGGTGTAAGGGTAGTCTAGGTGGGCTTCGGTAACGAAGGGCTAGGCGACTACGGCAGGCTTCGTGGACTTGCCATCCTGTTGCCTGTGGCGTAGTGCTGGTCGGGAGCTGAAGCCGCTCTCCTGACGAACCCAAGGCAGGGTGAAACCAGCGATGGCGACAAACGTGTGGATGGCTGACTCGGTTAACGGACTTACCGAGTGCCGCACGGGAGTCTTGCGGGTGGGTCCGTTTGACCCTGTGACAAGTGGTATCAGAGCCAGACTGACGCTGCTTCGTGCCCGTGTGCGGGGTCGCTGCCACGAGGATGCGTTTGCGGTCTGGGGGAGAATCCCCAAAGCTCACAAGGAGTAATGCTGCGTAGTTCTGCCAAGCGCTCTGGAGGAGTAGGCAGGAGACCTTTCCAAGGGAGGCGAAGGGAGGAATATATAACCTCACACGCACGTGCGCTTTGCGAGTTATCAAGGGCGTGCTCGAAAGGCGAGCATGATTGAAGATCTTAATCGACGAGGGCGTCGATTCAAGCCGTTGGGGGAGAGTTTGTCACACCCCTAAAGTCAGGGTAGGACTGGGGTGGGACAAGTCTTGTCGGGGATCCGTCGCTGGGTAAAATCCGGGTAGAATGTCTAGGTGTAAGGGTAGTCTAGGTGGGCTTCGGTAACGAAGGGCTAGGCGACTACGGCAGGCTTCGTGGACTTGCCATCCTGTTGCCTGTGGCGTAGTGCTGGTCGGGAGCTGAAGCCGCTCTCCTGACGAACCCAAGGCAGGGTGAAACCAGCGATGGCGACAAACGTGTGGATGGCTGACTCGGTTAACGGACTTACCGAGTGCCGCACGGGAGTCTTGCGGGTGGGTCCGTTTGACCCTGTGACAGAATGCTTATTCATGGGTAATTTACACAATGTTTTTTAAACAGAACGAGAAAAAGAGGCGGCGTTCGCAATTTTTTCTTATATATCGATCAATTTTTTCTTTCAAAATCAAATCTCGAAAATGGTAACAAATGTTTATAATATTTATATACTTGGAATCTGGTATTAAATTCATCGAAACACTACAAGTTTAGCTTATTAAATAATTTATATCGTTGCTGATTTGGATTTAAATGGAAGCAAGCAAGCCATGGATTATTACGTCTTCAAAAAATCAACAAGACATTCTGATTTGATATATTTATAATTAGATCAACCAATTTGTTTGAGTTTTCTTGCATAACTAAACCAATACATTTCAATATCAATATATAGTACACATATTTTTTATATGGGTAAATGAGTCAAATACCCATTTGTGACTCAAGGTTTCAAAAAAATAGCATTTAAATTATGTTTAAAATTAATTAATAATTCGAATTAATTAATAAAATAAAAATATTTTTTTTTCTTAAATGTAGCTAAATAGAATAACTGATTAATCTTAATAATTTCTTAATTATTTTTGAAAATTTTCTCCCTATTAATCAGTATTCTAACGATTTAAATTTTAAAAACAAAATTTCAAAATTCCTAAAATCGTAGAATATAATGACCACAAATTAATATAGAATCTACAAACATAAATTGTATTTAAATATACCGATTCCAAACAGTAAATTTAATTACGAATCTTGTATATGTTTATACGGGAACTATTTGTGCAAATCGTAAATATCAACCATAACTGTATATATGTATACTAATATCAAATTGTAAATTTAATTACCAAAATTGTATATGTATATACCAATACTTAATATGGGGAGTGTTTCCGCAAATCGTAAATATCAACATGAATTTGGTATATGTATATGCCAATATCAAACTGTAAATTTAATTACCAAAATTGTATATGTATATACCAATACTTAATACTGGGACATTTTGTGCAAATCGTAAATATCAACATGAATTGGGTATATGTATATACCAATATAAAGCTGTAAATTTAATTACCAAAATTATATATGTATATACCAATACTTAATACGAGGACTGCTTGTGTGAGTCGTAAATATCAACATGAATTTGGTATATGTATATACCAATATAAAGCTGTAAATATATTTACAAAATTTTATTAACGTACGTTCACCATCGGCGACCTGCACGAGGAAGTATGATCTCAGAGATGGTTTTCCCGGCGAGGGAGCGGAACTCGGAGCGGGCTCGCCGGCGCCAACCGGAAATCCACGGCCTGAGCTTAAACGACAACGATGATAGAGATTAGGATCGGCGCGGCAGAGCGAACGGAAGTGACAGCAAACGGCGAACGAGCTTCTGGGAGAACGAAAAAAGGAGGACGAACGGCATGGACGCTTTTGGCGACGGAACAATGTGAATGCAGATTTGGGGAGATGTCCAACTATTTTTTTTTTTGAATTCGGGGAGAGGTCGATGGAAATATGGGAGAGAGGTTGATGAACATGAATTTATATTAAATGCAAAAGATTTAGATTATTTAAAAGAGTAACATAATTATATGATAATTAATGGAGGAAGTTGTCAACCATTATTATAGGAAAAAATATTTCGAAATTAAAATATAATAATAATAATTTTTATACGAAAGTTTATAATGATAATTAATATTAGGGTTAATATGGTCCATTTTGATTTATTAATGAGTATAAATTAGTTTTATGAAACTATGAGCATTTCTCTTAAACTTTAGGTGCTTTTTAGATATTTGGTGAGTTTTTCCTTTAATGGATATAAAATTAACAAAATATATTTATTAATATAATTAATGATATATGTATACGTGTGTGTTAACATTATTGTTCATTTAGATTTATCGATAAACCCTCGATATTTTGTTAAAAGATTCATCTATTGTCTTACCGTCGGAAAGCGGTTAACCAACGACAAACACTGCGTATTAATACAAAGCGACATGGCTCACTAGCTAATTACTACCTTGCTAAAGGAGTTGTAATTGATTCCGTTTCCATGTTCATGGAATCCGTATAAATCGAAGAAGAAGAAAGCACAAGCGGACTGGTGTTATAGTTATAATTACGCACTGGAATTTCGCTCGTGTTTTCCGGGTCCCGCGTTGACTCGGTTTCCAAGCACAGCCTGAGTTCTTGCAACACGGACCCCATGGACGGTCGTGGCTCGGAGCTCGTGGCGGTGCAATCCATGGCCACTTGCAAGGCTCGGGAAACCGATTCCCAGTCAAAGTTCACTCCCAATCTCGGGTCAACTATGTTCCGAATGTCGCCTTCTTCGAGCTCAGAGCGCGTCCACTGGATGACGTGGACGGTCTCGTCACCTCTGATGATCGCCGGTTGGCCTGTGATGAGCTCCAAAAGGACCACCCCGAAGCTGAAGACGTCGCTTTTCTCTGTTAGTTTTTGAGATCTGTAGTACCTGCATTGTCGAAAACTCGATGATCAATACGCTCGTCGCTTACGTTTGTCAGGATTTTTTGACAGAAAATTAAGTCTAATTCAAAAAATAAGAAAGTGTTTTTCGCTTACTCTGGATCGAGATATCCTGCAGTGCCCATAACCGCAGTTTCCACGTGTGTTTCGTTGTCACCGGCGAAGACTTTGGATAGACCAAAATCCGCAATCTTAGCGTCCATTTTTTCGCCCAACAGAATGTTCGATGTCTTCACGTCTCGGTGCACAATCGCCGGTTTACACCCGTTGTGCAAATACTCCAGCCCTGCGACGAAAATTTCCAGTACCATTTAGACCATAATACCCTCAAAAATCAATGCCTAGTTGTGGTCAAACCTTGTGCAGCATCGACCGCTATGCGAAGCCTCGTTTCCCATCCCAACTGCGCGTTTTTTCCTGCACGATATCATTGAACATCATGTTACACGTTTGTTACGCGTAAAGAAAGAAGAGTTCTTGAGTTGCGAGAGTACCCGAGAGGTACTCGTTGAGGTTCCCGTTAGGCATGTACTCGTAAATGAGGGCTAACTTGTCGCCGTCGTCGCAGTATCCGACGAAAGAGGCCAAATTTCTGTGGTGGATTCTCAGCAATAGCTCTGCCTGAAACGATAAGAAGCTCACGAGTTAGTGAATCGGAACGATTAATTGGTGACGAGCAAAGAGCCCTCGAGCTCGATTCGATGATATACTTCGGTTTGGAATTCCTTCGGCCCTTGAGACGATGACGGAGAGAGCATCTTCACGGCAACTTGAGTCTTGTCGTTTAAGTAACCGTGGTAGACTGGTCCGAACCCTCCTTTTCCGATTTTAATTTTGAAGTTCTCCGTGATCTTCACTACCTCTTCGTAGCTGTACTGGCTCTTCTTTATCGCCACGTGGCTTCCCCTTTTCTTAGCTTCTGCGGATCGAGAGCAGAGATATAGCGTCGTTATAATATCGGAACTTGAATTGAATCAGAGGGACGAAGAACAAGTACGGAACCTGATTTTCTGTTGCGTCTTCGTTTCCATACGAAACTCAGTACTGCAAAGAGTACGATCGCTGATGCCAGTGACGCCACTATCGGAACGACGATGCTCGTCTTCTTCTTCTTTTGGCACGAGCCCGTTTCGCAGAGATTTCTACTATCCACGCTAAAACCGGAAAATGAATTGGGTTCCCATTCTTCAGTCTCAGCATGTTTGAAGCTTTTTCCATTTTCATATGATCAATTACCTTAACTCAAGTAAGCCCTGCTTCGATCTTACTAAGAGCTCGTTCGGGACGACACCGGACAATTGGTTGCCCCGTAAATTTCTGCGAATAATTTATCGTAAGAATTAATACTAATAACTCGATCACAACTCCTAATTAAATTTCAGGATACTTACAACTTCTTGAGAGACTTCAGGTCTTTCAGAAACGCAGGCACCAATCCTGTTAGGTTATTGTTCGACAAATCCCTGCCGGAAAACACGTAAATGAAACTGCTTGACTCGTTTTCTCATCAACGGAAATTACGCCCGACAGAAATCGAAGGAGGTAATGCTTACAAAGATTCGAGCGACGAGAGCTTAGAAATCGAGGAGGATATTATCCCTCTCAGATTTCTCGAGGTCAAGTTCCTAATCACAAGAAACGCCCATTCTCAATAAAACGGACTTTGTTTGGATAAAAAAGACGATAACCGTTTAATGAACACTATAACAGTCATCAGAAAATACTCACAAAGACGCAATCCGAGGAGGAACAGAGGCATTGGGTGTGCATTTTAACCCCGGCCAGGAGAGATTCCTTGGCCCGCAAGGATCGCCCGACCAGCTTCCGGCAATTTGGTATGTTCTTTTCACGTCTTCTATGGCATTAGCTGCAACACATTTGATATGAAACCAACAATCTTTCGCAAATTCTTCAAAAACCAGTCAAACATAACAAATTTGGTTCCTGAAAAACGTGCACGTAAGTTTCCGAAATTCCGAGAAAAAACTCCGAAATCTGCTTACCATCGTCACCGTAAGTCGGGAATTCATCCTTCAGCCTCACCAAGTAAATCTCCACCGCATTGAGTATCGGAGGAAGCGTGGAATTCTCCGTGCGGCGAATCAAAATCCGGTGATTCTTACCCACGAGAGCCCGGGAATTGGAGAGCGTCACGGCTTTCAGATACGGAGGACTGAAAGGCCCGAAGAGAGGATTCCCATTCCAACTCACCTCAAGCTCTCTCGTCTGGTTCTTCGCAAGCTCTTCCACTTCAGCGAAATGCATAGACACACTGAACATCGACTTCGAATCACTCGAATTCCACTCCAATTCCATCGAATTTCCGCCATTGTTGAGCTTCGAAGCTGTCTGAATCACCTCCTGAGGAACTCGAAACCCGTTCTGGAATGTATCGACGACTGAAGAAGTTCGAATCGAATCCCAACTTCTCGAATCGAAAGAACTCCAAATCCTATCGTACGGATCGTCCGCGAATCGACCGATCGAGCTGTTCTCTCCGAAGTCAAACCTCTCGACGAGCACCATGGAAGCGTTGACTCCGAACTCGGAGCGGTACACAGAGCCGTTGAGAGGACGGAGTTCCAACGCCGAAATGAAAGGGACGCCCAGATTCTTGTCGACGAGACACACGTGGACGGCGTTTCCGAGCGCCACATCGATGATCTCCGTCGTGAAGGTCTCGTTGACGGCTCGGAACTTGACGGTGGTCCAGAAGTTGACTCCGAGGAAGAGGTCAAACTCCGGCGGGTTATCGAGGCCGTCATAATCGGCGTAGTAGAAGGAGGCTCTGAGGAGATTGAGCATTCCGACGTGTTCCGGGATTAGGGTGTAGCAGTTCTTGGGCCCGCGGGGGAAGGCTCGGAGGTCGGAGAGGGGAAGCGGGAGGGTGGGGTCGTTGGGGTACTGGAAGCGGGCGGAGATGTTGTGGTTGGTGCCGGAGTGGACGGAGGAGGCGTCGGAGACGTAGGAGATGTGGGTGTCGGTGTCTCTGTAGTAGGGCTTGGAGGCGCCGCAGTCGATGCTGATGAATCCTGCGAGTCAGCAGGGAGAAGTAAGTAACTTGTAGCGCAAGTCACGACTAGTTGTGTTGTAGTTGTAGAGAGAGACGGAATTGAATTACCCATTTCACGCTGAGAGCGAACAGCTGCAAAGAAGAGCAAGAGAAGGAAAGCTACAGAGATCTCCTCCATTGTCATAATAATCTCTGCTCAAAGTCGCTAATGTCTCATCAGAGACCAGGGGAGTTGTTGATTAAGATTAGTTATTCGAGTTTCAATGGCCACGTCTCCTTTATTATAATAATACAAACTAAACTATTATTAGTATACTCAGTCAATAAAGACGATTTCCAATTTTTATTTCGCTGATTAAATATATATATATGTTATTGCTGCTAACTAAGTAAGATCATAATAAATAAATCAACTGCAGGTCCATCTTTTCTTTCAAAATGGTTATATATAATCTGGTATTCTATAGACTACAAGTTTCGTTGCTGATTAGTAGGATATAACGTGGAAGCAAGAAAAAGTCAACAAAAGAGTCTGAGTTGGATCAACCAATTTGTTGAGTTTCCTTGCATTAATTAACAAAAGTCAAACCATTGCATGAGCTTATATTACAATTTACACTTTTATATACTATCAATTAGTGATATATATATATATATATATTTTGATTTTTTTTAACTTAATATGAATTAAATATCTAAAAAAATTATCGACAAACCCTGAATACTTTATGAAATTTGTTAAAAATTAATCGGAACCTAAAAAACAATAAACGTTAACCAACAATTTCATGACCCAACAACCATTCGTTCATTGTATTTCACTTCATATAATTGTCGTTTTCATTGATTACTCAAGCTATGTACCAACAGCCCACATATAATAGTTGCAACTTACTGTCGTTTCTTCGTAAAATAAGAATGGTGACTAACTACACCATAAACTCTATCTATATAATAATAAACACTATACTATATTCACCTAATCCCGATTATTTAATTAAAATGTCAAAATTAATTTTTAAATATAAGATTTTATTTTTTATCATGGAAAATTCCTCCCTCAATTAATCCGTAAATCTTTAAATTAAATAACTAGTCGTTTGAAATGAAAAACGACAAGACTTATTTTTTTTTCAGACGACATTTGGAGGGTAATCTTGTCTCGTCACTTGAGCACTTTTCTTTTTATTTTCGCCAAGTAAAATATTTCCCGCCAAAAAAGTGGCTTTCTTTGAGAGTGAAAATCGAATCAGTTCTGAAATCTGCTCCTTCTTCTTCCATCTCCCAATCTTCTTCAATGGTAAGCTCTGTCTTTCGATTTCTATTCAACGTTCTTCAAGCTTTCGTATTACACATACTCTTTCGTTATTCCTGAACGTTTCTAGGGTTTGAGGTTTTTTTTTTTGTTAAAACGATGAAAATAGAGATCAAAGCATGATCGTACAAGGAACTTCGATCGATTTCCAATGTTTAAATGGCTTTAGTTCTGCTTAGTTTCCAGATCGTTCATGGAGATCAGAAACGATCTACATTTGGGTGTTTTAATTTAGTTCCTGCTTTCCAGCGAGTTTTGGCAGTTTCTTACTATTTTTATTCTTTTTTTGGTAAAAGTATCTCTTTGATGAAAGAAAATGAAGTGTTGACAGTCCAATTCACTCCATGATTTGCCGATTTATTGGTTTCGATTTTTCATTTATAGTCGAAGAAACGAGGTCTTTCGTTGGAAGAGAAGCGTGAGAAGATGCTTCAGATCTTCTACGATTCGCAGGACTTCTTCCTGGTGAGTACAATTATTCATTAGAGCTTTTGAAATTATCCTTGCCTTTTCTTTTTGTAATAGAGTTTTCATGTCTGCTTGCTTACAACAATTGTTTGGTGACGGATTCAGCTTAAGGAACTAGAGAAATCGGGGCCGAAGAAGGGCGTAATTAGTCAGTCTGTGAAAGATGTTATCCAAAGTCTCGTGGACGATGATCTTGTCTTGAAAGACAAAATTGGAACCTCTGTGAGTCATTATTATTCACAGGCTTGAATCAGAGTATGTCCACCAAGGATTTATAGAATTTATTTTCTGAAATTGCAGATCTATTTTTGGAGTCTTCCGAGCTGCGCCGGAAATCAGGTGAAGAATAGTTGGTTTCTCTTTGAATCTTACAGAAACCTTATCTTATACAGTTGTGCTAAATATTGTTTTTGTTGGGCAGCTGAGAAATGTATATCAAAAACTAGAATCTGATCTTCAAACCAGTAAGAAGCGTTTTGCAGAACTCGTTGAGCAGTGTGATTCATTAAAGGAAGGACGAGAGGTGTCGGTGAGTGTTGTCAAAGACCCGAGTCTCGAATAAACTTAATATAAACTAAACTATTTTTGTTCTTTTGTTTTGAGTTTTTCCCAGGATGAAAGAGAGGAAGCTTTAGCCGAGTTAAAAGCAACCGAACAAAGATATGCCGAGCTGAAGGTTTAAACACTAGTCAAAAATATATAATGTTGCCAAATAATGTTCTGTTCTGTTCTGTTGTTTTGTTTAATGTTTATATAATAAGCTTCTAATTTTAATCTGTGATCATTGTAGAAAGAATTGGAGCAATACGCAGATAATGATCCAGCAGCCTTCCAAGCGATGAGTTGCGGATTTTGGATGCTACTATTTTATTTATTAATTTCTTATGCTAATCTTTATGTATACTTAAATTTTTTTTTGTTTTGTGAATTTTGAAGAGAACGCTATTGAAGTTGCTCACTCATCGGCTAACCGATGGACTGGTTCGTTTCTCATTCACGCAGTTCGTTTTTTCTTTTACCTTTTACGGGTTTACCCATAGATGGCTACAACTGTGCAGATAACATCTTCACATTGCGGCAATGGTGCACCAACAATTTCCCACAGGCGAAAGAGCAGCTCGATAGCTTGTTTAGAGAGGTCGATATAAACTCAAGCTATTTGGTAGCTCGTATATTGTGACGATCTCACATCGATTTTAGAATAAGATTAGTGTTGAAAGGCTTCGCTTAACTTTGACACTGAATGTAAATGCAGACAGGAATATCTGATGACTTCGACTACCTGGAAACGTCGTCAACGCCCCTCAGTACGGTGACCGATTAGAGGTTTCTCAAGGGCAACGTTGGTAAATATTCACATGCCAAAAGAGCAACATGATAGTGTTTTATCGTCTGTATTATGTAATAGTAGCTCAATCGCTTATCATCAAACTTCTCAGCTGGTTTTAACCTTGTTAAATGCCGGGTTTAGAATGACATTAATCTTTTCTTCTTTTTTTTTTCGTGTATGAATTACGGTTACGTGTCGGATTCCCTTTAAAGAAACGATGTTGTCAATGTCTAAGCCTCATCAAAGTAATTTATAGCTTCCTCTTCTGAATTTGTTGCATAAGTCTAGAGGCGTTCATATGGCGTATCGGAATCTGAAATAAGTGCACGTTCGAGGACAGAGAAACGACGACGAGCATATTCAAAATCCGTTTGACAACTAAATATATTAATATCACGCATACACAGGGGATTCGTTTTTATTACCCATAATGAAGAACGACACACAACAAGAAACGAGTATTTCAAGCTCACCAACGAACGAGCCTTTCTTAGAACACAAGTGTTACAAAAGAAGAAGAAAAGAAGAAGAAAAAAACTCATTTAAATGTGCCAAATATCAGAATACGGGTTTCGAAAAAGACTTACAAGTAATTTATATACATTATTAAGTGTTATTTAATTATCTATATAAATAATTAAATATCATAGCTCTAAGTGTTATTTAATTATATTTTAGATATAATAGTTACTGTAGAGACGTATTTAATTATATTTTATAATAGTTATTTTAGATATTATACGTAGTTAATTATATTTTTAGATATAATAGTTAGTCTAGATATTATATGACTAAAGATAATATTCATTCATTCATCAGGCCAGGTCTCTCCCTCCCTCCTTACACTTTTCTTCATTCCCTCTCATCGCCACCTCCACCAAATCTACAATGTTAGTCCTTTTCATATTATTTAATATTAGGGTTACTGATTTTTAGTTTTTTTTCTTCTTCTATTTTTTAGGTTTTATGATTACGGACATGGTGCTGATTGATTTCCTTTTTGTTATTACAGTTCTGATTTTGTTAATTAATTTTGATGATTAGAGTGCTAATTTTGTTAATTTAGGGTTTGATATCTACTTGAGCAATGGTTTGATTGATATTTATGTTCCAGTTAAACTATTTTTGTCCCAAGTTAACGAGGGTTTAAACTATTCTAAATATATATTTAGAATCGTTGGTTGATCTCTGTCTTTCATGTTAAACGAAACTATCGTTGATTGCATTGTTGTAACGCAGAGTGTTAGTCTTGTACTGATTCCGATGGAGCTCTCGGAGCTGCCTCTTTGTGTTTTGCATCACATTTTCTCTTTTCTCCCGGAGAAAGACTTGTCAAACACCTTTCTGTTGTCTAAGCAATGCTACTCTGTTCGCAAGTCCTTTCCGGTTCTAGAATTTCTGCAACCCTCTGCGATGGAGTGCTTGCCCGTCCACGCGCCGCAATTCAAGGAGCAGCTTCGACAACTCTTAGACTCCGTCGACACGTCTCTGCAAAGTCTTGTTCGGAGTAAGCTTATCATTGAGAGACTCAATTTGTTTGGGTTTCGCGTTGATTACGACTCGCTTCCACTAGTTGATACATGGTTGCCATCCGCTCTTCACAACGGTGTTTTAGACCTATTGTTCTATGTCAACGTTGCTTCAGAAGAAAACGGTGAGCGTTTGCAGTACCCTCTCTCCAATACATCATTTGCACTCAACTCCTCACAACTCTCAGCTGCTTCTTCCCCGTTTTTTCGCCTTGAAAAATTAACGTTGATTATGGTTCGCCTAAGCGACCGTATAGTTGGCGATATCATCAAAAACTGTCGTAGCATCCGTGTTCTTTCTCTTCAGGATATATCTGGTTTGAAAACTCTCAATATATTCAAACTTGACAAACTTGTGAGTCTGACTGTATCGTTCCTGACATCTTGTTGTTATGAACTCGAGAGCATTTCTGTCGATGTCCTCTCCCTCGAGCACTTTTCCTTTTCTTCCCGCAAACCCAATCGGACATGCTGCGAGATCGATTTGACTGGTTGCTGTAATCTAAGGAAACTAGAGCTATTCCACAGCTCCATCACCGATGCCCAATTTCATCGGCAAATCTCTAGCTTTCCTCTCCTCGAGGCTCTTGATATTTCATCTTGCCATCGTTTGACAAGGATTGAGGTCTCTCTAAAGCGGCTTAATTCTCTCCGGGTATTTTGTTGTCGCGGTGTCCGTGCTATTAAAATCGATTCTCCTGCTCTATCAATTGTTGATTTCACGGATGATGATTTTCACTTGCCCACTATCGTGTTATCAGAGGTTATTTCTTGTTCATCTACTTATATTATCAAAATCTTTACATTTTTACGGCATTGCCATTGTGGTTCGTCTCATTGACTATTCGTTTCATTGATGGCAGTTGAGTTTTGATCCTGACAATCCCAGAAAAGCTGTAAATCCCCCACCGGTCGAAGTGGGCTGTTTTGATCTCACTGATCTTAGTATCGATTCAAACGATTGGGGGACTTTTCTAGACGCACTACTTTCGAGTTGTCATCCGAGGATGGTATCAATGACCGCCGATAGAGCCGATACACCCGACAAGGATAATTTTGTAGAGGTACGACATTTAAAAATCTCTGTTTAGTTTATTTTTGCTCAAAAAAAGACTTTCCAGATCGAAGTGTTTCTCTCATTTGGTCTTGAGAAATCTTATTCATTTACAAAAGCTTAAGATTGATGTTGTTGGCAGATTCTGTGCAAGATGCTAAGTGAGCGGCGATGCGGCTGCAAGTGCTGGCGTCATCGCTTGAAAGATGCAAAGATCGAGAGCATCGGAAGTGACGGAGAAATCGAGCACGAGCATGCGTTGAGCCGATTCTTGTCAATTCCGTGTGATAGTAAAATACGCTTCAGATTGGATTGGGATCTTTCAGGGATACAAGGATTAGAGTTTCTAGAGAGACTTTCATTAAGCAGCTGAGAATAACAACATTTATATCCAACAGTTATCTACTTTGTAATATTATTGATTTATTTTGAATTGTCGATAAATCCTCAATGTAGTACTATAAAGTTTATTAAAGTTTTACACTTTCTCAAGCAACGATAAGTGAGGGTTTTGAAGAATAAATAAAATAAAATATACTCTAATCCCTTAGTCAATCAGAGATACAAACATTAATTCTTCGATATTCGCTCGAAATCTGCAGAAACGAACGGTCGTTAGAGATTATTTACCGTCATTCATCAACAAACGATTAATCAGTGATCTACTTAGGGCCGGTACTGAGTTTATCGGTGGCAAAGTGCAAAAAAAAGTAAGAGCAGAGATAATTTGACGAGTCTAGGATGAATTTGATAGTAAAAAAGAAAAAGGTAAACTATGTCGTGTGTGGACCGGTCATCGTTCCTCGCCTTTCCGCGCGAGAGGTTTACGTAAAAGATTATTACTTTAAACCTTGTGATACGAAGAAGATAATTCTTCTCGTCTAAGTTAGAGAATTAGGAGTACAAAAATAGAGCTTGGTATGCTGGAATAAACATTATATTATTAACAGTCAAATAAATGAATATAAAATTTTTTGACTCTTTATTTTCATATTTGCATATGAAGTTGTTAATTGAAAGCAAATATAATTTTGTTTATGTTAGTTAGTGTATTCATGACTACTTAAAGCTCTCTTAGTTTCAAAGCGAAAGCAGTAAGAAGCGTTTTGCAGAAGTCGTTGAGCAGTGTGAAGGACGAGAGGTGTCGGTGTTGTCAAAGACCCGAGTCTCGAATAAACTAAACTATTTTTGCCAGGATGAAAGAGAGGAACCGAACAAAGATATGCCGAGCTGAAGGTTTAAACACTAGTCAATACTATATAATGTATCGTAGCCAAATAATATTCTGTTTTATGTTTATAAAATAAGCTTCTCATTTTAATTTATTGAAGCGATGAGTTGCGGATTTCATTTATTAATTTCATATGCTAATCTTTTTTTTGTTTGCAGAGAACGCTATTGAAGTTGCTCACTCATCGATGGACACCTTCATTTCTCTTCTTTTACCTTTTACGGCTAAAACTGTGCAGATAATATCGAGCAGCTCGATAGCTTATTTAGAGAGGTCGGTTCGCTAAATCCTTGAACTCGATATGTATATATATAAGCTCACATCACATATTGTTTGTTACGCTTTCAGAATAAGAGTACTTGTCGGTGTTTCAAAGGCTTCTCTTTACTTTGACATTGCAGACAGGAATATCTGATGACTTCGACTTCCAACGCCCCTCAGTACGGTGCCCGATTAGAGGTTTCTCAAGGGCAACCGTGGTAAATATTCACATGCCAAAAGAGCAACATGATTGTGTTTTATGCAATAGTAGCTGAATCGCTTATCATCACACTTATCAGCTGGTTTTGACCTCGTTAAAATACCAGGTTTAGAATGACATTAATCTTTTTCGTGTATGAATTACTGTTGCGTGTCGGATTCACTTTAAAGAAACAATGTTCTCAATGTCTAAGCCTCATCAAAGTAATTCACAGCCTCCTCTTCTGAATTCTCAACCACTTGCGAGATCTGTACGTTGCATAAGGCATATCGGAATCTGAAACAAGTGCACGTTTGCTATGTAAAAATGTGTTCTGCGCGTCTTAAGTTTCGATTTGTTGCGTGATCTATACCAAGGACAGAAAAACGACGCACATATTCAAAATCCGTTTGACAACTAAATATATTAATACCACGCATACACAGGGGATTCGTTTTTATTACCCATAATGAAGAGCGACACACAACAAGAAACGAGTATTTCAAGCTCACGACAACTACTATAACAACGAGCCTTTCTTAGAGCATCAACAAAGTGTTACAACAGCAGATTTTCAGACGAAAACTCATTTAAATGTTCCAAATTTCAGAATACGGGTTCGAAATAGAGTGTATTATAAGTAATCTATATACATTATGTTCTGTTCATGAAAAATAATGCAAATAAAAATCTGGAACATGCCCATCACCATTTCGAAGAGATACCTGCAGGCAACATTCCGGCCCATAAATACAATAAAAGGTACAGAAACTTTGTATAAATTCTTTTCATAAAACAAATGGGAATATATCGAAAAGAAAACTAAAACCCGAAAGAAACAGAACGGTATCCCTTACTAACACATAAAATTATTGACCAAACGCCTATAATCATTTGACAAACCTGCTTAAAGGGCCATCTCGGCCTGCAATGCAGCGAGTTCATCTTCTTCAGCGGTGCGTTTCTGAGGAAGTGGACGAGCCGGCTGCCAACCCGCTGGAACGTGCACCGGAGCCGCTGGAGCGGTCGTTGCCGGTTGCAGAAGTTGTTCTTCCAATTCCGCTCCTTCAAGCTCCTCAAGCTCTGCTTCAAGTTCGTCCTGATATGATACAACAACAATGTGCACATCTTTTAGCAACCAGATTAAAACAAATTTATCGGTGATGTAAAGAGGAATAGATGAAAACCTCATCAAAATCAGCAGCAGCACCAAATGGAGCCGACAGGGCTTCTTGGATCTGCTTCATGTTTTCCGTTTGCTCGTTAATCTCGTCCATCGTTTTATCAACATCGTCGATATTCCTGCGGGACCAACAAAGCATAAGATTATCATTAGTGATGTTATTAAACTTCTCACCTTGAAATTCCAACATTGTGTCTATTTGCCTCCTCAATCTTTTATTTTTTTTATTTTTGGGTATTAATTAACCCCTACAACTTGTCACATTGATTCAGTTTACCCTTCTGTTGTTTTAGTTCAGAGAGGAAACTCAGACAATACGGCAAGTTAAGGGGGGAAATGATAAAAAAAGAAGTTTACAAAGGTAAACTTAGACAATACAATAAGTTCAGGGGAGATATGTTACTACCAAATAAAAGATAACGAAGACTTACGTGGCTTTCTGCATTGCCTTCATTGCAGCAGCGCCTGTTCGCAAAGCATCAACAGTTTCTGTTGTGGCTTTTGCACCCTCAAGCATAATCATCTGCAATATCCAAGTCAACATCAACAAAAGATGTATTCAACAAGCTACTAAAACGATTAACAAAAATAGATGTATTCAACAAGCCACTGAAACGATTAAAGCTCACCTGGTCATGGATGCGCAACTGGAAATTCCCGAGTTGCTCTATTTGCTGCTCATATAGTCTCTTCCTCTTTAAACATTGAATTGCCGCTGTTGAAAGAGACATGAGTTGGTTTCCAATTCACACAAAAATATAAAAGCAGCAGAAGATTACTGTAAAAATGATATTCACTTTAAACAGAAGAGTTTAGTCAGAAATAAACCAATGATCCGAGTTTCATACCCCTTTTATTCTTTGCTCTTGTGAATTCTTTGGCCCTTTCAACTTCTGCACCAGCCTTTTTAAGAAGTACTTTTTCCTTTTTCTCAAGCATCTCAAGCGTCTGCATAAACATTCAACATAAGAATTCAAAAAAAAATCACCTGCCTTACAAAAATCAAGCATTCTAGATACTTGCTACAACAACATCTATACTCAAAGTTCAACTATATCAAACAGCCCTATATTCCCAAAGAGACGAATTTTTGGGCATATTTTTCTTTGCCCAGTTCAAACCAGCTTCTTATCTGACACTAATAATAAGTTCCTCAGTTATCATCACCCAAATCCTAGTATAAAGACAGACGAAAGGATAGAGTTGAATCCGATAAATACCATCCAAAAACGAAAGCAAATTTAGAATATTGACGATAATACTATTACAATCGAAAAAAGAGCAACTTGATAGTCAATCCATTGCATTGCTTATACCTCGTTTAGCTTGTCCAACGTGGTGAGAGCATTGGTTTCCTGTTTAGGCTTCCCAAAAATCCGCGTGAACATGGTCGCTCCTCTCCGAATAACTCAAACCCTAAGCAATCAAAACCAAAACCGATTTCAAAATCAAATCGCGCGATAGGTCAAGCTCAAACCGATTCGAAAAACTCCGAAGCGATAAGCGCAAAGTGACGGCGATCGGAACCAAAATAAAGGAAAAAAGATTGAAAATCGTGGTACCAGGGAGAGAATCTTGGGTCGGAGTGAGGAAGAAGGAAAATTGGAGATAGATCTGTGACCGATTGGATTCGATTGCGATGATGCCCTCTGATCTGATCTGATCTGATCTGATCTTCTTGAGGGGGTTTCGTTTTCTTAGGCGTGTTGTGTTGTGTTGGAAAGACAGAGAAGATATACAAATATAAGATTATTGACGCGTCTTTTATATTTTCGATATTATTATTATTATATATGAATTTTAAAAAAGATGTTATCGTATAATAAATCCATTAAATACTTAAAGATATTCAAAAATATAAATTTCAGAATCAATTAGCCTGCCAGACAATATTTTCAAATGATGATAGAATTATTTGCATTATACCGTAAAATTACTCGATTACATCTGAAGTCGGGAGTATGAAAATCAGAAAGGCGATCTTTTGCAGCTTAGAAGAAGTGCCCATCTTATTTATAAACAATGTTAAAAACTTCTAGTTAAAACTATTTTAATGAATTGTGCGGCCCCTGATGATTTGTGAGCCTACAGGGGGCGCACATTAGCGTGTCGAAAGTGCGCTAGCTTGTTTTCAAATTTATTTAATAATAAATAATATATTTTTCAGGCTTGTCGGTTTTGATAAATAAGCCTCTGAAGGCCTTTTTTTTTTCTTGTTCAGATACTTTTTATAAATTTAAAAAAGCATCCATAAGATTAACCTTCTAGTTATTTTGGAGATTGCATCTTGCAAGAAACTATAGTTGGTGCTTGCGAAGAGCTCTCGGTTATTCGACTCGAGTCATCCCGGGCTTCGGTGATTACCGAGTAAACTCATTTGTGGTGATTGCCGAGTAAACTCGGGCCCATTCGTAGAGGTTGTCTTCTGTTTTTCATCGATATCTCAAACGACATGATAAAGAAAAACGACATGAAAATGGACTAAAACGAAGAAAATAGGAATAACTCCCAATCACCGAAAAGCTCTCATGGCTGATTGGGTCTCTCTGTCTCTCTTCGCACTCCTTTTCTTGCGGGTCCCACTCCGCTCCGTCTCCGTCTCCGAGCTGATTCCGGCGAGGTTTCTGGAGGCGGCGACAGAGAAGGAGCTTTCTGATTGGATGCTGGGAATCCGAAGGAAGATCCACCAGAACCCAGAGCTGGGTTTCCAGGAGTTCGAGACCAGCAAGCTCATCAGAGCTGAGCTCCACGGGATGGGCGTTCCGTACGAGTACCCGCTCGCCGGAACCGGCGTCGCGGGCTTCGTCGGCACCGGAAAACCGCCTTTCGTTGCCATCCGCGCCGACATGGACGCGCTCGCTATGCAGGTGAGCTTTACCAATCTAAATTTGACTTCATTGAGTCAAAAAGTCAACTCAATGAATTTGGCAATTCATGTCTTGCTCGTCTTTCGATTAAAAAACAGTATTGTTGCTAATCTTCGTTGGGTAAAAAAAGTCAACTCAAGCTCTTGATTTCATGTTTTGCTTGTCTTCATTCTGTAAAAGAAGAAGTCAACTTAGGCTGTTAATTTCATGGTTTGATAGGAAAGTGTGGAGTGGGAACACAAGAGCAAGGTCCCGGGAAAAATGCACGCTTGCGGACACGACGCTCACGTCGCCATACTCCTCGGCGCCGCCAAAATTCTCCAACAGTACCGCCACGAATTGACGGTTGGGTTTCTTGCAAAACAAGTCAACCGCATCTTCAAAATAGTTTCTTAGCGTAAGCAACTGTTATGTGTCCCAGGGAACGGTGGTTCTTGTGTTCCAACCAGCCGAAGAAGTAGGATCCGGTGCGAAGAGCATTTTGGAAACCGGTATTCTCGACAACGTTGACGCGATCTTCGGCTTGCACGTCAGCACTAAGATCCCGATCGGGTTGGTGGCTTCCCGGCCAGGCCCGATGCTGGCCGGAACTGGTTTTTTTGAGGCAGTGATAAGCGGTGAAGGCGGTCACGCCGCGATTCCTCAGCTCGCAATTGATCCGATTTTGGCCGCATCGACCGTGGTTCTCGGTTTGCAACACCTCGTTTCTCGCGAAGCTGATCCTCTGGATTCGCAGGTTCTTAATTCGTTCCTTTATTACGCCTTTTTATGGTGGAGAGTTTGAATAATCGGACAACACAAAACCTTGTAGGTGGTAACTGTGGCTAAATTTCGGGGAGGCGACGCTTTCAGTGTTATCCCGGATTCCGTAAAAATTGGCGGGACTTTCCGGGCGTTTTCGAAAGAGAGCTTTTCTCGACTCAAACGACGAATCGAGGAGGTATTTAAATTCGGTTCTTAATTGATCCATTCTCTGTAAATGTCAAACATAAAGTTCAGAGGTTACTCTACTTGCAATGCAAACAACAGGTTATCTCAAAGCAAGCTAGTGTGCATAGATGCAATGCGATCGTAACTTTCAATTCCGATCACGAGTGTCCTCCGACCGTGAACGACGAGCGTCTCCACGGCCACTTCCGGAAAGTTGCGGGCCAAATCATGGGGACAGAGAACGTCAGAGAAATGCAGCCTCTGATGGGTGCAGAAGATTTCTCGTTCTATCAAGAAGCGATTCCCGGGTTTTTCTTCTTCGTCGGGATGAAAGATGACAAAAAAGGCGTTTTTGAAACGGGACATTCGCCGCGCTATAGAGTCAACGAAGACGTCCTGCCTTACGGAGCCGCTCTACACGCTTCCTTGGCCGCCACGTATCTTGTCAAAAAAGACGAGAGCTCGAGAGACGAATTATGAAGCTCAAAATGTTTTGGGCATTTTTAAAGCCTTTGTCATTCATGTGTGAAAGAAACAAATTTTTTTTTTTTTTTTTTTTACAAAATCACAAAAGATAGAAGAAGAAATGAAAATAAAGTTTAATTACCGAGTAAGTACCTACTAGTACTACCACCATGCATTTCATATTTTAAAGTTTCGTCGTTTTATTTCCTACAAATAGCTTCAAACTTTTGTAACTTTAAAAAAGAAAAAAATGCTAAGTGAAGCCTAATTTACACGGAAGTGTTACCGAAAGTACGAATATTCATGCTAACTTTGAAGTTAGCATTTTACTATATAATTTTTAATTTGACATTATGTAATGTATTAATCTTTGCTTATACTTATAAGCAGAGAATTCGATTTTTGTTATAAAAATACCAAAATGCGGTATTCAGTCTATAATCTATAAAATAGCGCAACGAAAACCTTTTGTTGACGTTAGTTAAGAGATATTCCATTGTTGTTTGCATTTGATTAATAAGAGACAGTGATGTAGAACGAAACTAGAAGGACGGGAATTTTCTGGGTTTGCAAGCAACAAGCTCGACTTTTTTTCAATTCATCATAATCTGCCCTCATACATACAAACGTATTCTATTGATTATATATATAATACAAGATATACCTAATAAAACCATAAAATATTAATACCATATTCTAATATGATCATAATCAAATCAAAGTAAATAAAGAAAATCTTATAATAAAAGAGAATAAATCCAATCAGGGGAATTTAGTTGTCACTTGATACTCATAATCATGTCTTGCATCAGACAGTGACTTACATGATCAATACGACTTATAAGAATATATATAGATTGTTTGTTGAGGAAAATAGAAAAGCAGAAGAATATATGTTAATTGTTGAGAGAGAAGAACAATCTTCTTGTATCATTAAAAAGAAGAGCTTATTTTCCGTTTCATTTTTGGGGATCTAGAATTGTGTTGTGAGTGACGCTCTTCTCTTGAAATCGAGATTTGAATGACAACTCAATCAAGATATAGTGTCAACCATTTTCATTTCCATACCCTTTGCAATTGCTCTCCATCTCATGGCTCTTCCTAATTTCAGATGGCTTTCTCTGGCTCTCTTCACATTCCTCCTCACGGCCGCTTCCCAGCAGATTCCCGCCAGGTTTCTCGAGGCCGCCAGAGAGAAGGAGCTTTCTGATTGGATGCTGAGAATCCGAAGGAAGATCCACGCCAACCCGGAGCTGGGATTCCAGGAATTCGAGACCAGCAAGCTCATCAGACTCGAGCTCGACGGCATGGACGTTCCCTACAAGTACCCGCTCGCTGGAACTGGCGTTGTAGGCTTCGTCGGCACCGGAAAATCGCCTTTCGTGGCCATCCGCGCCGACATGGACGCGCTCGCTATGCAGGTGAGCTTTACCAATCTGATTTTGACTTCGTTTGGTGCTAATCCTCATTGAGTATAGAAGGTCAACTCAAGATCTTGATTCATGTTTTGCTTGTCTTCATTCTGTAAAAGAACAAGTCAACTTAGGCTGTTAAATTCATGGTTTGATAGGAAAGTGTGGAGTGGGAACACAAGAGCAAGGTCCCAGGAAAGATGCACGCTTGCGGACACGACGCTCATGTCGCCATGCTTCTCGGCGCCGCCAGGATTCTCCAACGGCACCGCCACGAATTGACGGTTGGATTTCTTGCAGAATAAGTCAACGGCATACTCATAATAATTTCTTAGCATTAGCAATGGGTATGTCTCAGCAGGGAACAGTGGTTCTGGTTTTCCAACCGGCCGAGGAAGGAGGAGGCGGAGCGAAGAAGATCCTGGAAACCGGTGTATTGAACAACGTTGACGCGATCTTTGGCATACACGTCAATACTGATGTCCCGATTGGGTCGGTGGCTTCTCGGTCTGGCCCGATTCTGGCTGCGGCGGGTTTTTTCAACGCAGTGATAAGCGGTAAAGGCGGTCACGCCGCAATTCCTCAGCTCGCGATTGATCCGATTTTGGCTGCTTCGAGTGTGATAATCAGTCTGCAAAATCTCGTGTCCCGGGAAGCCGATCCTTTGGATTCCCAGGTTTTCACTTTGTTCTTTAGTATGTCTTTTTTATGGCAGAACATTTGAATTATCGGACAACACTACACCTTGTAGGTAGTAACTGTGGCTAAATTCTGGGGATGTGGTGCTATCAATGTTATCCCAGATTCCGTCGAGATCGGTGGGACTTTCCGGGCATTTTCGAAAGAGAGCTTTTCCCGACTCAAACGACGAATCGAGGAGGTATTTTGCTACGACCTGAAGTAGAAATTTAAGAGAAACGAGAACACTTTATTGATAAAACGATACCCGTTCTGAAATGACAGGTTATCACAATACAAGCCAGTGTGCATAGATGCAACGCCACCGTGACGTTCGATTCATACCCGTACTATGCTCCGACCGTGAACGACGAGCGTCTCCACAATCACTTCCGGAAAGTCGCCGGCCAAATGGTGGGGCCCGCCAATGTCATTGAAGTGCAGCCTCTCATGGGTGCAGAGGACTTCTCGTTCTATCAAGAAACGATTCCGGGCTGCTTCTTTTCCGTCGGAATGAGAACTGAGGAAAATGAATTTTCGGAAGCGGGACATTCCCCGCTCTTCAGAGTCAACGAAGACATCCTCCCTTACGGAGCCGCTCTACACGCTTCCTTGGCTGCCGCGTATCTTCTCGAAAAAGACGAGAGTCCAGAGACGAGTTATGAAGCTTGATAACAAATATCACAATAGTATATGGAGGGAAACAAAATCAAACCATGATTTTTCTCAATATTGTTAAGAAAAAGAGAAACAAATCATTATATTATGATTGGCAAACAATTCTCTTGCTATATAAAACTCACACCACTACATAAACTTCTTTACATTCACAAAATATGTAAAAGAGAGAGACAGAAAATTGGGAATGGATGGTCTAGAGTTGAGATATGATGGTGTGAATGATAGCTGGGTCTTGGAGCCAAACCCAACTTCCGATCCAAGACACTCCTCCTCGGCCGCCACGCAGAAGATGTGGTTGCGGAAGAGCGGCAATGGCGGATTCTGGAAGTACTTGACTTGCTTCGGCCCTTGAGCAGATGACAGTCATAGTGAACATGATCACGATCATCGTCCCCGTCGATCAATAATGAAGATTGCGCCTTGTACCTATACCAGCGCCTCGCCGAAGTCGAATGCTCTGACCACATGTTACAGCACGATGAACGCCGTTGTCCAGTATTGCAAGAACTCTTCAAGCTGACCGAGTTGAGGTTTCTCAATCAAATTTGTTGTGAATTGCATGCAATGAGGGATTTTGTTTCTCTTTTCTTCAAAGATCATGAATGTCTTTGCCGGGAACCGGGAACCGGGGAATGGATATATGGAGGATATGTTTGGATATTTAAAGGGGTGAAAGCGGAACCGGGAACCGGTATATTTTTATTTTTTGGTACCTATCTCGAAAATTCGGGATTTTTTTTCTTGGTACCGGTTCCCGGTTCCAATTGATATTTCCCTTTTTTTTTTTAAAACCGGAACCGGGACCGGGACCGGGACCGGGAAAAATTCGTGAGAGAATCGTGAAAAAATTCGTGATATAATTCGTGACTAAAACCGGGAGTAAAGCGTTCGACTTCTCTGGATTCGGGAGGAAAGCAGCGCCGAAATCACATAAGAGGACTGGAATCATTCGAAGAAAAAAAGAAAAACTTGAGAGAAGGAAAAGAAACCGAAATCAAAGAAGAAAACGAGGAAATCAAGCCTTTCGAAGGGGTGGAATTGACATAGAATAAACCATAAAAGATATTTCACAGAAGGAAATCAAACCTGGACGAGGAAAAGCCAAAAGCAGAGAGAAGGTGGGGATAAAGAGTCTCAAGCGAGAGAGAGGAATGAGGAAGGAGGCATAAACCCTAATTTTTTTAATGGTAAAAAACGACATATAATTCTAAAGAAAACAAAATGACATATTAAACCAAAACGACATAAAAATACATAAACCGGAACCGGTACCAAAAATCGGGAAAAACGGTTCTGGTTCCCAGTTCCGGTTCACGGTTCCGAAAATCGGGAACCGGGAAGTACCGATTCCCGGTTTTAAACACAATTTCCCTATTTTTTTCTTAAACCGGTCCGGAACCGGGACAAAGCCGGGAAACGGTGACAAAATTTTCACCCCTATTTAAAACCATGATTGGAACAAAGCATTCTGATCCACGTGTCATAGATCTCCCTTTCAAAGCTAGTATATAAGGAAGGAAGGAAATCCAGTCTCTCCCTCTCCAGTCTAGGGTTTGGCTTTTGCATCTCAATCCAACCAGAGAGAGACTCATCAATGGCGGACCAAGCGGCGTCGCAGCTCGCCGCCGCCACACTCGCCGACTCATCCGTGGCGCGAGCGGAATTCTCCGACCGAGTCCCGATCCGATCCATCATCTCCCGACCCGACGGCGGGGCCGGGCTCGCCGGGACCCGGGTCCGGGTCGGAGGGTGGGTCAAGACGGGCCGGAAGGCCGACAAGGACGCCTTCGCCTTCCTCGAGCTGAACGACGGCTCGTGCGCCGGCAATCTGCAGGTGATCGTGGCGTCGGACAAGGCCGAGCTTGGCGCGCTCGTGCTGACCGGCACGTGCGTGGCCGTCGACGGCGAGCTCAAGCTGCCTCCGGCAGGGACGAAGCAGAAGGTGGAGCTTAGGGTCGACGAGGTCGTGCACATTGGCACTGTCGATCCAGCAAAGTACCCTCTTCCGAAGACGAGGCTCACGCTCGAGTTTCTCAGGGATTATGTTCATCTCCGTCCCAGGACCAATACGGTAATGGAGTTTCTCGATTTCGTGAAGCTTTCATCCTCAAGATAGAATCATAATTGAGTTTTTTTTTTTTTTTTTTTTTTTGTGTGGATGTTCATGGAGATATTGGGATGTGCTTGTTACAAAATTCTATCCGTTTTCTCATTTTAGAAGCTGTATACTTTTGCAGATTTCTGCGATTGCTCGGATCAGAAACGCACTTGCCTTTGCGACGCACACATTCTTCCAAAAGCACGGGTTTCTCTACGTGCACACTCCGATCATCACCACCAGCGACTGCGAGGGCGCTGGTGAGATGTTTCAGGTGACGACTCTGATCAGTGAAGCCGATAAATTGGAGAAAGAGCTAATCAAGAATCCGCTGCCCACGGTGGTTGACTTGGAAGCTGCCAGCCTTGTTGTGAAGGAGAAAGGCGATGTCGTTTCACAGCTGAAATCTGCTAAAGCGAGTAAACAGGATATTGGCTCTGCGGTGGTTGAACTAAAAAAAGCTAAGGAGAATTATTCGAAGCTCGAAGAGAGATCGAAGCTAAAACCGGGTATTCCCCGTAAAAACGGGAAGATTGATTATACCCAAGATTTTTTTGCCCGTCAAGCGTTTTTGACGGTTTCTGGACAATTACAAGTCGAATCTTTCGCTTGTGGTCTCAGCAGCGTCTACACATTTGGGCCCACGTTTCGGGCTGAGAACTCGCATACCACGAGACATTTGGCTGAGTTCTGGATGGTTGAACCCGAAATTGCCTTCGCTGACTTGCAGGTAATTTGCAATGTTAATCTAAAGAAAATTTTATGTAGATGGATTTTCTTATATTGTATGCGTAGATCCTTTATGTTGTACTGCTTTTTGAGACTTTAAAGTTTTCATTTTTCTGCAGGATGACATGAATTGTGCAGAGTCATACGTGAGATTCTTATGTCAATGGTTACTCGATAACTGTAATGATGATATGGCATTTATGGCCGACAAATTTGATAAAGGTTGTGTCGACCGTCTCAAAATGGTTGCTTCAACGCCCTTTGAACGGATAACATACACGAAAGCAGTGGAAATGCTTGAGGAGTCTGTGAAGAACGGTAAAGTGTTTGAGAACAAAGTCGAGTGGGGCATCGATTTGGCATCTGAGCACGAGAGGTTAGCACTTTTTATCACTAATAACTTCCTTGATCCGATGTTGGTACGAGGGTTGAACTGTGCTTAAGAAATGGAAATATGAACTGCTTCACGGGCACCGGTTTTCAAATCAGTTTGATTATAAAATTGGTGGAACTGGTTTATATGAAGCTTGAGTAAGAAAAATGATCCACAAATCGACTGAAGAAAAAAACTAATTGTCAAAAAATTTAATATCTTAGAATCTTTATTTAATTTAGAAATGAGTATGCAGTCATTAATAAAACAAACTAAAATATCCAATTGTGAAAAGCCTAAAACCTGATTTAAAGCCGGCTTCGGTTAAAAACCGATACCCAAAGCACAGGGCACAGCCACATAGGTGCCCAAAATAATTTTAGGATACAGTTTTTTTGTTTCTCTAAAATAACTGAATATTTCTGGTTATTCGGTTTCCTGCTTCCTGTTAATTTATCTGTTGCTTGATTGCGTAGATACTTGACCGAGGTTAAGTTCCAGAAGCCCGTGATTGTGTACAATTACCCAAAGGGAATTAAGGCATTTTATATGAGGCTCAATGACGATTCTAAGACGGTTGCTGCAATGGATGTTCTCGTGCCAAAAGTAAAACATTCTTTTCATGCATTTATTTATCTTTGTAATTATAATTTCTAAATTAAGTTTATTTTTGTAATAGTATTATTTCCTGTGATGTTCACATGTTACATATGCAAATCTCAGGTTGGTGAGCTAATAGGAGGAAGCCAAAGGGAAGAGCGATACGATGTCATTACGAGCAGGTACTACGGTTTTTGTTTCGAGTAATTATCAGCTATGCCCCTGAGCTTGCCTTATTTTTCTCCCCTAAGGATTTCAGTTTGAGTAAATATTAGCCAGGACCCTGAACTTGTCATATTGCCGTAGTTTTCCCCCGTTTCGTTCGATATTTCCCCTTGAATCCAAATACATTAATTTTGAATTTATATTTCTTTCGTCCGATTCTTCGAAGTTCCACAGGTACATGTTTATTTAATGCATGAAAATCCATTGTGACAGGATCCAAGAGATGGGACTTCCGAGCGAGCCATACGAGTGGTATCTCGACCTTCGACGTTTCGGAACTGTGAAACACAGCGGTTTCGGATTAGGGTTTGAGAGGATGATTCTTTTCGCCACTGGAATCGACAACATCAGAGACGTTATCCCCTTCCCCAGATACCCGGGCCGAGCTGATCTTTGATTTTCTTTTCTTCACACAGAGTTGCAAGATAACATTTTTGTATTGAAATGGTGTGATGGAAATGTAGAAGTTGTTATGATTGAAATAGTGTTTTAATTATAAAGCCTTTTTTGCTTTTTTCAGGTGCAGTTTTGTTGGTGCAATTCTCATTAAAACTTGAATATTGTATCCATATTCATATAAAATTAGGCAACAACATTTGGTTACAAACATCTCATTAATGATAATGAACATGTACATACATATAAACAAACTAAAAAATAGAGAAATTACAGGCATATGTATCCGTTTTTTGCAGTTTCATTACATGCCACACGGCTTTTTGCACCGTTGACACGCGGATTCACTCTCATCCTCGTAGTCATATATATACATAATGTTGGAAGTTGGAACACTAAAAATTCCATTTACGCATTTTCCATAGGAGCCTTCTAGATCAAAAATGGGGATTAACGAAAAACCACGTTTTGTGAACTTGACAGATCAGGAATAGGAATAAGAATACACCACACCACACCCACTTTATGTCACTAATTTCCTAAAATAATATGACCTTCAAAGATAAGTAATTCGTAGACTCCTATTCAAATTTATCTTGATCCATTGAGAAAACGAGATGATCATCGAGCTTTGCAAGCATACATGTAACCTCGGAGTTTCCTTATTTCCTCCGAAGATTCACCCAACAGATGATCCACATACAACGACATTCCTGCTCCGCTGCACACCATCACATTATTATTACTTCAATATCCGCATTCCGTGTGTAACTACGCCGAGACAATTCGAATCCTACCTGATCGGTCCAAACGGAAGCCATATCACGTCCCAATGAAACCTCGGAATTCTGCGGAAACTTGGTAAAAGTAGTCAACAAAAAGATGAGACAGTACTTGAGATGAATCCACACTTGCTTATTGACATACCTGAGCATGAAATACAACCAGAAAACAGCAAGAACTATTCCGATATACAACGAATACCAGATCCATTGCCTACGATTTACCGACTCGCGAAGCAGCCCGGTAATAGTCAACGAAAACGCCACAACCGCCACCCAATCTGTTCCAAAATCATCCCAATTTTTTTTATAATTTCATGATTTCAGATCGACATAAGTTGAATTTCGATAAATAAGTAAACCTGCGGATATGATCATCCACGAGTCCATCTCCTCCATGAAGTAAGCGTGATATCGCTGCTCGAAAACGAAAACGAATGAATCAACTAAAGTAAGATTAATTAACAACCAAATTGAGATTATTTTCAGAGCTTCTTCGTACCAGCTCCCATGGAGAAGAGATCTGCTGAAAGATTGAATATCCGGTGAAGCCGATACCGGAAACCAGAAGCAAAGCGAACACACCCTTACAGACAAAGATCAAAGCTTTTGACTTTATTGATCAAATCAACGAGTTATGTTCAAATTGAGTTTTGAAGATGAAAGTTGAGTCATACCCTCCAGAAACGACTCTGTTGAGCTTGGCTTCTCTCAAAGGAGCGAACCAATTCCTCTTGTTCTGCAACAAACCCAGAATCCAAACATCACTTTCACCAATCTTGATTCGATTATCCCAAATGAAGAGAGAGAGAGAGACCGTGGGTGTCTAATGGGCGATCATCATCGGTGGTTGGGAGAGAGAGTTGTTGTTCGGGAGAATTCTTCCATTTCCGAGCAAGCTTCTTCATTGCCGCTTTTCTCTACTCGAACATCTCACTCTCAGAACACAACTGTTAGTTAAACACAACACCGCTTCATGGGTCGGGTCGATCCCGACCCGTATATATCCCCATTGCTTGGAAACAGGTAAATAGAAAGAGGGTTGGTTTAGAGTTTAGACTTAAGCTTGTGTAATTGTTTGATAATTTGTCAACATTGTATAAATCTCTACTCTTTAATCACTGAATTGTTTGGGTCTTATGTCAAAAACTTTGAAGTTTTTATCTGTCAAACTTGCAAATTTGCTTATCACGTTGCCAATTTGATAGAAATCGGTACCGAAAACAAACACGTAAGCCAACGGTAACAACTAACTTAATTGTAATGATTACCGGACATTTTATTCTTGTGAGAAAATAATAAATCCCGACCAAAGCCTCCACATTTGGACCCGAAACCAAAAATAATACGAAAGTGAGCTCAAATACTTGGGGTAACACTTTCCGCAAGAATAATTCGAGAATTCGTTCAAGACCGTGCCACTCGTAAATGACCTAGGATAAGAGATGGGAGTTTGTAGGTATATAAGCAATGCTTAATTCAGTTATAAATATCCAATTTTCACTTAAGAAGAGTTCAAAAGCCGAGATAAATAGAAAGCAGAGAAAAATGGCATAACCATGAAAAGTAAATTCCCGATAATCCGAACAATCTAAACAAAGACTAGCTAAGGAAAAGGCTCGTGTAATCAATCCTCTTCGTCGATGACCTTGGTGCCCAAACCCTTGATCCCTTCAGCCGGGATCTCCGCGACAGTGACGAGCGAGTAGAGCTCTTCCTTGGCATCTTCGTCGTCGTTCCGCTTCCTGGCGATGCGAACCCTGATTCTCCTAGGGACACTCCGGATTCCGCGGCTCCAGATCTGCTTGTTCAGCTTGACGTCGACTCTGACATCCTTGGTTCCCATGGCCTTGAGGGCGAACTTCCGGATCTCCTTGATGGCATTGGGAGCCTTCTTCTTGAAGGTGCTATCACACGACAAAACAAAAACCCCCCAATTAAGAAGAATTGAAGAGACCGAGGAGAACGGAGAGTGGATGAGGTACCATCCGTGGAGGCGCTTGTGGAGGTTAATGGTGTACTCGCGAGTGACCACCTCTTCTTTCCTGACCTTACCCCTCTCCATTGCTAGCTCTTACCTGAGAAGAGAAATTTGATTCAAGTAAGAATATCACAAGTCGAGGCCTGCGAGTAAGAACCCTAACACTAACACTGCGATGAAGATGAAGATGAAGATGAAAATGAAAAATCTCTACTTATTAAAACCCTAGCCTATCCTCGTCTAACAAACGACATGTAGCTTAGGGTTCAAAGACAAATCGTATACTTCTCAACCAGAAGTATGTAGCCAAAACTTCATGTCGTTTGTACAATACAATATAGGAATGCTTTGTCTTTAAACCCTAAACTACATGTCGTTCTTAAGATACTCTCAAGATTCTCAGCACAAAATATAATCTATAATATCCTTTTAGACTTACAACTGTCGAAATAAATACATTTATATATATAATCATTCATTCATCGTATTAGATTTAAAGGAAAATAAAAATCTGCATTAAAAAAAATGAGGAAAACCAATTTCTCAAACGAAGCTTGATTAAAAATGTACAACACCTTTCTTGTCGTTTTCCACAAAGGCATAAAAAAAAAATCACAACATTGTCGTTTCTAATTCATGAAAAGTTGCTTAAAAATGCCTTGTTTTCAGGTGAAAAAAATGATATACATCAATGCATTGAATGGTCACCATTTTTGTTTTGGTGTTTTCTACCTTTCTATTAGGAATTACAGTGCAGTTATGGTACCCGTCTAGGGTTTCAGGTCGATCGGGTTTTGGAGTATCTCCACAAGCTGAGGACCAAAACAGTGAGACCAGCAAAACCGGCTAATACCTGCCACAGCCAAACAGCACTTGTTAAGGGAATCATTGCAGCATTATGGGAGCAACTGACGGAAATTAGGGCCGAAATCGGATTTTAATCCGGGTTTTTGCTTGTTTGGGGACCAGAAACGATTTTTCCGGTTTAAGAACTCAAAAGAGGAAAACCACAGTTTCGAAGATGGTGGTAACCAAACTTTTAGGGTTTCGTGTAGCAAAAACCAAAGCATAATTTTGTGCGTAAGTGGTGAAAATCCCCCCGAATTTGGTTAAATTATGCACTTCGTCCCTGAAACTATGTTAAGGTGCACTTTGCCCTCTCAATTTTTCACTTGTGGTTCAATTATAGTGCACAATACCCCTCTCCATTAGAAGTGTTTGGCACTGATATGAAACTTAGGGGAAAAAAATACACCAAAATGTTAGTTCAGGGGGCAAATTTCACCGCAAATAAAGTTTCGGAGGTAAAGAGCACCAAAACAAAATTCAGAGCGCAAACTTCAACTGTGAGTGAAATTAACAGGGGATTGCTTTATTGCAGTAAACAATGCTCCGTTACGAGAATATATTTAAAAAAGTATAATAATAACAAATTAAAGACGTGATGACTGACCCTAGCATCCCTCACGGAAGTGGTCTCGGTTGATCGGAAAAAGTTGGTTAGTAATTTGAAGCGAGATCGTTGAGGCATTAATATCACCGCCGTATATTGTTTCTTGCAAGGGAAAGGCAGGATTCTTTGTAACGCTAACTTCGCCGTAAATGGCGTCAGAGAGCTTTTGACTTTGAGTCGAGCTTTATCTTGAGTCTGCCAAAGGAGAGTCGTGTTTTATGTTTATTTACCAAAACCGGCATCTAAATAAATCATTGTTTATTTCCACTTAAATATCAAGATAAGAGAGTTGTTAATGTAAATCAATGTTAAAAGTATGGAGAAAAAGTTCTAACGAAAACCAACCTCGAATGAAGAGGCAAGATCACCCGAATAGACCCTCGATTGATAACTGCGTAAAATCCTGTCCAGCCAGTAGTAATTCTCCTGAAAAAGAAAAAAATAATCACAACGAATTATTCATTAATTTTTCACATGAAATTTTAGGCATCGTAGCCTTGAAACTTTTGACTCTAAAAATTTCTGGTCATCTGATTTAAAACTTTGGTGAAAGTTATTTTTGATAATCGAACTAATTACCTGAAGACCGTTTTCATGGGCTCGTTGTTCGATTTCGAGAATGGTTGAAACATCCTCTTCTGACGGCCCTTCCTCTTGAAGACGTAGTATTTCGTCCAATGTAAGATCAACCTGTCAGTAGAACATAAGAAGATGCATATATGGAGGGCAAAGTGGGAATTTCTGAATAATTCAATCCACTAGACCATTGTGTTATAAAAACAAAATTTTATGCTTGAAATATCTATGATCTAGGAAATAATACTTCTACAAATTATAACAAGGTGCATAAAGATGAACAATAAGAAGAAGATAATATAGAAGGCGTACAGCTTGTATAATCACAAGAGTTTTTGGCACAAATGCCCCTTCTGATACTAGAATATGTGCAATTAATCCTTCAGGTTATAAAGTTGTGAACATAACCCGCACAATCCAAAATTGTAATGCATCTGCCCTTTTCAATTATTCTATTTAGAATTATTGGATTTAAATAGTAAGGGCCAAAAACACCATTTTCACAATTTAATAAATCACATACCAGCTTTGAGGAAATTTCCGGATCACAAGAAAAATTTACGCTGATATCGCCCCGTACATCACCGGATCGGGAAGGCTTATTACCACCAAGAAATACCGAAACACCAGCAGCGTAAATCTGGAGAATACACATAACAAAAGAATATTAAATTTACTAATGAGAAAACACAATCTGTAATAACAAGAGAGAATGAACTTTTTTGATGAGAGAAACACAAGGTTATATCTTGATATATAAATATATATATACGTGGATGAACCTGTCCGTGCTTGAAACGAAGAACTTGCGTTATTTTTGTTTCAAGGAGTCTGCTCAGTAAGCCAACAAACTGAATCTCTTCAACCTGCCATTTTGATTTACCAAATGCAAACTAAGCGAAAAGTATATTAAATTATTCATAATTAGTTAATGTAGTTTTTGTCTTGAAGAATCGAAAGCAATCAGAAATTGATCTCTATAAATAAGGAAACTATCACAACAATAAAAACTTCAGTATATATCTAGCTATAAAATTGACAAAATTACAAATTTACGAATAACTTCCTATAATATTATAGTTAAATATGATTTTTGTAAGCACACCATAGTTCCATTCTTCAGCTCAACGGGGAAGCACAGCTGGACCGAACATTGCGCTTCAACCATAGGGCTATACACTGATTCCCTGCAAAACAAACACCGTTACGGTTATATATATTTATAAAATCTATCAGTAACACTAATAGTAATAGAGTGTACAAAAACCTATGTTTGTGATTAAGCAACTGGTTACCTTATAACTTTTTTAGGAAATGTAAAGGGCAAGCCTTTGAGATCGTCACGGTTAAAATTGAGAATAGGCTCGGGAGGCTTCGGAATTCCACCCTGCGAGTCAAGTCAAATTAATTTTTTTTAAATAATCGAGAAAATATCATATCTGAAGAAGGCTAGTATATAAAAAAAATAAAAAAATCTACTTGCCAAATACTGCAATATCAGAGGAAGAGCGATTTTCTGATCAATATTCCCAACAATCACAACAGTATAAGTTGAGGGGTCTTTGAAACAGCTGTTGAAATATTCACAAGCCTTTCTGGGGTCAACTTTTCGGAGATCTCTGATTCTGATGGGCTGCAAAATTGACAGTTGAATGAAGGTTACAAAATGACTTAAGTTGAATAAAGAAAAACTTCAATCACCATAGACTAGCTAAATAAATAATAAATATTTCCAAACTGGTCCCTAACTTTCTATATTTCTACACTTACCCTAAAGAAATAGGACTTTCCGTAGTTGAGCTCCTTGACCCGGTTTGCAAATGCAGTGTACGGATCTCTTTGTTGAGCATGAACGGCTTCTTCAGCCATTTGCATTACTATTTTCACATCTTCATCTCCTGGTATTACATTTGTTGTAAATAGTTGGTATATGAGCTGCAAGAAAAGCCCAATTGTGAAACAAGACTCAGATTACTAGGTAAATTATGTGTTGAGAACTTGAGAAATCCATGGGCATTACTTTCAGTTACCCATACACTTATAGGTAAGTTTCCAGCAGAATATGTTTACCTGCAATCCCGTTTCCAAGTCTGCGGGTGAACAGTCACTGGAAAACGTTCTCATATACGCTCCAATCTTGATACCAATTTCGGCTCGCTTACCCGCAAGCATATCCATGAGCACTGATGGTCTGTATCCATACACACCAATTTCTCCAGCAATTGTGGGTCCCATCGAGCATGAAAAATAATTGCTCTCGGGAAGTTCTGATAGTCCACCGTAAGAGTACCCTGTAAAGATAACCTGTTGAATCAAAGTGTATATAAGAAGACCACAAACTAGTTTACACTAAGCCAAAAAAAATAAAATAATAATAATACTTTATGCAATGCACAGTAAATTAGTTACTCAAATGAGGACATAATCATAACATTTATTCTGCTTTTTCAAACAATAGTAAACAGGTCAGAATGGTCTGAAGTAGACGAGAAAGGAATATTCCAAACTCATCCAAAAACGTTTATATATATATATATTACCTGGTCATCAAGAAAGTCTGTATGCTTGTAGCAAACTCGCATCCCGTTTGATAGAATTAATTCAGTAGCTCCAATATCCGAGTAATCAATCTGCTTCACAATCTCCCTAAATGAATTTGTTTAAAGAAGTTAAAACCAAACCAATATCACAACTTGTAGAATCACTGTATGCAGTTACTCTTTACGTAGATTGGTTCACGTGAGATTCTTCGTATCAATGAAAGCACAATAGTGAAATTGGTGGTCAGAATCCGGTTTTTGACAATTTCAAAACCAGAACCAAATTTCCAGTTGTTTAGAGTTAAAAAACTGGAGCTGTTTGATTTATTTATATGTGATGTCCAGTTTTACAAGATCAGTTTTAATAATAAATTCAATAAAGGAAAAATGAAGCTGCAAAAGAGCTAAAGTATAACAAAGGGGGAAAAAGACAATAAAGAGAATAACAATCGTCCTGAATTACCCTGGATTCGGTTTCATACTGACAAATTCTTCTGGAATTTGGTCTTCGTCCCATGGCGGAATGTTTTTCTCTTTCTCGAGACCATTTATCTTTAAAACAACATTTTGAAGATCGTCCACTACAGCAGAAGCTCGTGGCTCAACTGTTTTGATGACGCAGCTGCATGATGTTCGGAGCTTCTCAGCATATAACGATAGATCTGATGCAGATATGTCTACAGGTTGCAAAGAATATATGATTGAAAGCCATTAGAACCAAAACAAGATTCATACATGTATATTATATATATATATATATAAACACATAAAAATATAAACTATAGCTATAACTTATTTATAACATTTCTGATTAGCAGACTCAAGATATGGAGATGTTATAACTTATAGCTATAATTTGGTTTATATCAAGGTTTAAAATGCCGCTTGCCGATGCCGTTTCGCAGTTTTCATTTTACGGACATATCGCTTGTCGATGGGCATGCCGATGGGCAAATCGGAAAAAAAGGGCATGCCGCAAGCCGAAAATACCGCATATTTTCCATGGGCATACCGCATGCCGATGAGATTTTCGACGGATATTCTGGAAAATATTTTTTAGTATTTAGACAAGATATTTATATAGATTCAATATTACCTAAACTAACCTTAAATTTATACCCTAAACCCTATAAACACTAAAGAATTACATTATTTTCATGTCAACTTACATATCATTATAATATACCATTATACATGATACATGTTTGATATGAACTATTTTGGCAGTTATTTAATTGGTGTTATGTAGTATATGTTTGAGAGACAAATTATAAATATATGATATATAGTTATACAATATATAGTTATGTACACTATTGTTTACACGGTTGTGAATATTATTAATTATGTGTATATTGTTTAACTAGTAGGTAGAATACTATAGGTACTTTAGTCATAATAATAGCGTGGGAGAAACTCAAAGAGAAATAAAAAAATATAAAAGAAAAGAGTATGAAATGGGTCCCACAAACAATACAATGAATGTTTGTCCAGAATACAACTTCCTAAAATAAAATAATAAAAAAAGAAGGTAATGCGTGGGGCCCTTCCTTTTCGACTATACATCGTCACTTTGAAACCATTTTTGCAGAAGCTTTTGAAACTCTTCAATGGAGTTAGGCCCTACCATTATTGCAGAAGCTTTTTTTTACCGAAATTCCTACTCTTTTTCGCCATTTTGCTTCACAAAAACGACACTCGGCAGTTCTTGAGCGTGTCGAACGAAATGTTGTGAAAAATTGTAAAATCACAGCGAAACGACGGGGTTGTCGTTCCGCATTTCCTCGACAAACGAAAGCCGCACGAGATGTCGTTCGAAAATCGCTACATTTTATACCTTGGTTTATATAAAAGGTCGTCACAGATTTGGTATCGATATTAATAGAAGAGCAATAGTACTCACTAGGCAAAAGAGTCTTCTGAAGTTGGGCTTCATATTCAATCCCAATTACTGGCTCGTCCCGGAGAAAATGCTGCAAATCAAAATAAGTAATTTTTGTAAGCAAATAATGGGACTTGAAACTGAAAAATATTGAATATCACAATGGAGTTATACTTGTAAGTATTCATCTCGTAAGCTTGTGGATTGCATTTGATCACGCTCCAAATATGCAGATTCAATCTCAGCCAGAAGCTGGGATCGAACGATTGACACTTCCCGGTCAGAGAATCCGTGTAGTCGTACCCTTGCAACCTAAACATAGGCGTCAAACACAGAAAATAGAGAAAAAACAGCTAATTAACATTTAGAAAAATATAAATGAATCTATACTCCGTGATTAGCAAATCTTTCGTAGGAATTCCATAAAATATTTGGGACAGATTTATAATCCATATTGTAGAAATCATAACTGATCCAAGAAAAAAAAATGTTGGAGTGATTCAAAAACTACTTACAACATATTTAAGTATGATGTAGGAGAAAAATCAAATCTAATGGGCAAAAAATTAGTGGATATAAAGAGAAACCTCAATCAGCATCGATTCTAGAGCTTTGATAGTCCCTTTCTCTTTGCAAGATGATGTCATTATGTAAGTCTTTAGTGGATTAACCAGATTGTCTGCAGAAGCCGAGCAAGAGAAATAGGGTGGATCTGATCTACGAGATATCTTAAAAAATCTCTGGCCCAGCGCTTGGAGAAACATAGATTCCGCTAGTAAATCTCTATAATCTCGAACTGTCTTAAGTTCTGAGACTAGCATTTTGTAGCTAATTATCACTGCAGACTAATAAAACAAGTATAAATATGAGAACCAGAAGAAGAAAAAAAAAAAAACGATTTAGAATCTGCAGGAAATTCAGAACCAATTGAAGAATCCACTAACCCCAGCAGCTTCGGATTCAGCAAAGCATGAAAACCGTGGCTCTTCATGAGATGGAACAGAAAATGCAGGAATTATTGGACGTTCGGGCGCTGAGCTCTTATCTCCGAAATGGGTCTTTATTAACTCAACTACACTCTTGATGATCAGAGTAAAAGGTTGTGGAGAGAGAGAGAGAGAGAGAGAGAGAGAGAGAAACATTCAGAGATCTCTTACCAGTGATGAGCACTTGTTCTATAATTAAAATATATATGTCAAGAAATCAAACCTCTGTCTCGGGAAAATCTCCGACGGCTATCACCGCCATATTGCTTAAATGATACCACTTTTGATAAAACTGTTTTACAGTTTCAGGTGAAACCGTCCGAATCACCTTCTCTAATCCAATTGGTAAGCGCTCAGCATACTGTAATTAGCCAAGGACTTCAGAAGATAAGGGTCTCTCAAAATGTTTGTAAGAAGTCTATGAACATAAATTGGGGACATTAGATTCTTGAATTACTATTGATAAACAATGTTGATAACTGTTAAACAGGTCCAATTTAGTTTAGAAGTTCACATATCAAAGTGTAAACATCACCAGTCTCCCTGATTGCTATGTATCATTAAGTACCCATGGACTTTTATATTGTATCAAATTACCCCCCCTTTATGCTAAACATTTCATGGTTTATGTAGTATTTTAAGGGTATAATTGTCATTTTTCATAAAATGGTAACTCTACATCAAAACTATGTTGCAACTATAAGAGAAATGCTATCAGTATCAATACCTTTGAACCTTCCATCATCAAAACCCAGTTTGCATCTTGCATCCTTCCTGTGGCATTTCGAGTCCCTCTGCATTCTTCCATAACAGCGCCTCTTTCTTTATCCAAATCCTCTTTCGATACCCGGACCTGCAAAAATATCATACCAAAAGAAAGTTATATATATATATATATGTGTGTGTATGCATCAAACTATCAACTATCAAGCTTTTAGCATACCTCAGTGCTGAATTCTGCCAAAATAGAAATGGCCTGAGACAGTAGTTCAGGCTTGTCAATCGGCACAAACAGCTCGTAAATGGTGTCATCCGCAGAAGTCACTGCGTTCTGGCAGGCACCGAATTCCGCCCCAATACTTTCGAGAAATTTGACGATGTCATGGTTCGTGTACTTCTTCGTGGCGCTAAAAGAAAGATGCTCAACTATGTGAGCGACTCCGCGTTCATCTTCCTCTTCCAAAACTGATCTGCCATGAACTCCAAATATCAGCGTATTCAGCAAGAGAAGTCACAAAACTAAATTAAATTGAAGCTTGAGCTGAGTAAGTAAGCCTAGTAGATTAAGGTTTTCTGAGATTATTGCTATAAATTGTGAACAAGCATTTGATTTCCAATAAACAACGATATTATGCTTCGGACCGACATTACAGTGGGAGAGTTTACCCGGCTTTGACGGCGAGAGCGAGAGCGGCTCTCATGCGAGGCTTGGGATTGGAGCGGACGTAGAAGGAGAGGCCATTGGAGAGGCGGCCAAAGGTGACTCCGAAAGGCTCGGCGGCGAGAGGCTCGGCCAAGTCGACGGTGACGAGCTTCAGCGACCTGAAGCCCTGCTTCTTCTTCGAGCTCGAGCTCTCCGTGGGAAGCAAATCCATCTCCTTCCAATTCGATTTCTCAGTTCATCGCCATTCAATGATCTCACAGACAGTGCAGATTAAATTCAAGCTTCTATTTATTTTTTATTTTTAATTTAATAAATACGTGAGGCGGGTCTTCGTGATCCATGGGTAACAATCCGGAACCCGAGACATCGTAAGGTAAATGTGAATGAGCATAACTTTAATTAAAAATATTATTATGATTTAATCATGTTGGATACTATTAACACGATATAAGTGAGTATCTGTACGAGTATTAGGGGCGGGAATTTTACTTTTTTTTTTTTGTTCCGATATCGAAAAATTGGGATTTTTTTTGTCCCAGTTATAAAAAATTTCGGAACCGGGACAAAATTCGAGACAAAGTAAAAAAATGCAAAATATCAAGTCCTAATTACCAAAATCAAATATGATCCAAACATAAACAATATTATTATGTAATAAAAATTAAAAATATATATATTATCTATATTTAAAACCGGAACCGGGACAAAAAACCGAGAATTTAAGGTTTCTTCTCCCGGCTTTAAAAGTATATTTCCTTGATTGTTTTTTTTTTCTTGTACAAAGGTTCCGTGACTTGTACCAGAAGTGGGAACTGTGTAAAAAAAATTGAGTATGATATTATAAAAACCAAACGACAATCAGCTAGCTATAAGTCTAAAACCCTCCCTCTGCTTCAACGACAAACGACAATGCTTATCCTACGCCCCTGCGCACCTCTCATCGTCCTCGCCACACCCTCCCGTAGCTCCAACCATGTCGCCTCACTCCACTCCCACTCCCACTCTTCACGGCGCAGACACGACGGGGCCTCTCTCAGCTGTCGAGCTCTGGGCTCGCCGGAAACTGCTGAACCGCTGTACGACGCCGAGCTGTACGAGGAAGACGACGGCCGTGCCGGTGGGTCCGGTCGAAGATCCGGCGAGAGAGATTTCGACAAAGACCCTGAGTTTGCCGAGATTATGGGGAACTGCATCGACGAACCACTGAAGGCTCAGTCCAGAGTAAGCACCGATTCCCTCGTACGACTTTTAGCAATGGAAGATCAGTGGTGATGATTTGACTTGACCTAGTGCACTGCAGATGGAGGAGAGGTTGAGGAGGAAAAGGAACAAGATTCTGCACACCAAGACTGGTTCAGGATCGCCCATGAAAGTGGTCTTCAACAAGTGAGCTCCCCAAGCTTTACTCTTGTCAATTGTTATCTATGATTGCCACTTTCAACAATTTTCGTTTCCTTTGTGTTCACGCAACCGTACCCTACCGGGAACTAGGCTGACTGGGATTATGAAAGCCTCGGCCAAATTACGGTTCTCGGGCTTTGTCGTAAAGGCCTGATCTTCAGACCGAAACCGGACTAGCTCGGATTTTGAAAGCCTCAGCCGTTGTGGTTCCCGGTTTTCGGACCAAAACCCCGCTAGCTCAAATTTTGAAAACCTTGGCATGGTTCTCGGTTTTGACATAAAGGCCTGTATTTCAGACTGAAACATAGCCGCCTCGGATTTTGAAAGCCTTGGCCCGGTTCCGGTTCCCTTTCTTTTTCGTTTTTACAAAAAAGGCGTGGTTTTCGGACCTGGACTGGGCTTTAGGGCCATAATTTTCACCAGTAATTGCCACTTTCAACAGCAGTTTTGTTTTTGTTTGGCTTTTGCATTCACACATGTACAATAATAATTACAGGTTCGATTTCTCCAACTCATATATATGGCTCGAATTTTACAATACTCCGTTGGGAAAAGACGTTACATTGCTCTGCGACGTAAGTGATTCACCGCTAAATCTCCAAATTCGCCACATTTTAAAGGCATTATTTTGTATCATTGTTGATCTGGTGTTGCACAGACGATTCGAGCATGGCACATTGTCGGGCGCCTTGGTGGATGCAATTCCATGAATATGCAGGTCATTTTTTTAGTCATAATCTCTCTTATACAATTCTCATATTTATTTATTTTTTGTCATAGTTTGATATACATACATCATTTGTGTACAGCTATCACAATCGCCTTTGGATCAAAGACCGGCTTATGATGCTATACAAGGGGCAAACGTCACTCCAAGCACGTTTTATAATATCGGGGATCTCGAGATTCAAGAGAATCTGGCTCGAATATGGTACGAAGTTTGGTTTGAAATCTTACTGTTCAAGTGTTTTCTGGCTTATGCATCTGATATATTCTGTTTAAACAGGGTCGATATTGGCACGGGTGAACCGCTGCTCTTAGATGTTTTGATAAACGCACTAACTCAGATAAGTTCCGAGTAAGTTTCCTGATGACAGTATATAAAAATCGGGTTATCGTTTCTTTATTTTCTAAGTGAATTCTATAACTATCAGGCGATTCTTGTTATTCACACATTATTATTTACTTATGAAACAGCTTTGTGGGGATCAAGCAAGTAGTGTTAGGCGGGAAGGAATTCGCGAGTTGGAGCGAGAGGTTGACTTCCGAGGATTCAGGTTACTCCGTGCACAAAATTTAGTCGACTTTACGAGCACAAACGAGTCTCGGGAAGTACAACTATGCCCTTTATGTTGAAGCGAACGGGTCTCTCTTGTATTGGAATTTTTTTATCCTCATAAGTGTAGCACGTAAAAACTGGTACCGTGTTCGACAAGGCACCTTAACGGTTTAATTGATCGTTTTAAGGCCAACTGGTGTAGATTCTCGGACCACTGTCAGTTACTCTTTTTTCAATGACATAACTAGCAAAAGAGGAAACGACATGTCAAAAACAGAGCTCGAAGAAGAAACGACAGTAAAGTAGTGTATAACAAAAGAAAAGAAAAAGAAAAACGGTAACAGAATCTGAATACGACAGTAAACCTTTGCAGAACGACCCAAAAGTATAAACCACTGGTAATGAATTTTTAAACAACAAAATATTCCAACGATAAAAGTGAATGATATTCCGATGCATACATAGTATCCAAGTTTATGAGGAATTGAGGACTTAGTCAATAAAAAAACTAACTAGAACTTTTTAAAAACACCAACTGTTTTCATTTTGATTATCTGACATATATATATATATATATATATACATTAAATTATAGTTAGTCAATTGGGAATATCGGTAGAGAATTCCTGGTCAAATTGTAATATATAATTTTATTTTATTTTTTAAACTAAAAAAAAAAAAAAGGTTTTCTAAAGACACAATTTTTCTAGTCATCAAATTAGTTTCATCGTAATACAGGAAAAGTATTAAGAATTGAATATAATCTTGATTATTTATTCACAATGATGAGATGAGACAAATGCTTGTCACTTATTACAACATATATAAATATTAACAATTAATACTAAATAATAATAAGCACATGGTGATCACATCACTGACATTTTGGAGAGACGAAACCAATGTTGAACAACTGAATGCTGTTGCAAACTCCTCTCGATTCATGCCCTTTTCTGATGACTTGCGGTTTCAGGTCAACGCTCTGAAGCACGATTTGTTCGCACGGGTTGCTTGGGCTGCAATTAAAGTCTATGGCCACGTCTGAAGCGCTCGTTCCATTGATGTTCTTGTACAATACATTCTTTACTTTCACCGCCTTTTTCTGCCGAAATCATGATTCATAAAAAAGACGTAAAAATCGAAAGAAAAAAAAGGTTCGGAATCAATTTACCTGTGGCTTGCAAGGTCCAACTTGGTCACAATAATTCTGGTCTATTATGATTGGATTAGCAACATTTTTCATTTCAACGTTCGCAAATGTTATGTTTGTCGCCATTCTCGAACCACCCTGCCATGTCTTGATTCTGACCCCATTCGTGGCCCCGGTGATATGTGCTCCGTCGACTATGACATTTGAGACAAAGTCTTCCGAACCATCCTTTCCCAAGCTTCCAACACTGAGAACATTACAGAGAATCGGAATGAATTAACGTTAATAAAAGTATTTAAAAACATATTTCTTGAGTGTTTCGAACCTTATTCCGTGCCCGGGTCCGCAAGTTATGTTTGTAGCTATCACGTGTTCGGATCCGCTCACGATCGAAATGCAATCGTCCCCTTCAAGGAAAACATTATTTTACTATATAAGCTAGACAATATTACGTTATTAATAAAATAAAAAAATTAATTGATCCTTGCGCACCTGTGCCTATTACACAGCTGGAAATGTTGATGTGTTGCGTCCCTGTGACGTGAATCCCGTCGGTGTTTGGACTATTTTCGGGGGCAGTTACCACGAGATTTGACACTTCGACATCGATGCATGTCTCAAATCTTATGTGCATTTGTTGAGCGTTTCGGATATTCAAGTCCTTCACTTTCAAGCTCTTGCAGTTGTTGAAGGTGAGTGCCTGAAACAAGAGATTTCGGAAAAATAATATTAGTCATGTTGGAAAATATTGCAGTTAAATAAAATTGAGATAGCGTCGAGTCGGTCGAAATGTCGAACACTCGAGACGAACGCTCTATCCAATTACCGAGATTTGTTCCGACGTTTGAACGTTACGTAAAACGGCTATATTGATTATAACCGTTATGAATATTGAATTCAATTTATTACGTTACGGATTAATTGCAATTTATTAGTAGCCGTTATAGAATTGATTGGTAATCAATTCAATGTCTCAATCCCGCGCCTATAAATTGACGGTGACCTCGACACTTTTTGACACACCACAATCGAAATCACTTTCCGAAATCTCTCTAGAAACTATGAGTTTGCTTCCCGGTTTTTCACTCCTCAAACTCAAAATTTCATGCTTCCCATCGTTTTATGTCGTGAGTCTTTCGGTAACGGAGTTCAAGAATGTTCAGTTCGCCGGTGAACTTTGAAGTGCTACGGAGTTCTCGGTCATCCCGTTATATCCTGGGAAGCTATCGCCTAACGAACCTCAAGCACGTAGAGGAGGCGAATCAAGCTTTAAGGAGAGCGTCCAACGCGTCTCGGGAACCGCTTACTGTTTTTTCTGTTTTACAGGTTTCAAGAGATCTTTCCGGCTTAAAGCGACAAGCCGATACTCGTCAAAGCCATGAACACAAAGATATGTATCATCGAATCTCTTCGCTTACTGTTTTTCGTTATTGTGTTTCTCATATATCATCATTATAGAAATATACCCAACAATCTTAAAGCTTGATTACTTGATTTGATATGTTTATGCTTCGAGGATTTCATCATCAACTGGAGAGAGAAACACCGCAGACGCAGAGGGATGGTCGGAGCTCTGGTGCGTGGAGCCTGTTTCATGCTCCATATGAAATAATATCATTTACGTCTCTGCCACCGCTGTCTGAGCTGACTCACTAAGGACCTTGGCATGACGAAGAGAGGCTCGCCTAATCAAAACCTAAACGTCACACATCTAATGGTATGTACGTTTTCTTCCAACGACTAATCATTAATTTTATTTTAGTGATGAAATAGGCATTAACTCTTGCATAGAAAGACAAATCAGAAATTGATTTCCTAGTTGCAATTATACTATATGCAATTGGAGAAATTTAGACATTGATTTAATGAGAAGCATGTAGATGATACAATATTTTTTCTATGTATCCTATATTTTTGTTAGTGCATCGTTTCATGACTACGTTTTTTTTCCTCTGTTAAATTCATATATGTGATATGTGTATCATATCAGAGAAATTTGAGATTGAAAGGAATTAAGTATCGTCTTGAGAATGAAAGTATTTATGAAAGAAATAATATATGTAAAGTATAATTATATACTGCGTATATAGTATATACTATGAGATGTGCTTTTGAAAAAGCAACAAAATGAGAAATTATTATTTATGGAGAAATAATATGCTCATGGAGTGTGGTTGCTAGGATAGCCTTGTGGTAATTCCATACCACCTCCAAAGTGGAGGTTGTGGGTTCGATCCCCACTGCAGCAAAGCTGCCTTCAAAAAAAAAAAAAAAAAGCTTCTGGAGTACACCCGATTATTGATCAAGGTACTAAACGTAAAGCGTTGAATTGAAATTGCGATTTTGATTCTAAGTTGTAATTTTCTAAATGAAAGAGAATTATTAGAACATGTAAATGATTTCTTGAGAGAAATTCTATGGTTTCCAAAATTATTGGAAAAATATATAAAGAGGAAATTCCTCTTTGATCCTTGGTGTTCTTCTGCTTGTTGGTGCGCAAGTTTCGACGTGCCCACACGCAGAAGTAAATATCTAGTTTTGGGCATGTTTCTGCGTGTGTCTGCGCCAAAACTCATGTGCCAACACCCAGAAGGGGTGTTAGTTTTCTGGTTGTGCTTGCGTCAAAACTTATGTGCCAGCACCCTGAAAAATTATTTTTATGCCAAGTACACTTGATTATCAATCAAGGTACGTATACGTTTAATTGAAATTGCGGTTTCAATTTTTAAGATGTTAATCTAATCGTCAACGAGGCTAGAAGCGCTCAAATGACGTGCATGCATATGTGCATATGGCAATAATGTCGGACTCTATTTATCACGAGATAAAATTGAGAAGGTCAAAGGTTTGTGAACATTGAATTCCAATTAATACCTGGAAATGTGGGGGCGTCTACTAGAAAATATTCGCTTCACATTAAGTTGTTGTATATGAGTCTGAGGACTGTACATTGCATCTATGAACTAAGAATTAACTCTTGTAGTGTAATTGGAATCGGATGTGGAAAGTTTCCAAATAAACATAAGATATTAAAAATGGAATCTTTATATTGTTTTAGACAAATACGGCAATGAGGCCTAATGACTAAGATAATTTTGGAAGATATTTTGAGATGGTCAAAAAATCGCGTCTATAATTTGCATCGACTATGAAATTTAGTATGCAACTTAAAGAGCGTAACACCTTGTTCAGAATGGTAGTCTAGACATATATGTCGTAGACTTAATGTCGTTAGACAACTACTCTCAAAGATATTTATCATAAGGTTATGTGAAATCAAACGATAATGTTGTGGATCCACTACCCAAAAGGGTAAAAGTGAGAGTTGGTTGTGAAATCATCAAAGGGAATGTGACTTGAGCCCATTGAAAAAAAACCTAAGTTTTACAGTGGAAACCCAACCTAGCTGACTGGAGATCCCAAGAACTAGGTTCAATGGGACAACCTAGCTGTAAGACTTTAACGGATCACTGTGGGGGTTACACCCCAGTCCATTCCTATGATGAAAAACAGTGATATATGTACGGCTAAGGATAAGCTAGAAGCTTTTAATGATTCTTACACGTCGGTATATGATAACCGAGCGGAGCATAGTTTGCTTTTAGTAAGATCACCTATGTTAGAGTGAAGTGGGGTCGCTACAACGGAATTGTAAGGGGCGCAAGTTCCGTAAACTCTCGCAGAACCAGATGGTGTTCATGACCATGAACGAACACAATAGTGAGAACTGAATCTGTCTAAGGAGAATTCTGTGTGAGGTATATTCTCACTTACACAAACGGTCGAACAGTTCAAAGACATCACGTCTACTGATCACCAGTAAGGAAATATATTTTCACAAGGGAAGGTTCAAAGGGTTACACCTACCTATCCTATGCAGGATTCGACTGCCGAACTCTGTTACCTGAGTCAGGTGTTGTCAAGAGTGATCTGTCAATTTTATTTATGTGGGGGATTGTTGGAAAATATTGCAGTTAAATAAAATTGAGATAGCGTCAAGTCGGTCGAAATGTCGAACACTCGAGACGAACGCTCTATCCAATTACCGAGATTTGTTCCGACGTTTGAACGTTACGTAAAACGGCTATATTGATTATAACCGTTATGAATATTGAATTCAATTTATTACGTTACGGATTAATTGCAATTTATTAGTAGCCGTTATAGAATTGATTGGTAATCAATTCAATGTCTCAATCCCGCACCTATAAATTGACGGTGACCTCGACACTTTTCGACACACCACAATCGAAATCACTTTCCGAAATCTCTCTAGAAACTATGAGTTTGCTTCCCGGTTTTTCACTCCGCAAACTCAAAATTTCATGCTTCCCATCGTTTTATGTCGTGAGTCTTTCGGTAACGGAGTTCAAGAAGGTTCAGTTCGCCGGTGAACTTTGAAGTGCTACGGAGTTCTCGGTCATCCCGTTATATCCTGGGAAGCTATCGCCTAACGAACCTCAAGCACGTAGAGGAGGCGAATCAAGCTTTAAGGAGAGCGTCCAACGCGTCTCGGGAACCGCTTACTGTTTTTTCTGTTTTACAGGTTTCAAGAGATCTTTCCGGCTTAAAGCGACAAGCCGATACTCGTCAAAGCCATGAACACAAAGATATGTATCATCGAATCTCTTCGCTTACTGTTTTTCGTTATTGTGTTTCTCATATATCATCATTATAGAAATATACCCAACAATCTTAAAGCTTGATTACTTGATTTGATATGTTTATGCTTCGAGGATTTCATCATCAACTGGAGAGAGAAACACCGCAGACGCAGAGGGATGGTCGGAGCTCTGGTGTGTGGAGCCTGTTTCATGCTCCATATGAAATAATATCATTTACGTCTCTGCCACCGCTGTCTGAGCTGACTCACTAAGGACCTTGGCATGACGAAGAGAGGCTCGCCTAATCAAAACCTAAACGTCACACATCTAATGGTATGTACGTTTTCTTCCAACGACTAATCATTAATTTTATTTTAGTGATGAAATAGGCATTAACTCTTGCATAGAAAGACAAATCAGAAATTGATTTCCTAGTTGCAATTATACTATATGCAATTGGAGAAATTTAGACATTGATTTAATGAGAAGCATGTAGATGATACAATATTTTTTCTATGTATCCTATATTTTTGTTAGTGCATCGTTTCATGACTACGTTTTTTTTCCTCTGTTAAATTCATATATGTGATATGTGTATCATATCAGAGAAATTTGAGATTGAAAGGAATTAAGTATCGTCCTGAGAATGAAAGTATTTATGAAAGAAATAATATATGTAAAGTATAATTATATACTGCGTATATAGTATATACTATGAGATGTGCTTTTGAAAAAGCAACAAAATGAGAAATTATTATTTATGGAGAAATAATATGCTCATGGAGTGTGGTTGCTAGGATAGCCTTGTGGTAATTCCATACCACCTCCAAAGTGGAGGTTGTGGGTTCGATCCCCACTGCAGCAAAGCTGCCTTCAAAAAAAAAAAAAAAAAGCTTCTGGAGTACACCCGATTATTGATCAAGGTACTAAACGTAAAGCGTTGAATTGAAATTGCGATTTTGATTCTAAGTTGTAATTTTCTAAATGAAAGAGAATTATTAGAACATGTAAATGATTTCTTGAGAGAAATTCTATGGTTTCCAAAATTATTGGAAAAATATATAAAGAGGAAATTCCTCTTTGATCCTTGGTGTTCTTCTGCTTGTTGGTGCGCAAGTTTCGACGTGCCCACACGCAGAAGTAAATATCTAGTTTTGGGCATGTTTCTGCGTGTGTCTGCGCCAAAACTCATGTGCCAACACCCAGAAGGGGTGTTAGTTTTCTGGTTGTGCTTGCGTCAAAACTTATGTGCCAGCACCCTGAAAAATTATTTTTATGCCAAGTACACTTGATTATCAATCAAGGTACGTATACGTTTAATTGAAATTGCGGTTTCAATTTTTAAGATGTTAATCTAATCGTCAACGAGGCTAGAAGCGCTCAAATGACGTGCATGCATATGTGCATATGGCAATAATGTCGGACTCTATTTATCACGAGATAAAATTGAGAAGGTCAAAGGTTTGTGAACATTGAATTCCAATTAATACCTGGAAATGTGGGGGCGTCTACTAGAAAATATTCGCTTCACATTAAGTTGTTGTATATGAGTCTGAGGACTGTACATTGCATCTATGAACTAAGAATTAACTCTTGTAGTGTAATTGGAATCGGATGTGGAAAGTTTCCAAATAAACATAAGATATTAAAAATGGAATCTTTATATTGTTTTAGACAAATACGGCAATGAGGCCTAATGACTAAGATAATTTTGGAAGATATTTTGAGATGGTCAAAAAATCGCGTCTATAATTTGCATCGACTATGAAATTTAGTATGCAACTTAAAGAGCGTAACACCTTGTTCAGAATGGTAGTCTAGACATATATGTCGTAGACTTAATGTCGTTAGACAACTACTCTCAAAGATATTTATCATAAGGTTATGTGAAATCAAACGATAATGTTGTGGATCCACTACCCAAAAGGGTAAAAGTGAGAGTTGGTTGTGAAATCATCAAAGGGAATGTGACTTGAGCCCATTGAAAAAAAACTAAGTTTTACAGTGGAAACCCAACCTAGCTGACTGGAGATCCCAAGAACTAGGTTCAATGGGACAACCTAGCTGTAAGACTTTAACGGATCACTGTGGGGGTTACACCCCAGTCCATTCCTATGATGAAAAACAGTGATATATGTACGGCTAAGGATAAGCTAGAAGCTTTTAATGATTCTTACACGTCGGTATATGATAACCGAGCGGAGCATAGTTTGCTTTTAGTAAGATCACCTATGTTAGAGTGAAGTGGGGTCGCTACAACGGAATTGTAAGGGGCGCAAGTTCCGTAAACTCTCGCAGAACCAGATGGTGTTCATGACCATGAACGAACACAATAGTGAGAACTGAATCTGTCTAAGGAGAATTCTGTGTGAGGTATATTCTCACTTACACAAACGGTCGAACAGTTCAAAGACATCACGTCTACTGATCACCAGTAAGGAAATATATTTTCACAAGGGAAGGTTCAAAGGGTTACACCTACCTATCCTATGCAGGATTCGACTGCCGAACTCTGTTACCTGAGTCAGGTGTTGTCAAGAGTGATCTGTCAATTTTATTTATGTGGGGGATTGTTGGAAAATATTGCAGTTAAATAAAATTGAGATAGCGTCAAGTCGGTCGAAATGTCGAACACTCGAGACGAACGCTCTATCCAATTACCGAGATTTGTTCCGACGTTTGAACGTTACGTAAAACGGCTATATTGATTATAACCGTTATGAATATTGAATTCAATTTATTACGTTACGGATTAATTGCAATTTATTAGTAGCCGTTATAGAATTGATTGGTAATCAATTCAATGTCTCAATCCCGCACCTATAAATTGACGGTGACCTCGACACTTTTCGACACACCACAATCGAAATCACTTTCCGAAATCTCTCTAGAAACTATGAGTTTGCTTCCCGGTTTTTCACTCCGCAAACTCAAAATTTCATGCTTCCCATCGTTTTATGTCGTGAGTCTTTCGGTAACGGAGTTCAAGAAGGTTCAGTTCGCCGGTGAACTTTGAAGTGCTACGGAGTTCTCGGTCATCCCGTTATATCCTGGGAAGCTATCGCCTAACGAACCTCAAGCACGTAGAGGAGGCGAATCAAGCTTTAAGGAGAGCGTCCAACGCGTCTCGGGAACCGCTTACTGTTTTTTCTGTTTTACAGGTTTCAAGAGATCTTTCCGGCTTAAAGCGACAAGCCGATACTCGTCAAAGCCATGAACACAAAGATATGTATCATCGAATCTCTTCGCTTACTGTTTTTCGTTATTGTGTTTCTCATATATCATCATTATAGAAATATACCCAACAATCTTAAAGCTTGATTACTTGATTTGATATGTTTATGCTTCGAGGATTTCATCATCAACTGGAGAGAGAAACACCGCAGACGCAGAGGGATGGTCGGAGCTCTGGTGCGTGGAGCCTGTTTCATGCTCCATATGAAATAATATCATTTACGTCTCTGCCACCGCTGTCTGAGCTGACTCACTAAGGACCTTGGCATGACGAAGAGAGGCTCGCCTAATCAAAACCTAAACGTCACACATCTAATGGTATGTACGTTTTCTTCCAACGACTAATCATTAATTTTATTTTAGTGATGAAATAGGCATTAACTCTTGCATAGAAAGACAAATCAGAAATTGATTTCCTAGTTGCAATTATACTATATGCAATTGGAGAAATTTAGACATTGATTTAATGAGAAGCATGTAGATGATACAATATTTTTTCTATGTATCCTATATTTTTGTTAGTGCATCGTTTCATGACTACGTTTTTTTTCCTCTGTTAAATTCATATATGTGATATGTGTATCATATCAGAGAAATTTGAGATTGAAAGGAATTAAGTATCGTCTTGAGAATGAAAGTATTTATGAAAGAAATAATATATGTAAAGTATAATTATATACTGCGTATATAGTATATACTATGAGATGTGCTTTTGAAAAAGCAACAAAATGAGAAATTATTATTTATGGAGAAATAATATGCTCATGGAGTGTGGTTGCTAGGATAGCCTTGTGGTAATTCCATACCACCTCCAAAGTGGAGGTTGTGGGTTCGATCCCCACTGCAGCAAAGCTGCCTTCAAAAAAAAAAAAAAAAAGCTTCTGGAGTACACCCGATTATTGATCAAGGTACTAAACGTAAAGCGTTGAATTGAAATTGCGATTTTGATTCTAAGTTGTAATTTTCTAAATGAAAGAGAATTATTAGAACATGTAAATGATTTCTTGAGAGAAATTCTATGGTTTCCAAAATTATTGGAAAAATATATAAAGAGGAAATTCCTCTTTGATCCTTGGTGTTCTTCTGCTTGTTGGTGCGCAAGTTTCGACGTGCCCACACGCAGAAGTAAATATCTAGTTTTGGGCATGTTTCTGCGTGTGTCTGCGCCAAAACTCATGTGCCAACACCCAGAAGGGGTGTTAGTTTTCTGGTTGTGCTTGCGTCAAAACTTATGTGCCAGCACCCTGAAAAATTATTTTTATGCCAAGTACACTTGATTATCAATCAAGGTACGTATACGTTTAATTGAAATTGCGGTTTCAATTTTTAAGATGTTAATCTAATCGTCAACGAGGCTAGAAGCGCTCAAATGACGTGCATGCATATGTGCATATGGCAATAATGTCGGACTCTATTTATCACGAGATAAAATTGAGAAGGTCAAAGGTTTGTGAACATTGAATTCCAATTAATACCTGGAAATGTGGGGGCGTCTACTAGAAAATATTCGCTTCACATTAAGTTGTTGTATATGAGTCTGAGGACTGTACATTGCATCTATGAACTAAGAATTAACTCTTGTAGTGTAATTGGAATCGGATGTGGAAAGTTTCCAAATAAACATAAGATATTAAAAATGGAATCTTTATATTGTTTTAGACAAATACGGCAATGAGGCCTAATGACTAAGATAATTTTGGAAGATATTTTGAGATGGTCAAAAAATCGCGTCTATAATTTGCATCGACTATGAAATTTAGTATGCAACTTAAAGAGCGTAACACCTTGTTCAGAATGGTAGTCTAGACATATATGTCGTAGACTTAATGTCGTTAGACAACTACTCTCAAAGATATTTATCATAAGGTTATGTGAAATCAAACGATAATGTTGTGGATCCACTACCCAAAAGGGTAAAAGTGAGAGTTGGTTGTGAAATCATCAAAGGGAATGTGACTTGAGCCCATTGAAAAAAAACTAAGTTTTACAGTGGAAACCCAACCTAGCTGACTGGAGATCCCAAGAACTAGGTTCAATGGGACAACCTAGCTGTAAGACTTTAACGGATCACTGTGGGGGTTACACCCCAGTCCATTCCTATGATGAAAAACAGTGATATATGTACGGCTAAGGATAAGCTAGAAGCTTTTAATGATTCTTACACGTCGGTATATGATAACCGAGCGGAGCATAGTTTGCTTTTAGTAAGATCACCTATGTTAGAGTGAAGTGGGGTCGCTACAACGGAATTGTAAGGGGCGCAAGTTCCGTAAACTCTCGCAGAACCAGATGGTGTTCATGACCATGAACGAACACAATAGTGAGAACTGAATCTGTCTAAGGAGAATTCTGTGTGAGGTATATTCTCACTTACACAAACGGTCGAACAGTTCAAAGACATCACGTCTACTGATCACCAGTAAGGAAATATATTTTCACAAGGGAAGGTTCAAAGGGTTACACCTACCTATCCTATGCAGGATTCGACTGCCGAACTCTGTTACCTGAGTCAGGTGTTGTCAAGAGTGATCTGTCAATTTTATTTATGTGGGGGATTGTTGGAAAATATTGCAGTTAAATAAAATTGAGATAGCGTCAAGTCGGTCGAAATGTCGAACACTCGAGACGAACGCTCTATCCAATTACCGAGATTTGTTCCGACGTTTGAACGTTACGTAAAACGGCTATATTGATTATAACCGTTATGAATATTGAATTCAATTTATTACGTTACGGATTAATTGCAATTTATTAGTAGCCGTTATAGAATTGATTGGTAATCAATTCAATGTCTCAATCCCGCACCTATAAATTGACGGTGACCTCGACACTTTTCGACACACCACAATCGAAATCACTTTCCGAAATCTCTCTAGAAACTATGAGTTTGCTTCCCGGTTTTTCACTCCGCAAACTCAAAATTTCATGCTTCCCATCGTTTTATGTCGTGAGTCTTTCGGTAACGGAGTTCAAGAAGGTTCAGTTCGCCGGTGAACTTTGAAGTGCTACGGAGTTCTCGGTCATCCCGTTATATCCTGGGAAGCTATCGCCTAACGAACCTCAAGCACGTAGAGGAGGCGAATCAAGCTTTAAGGAGAGCGTCCAACGCGTCTCGGGAACCGCTTACTGTTTTTTCTGTTTTACAGGTTTCAAGAGATCTTTCCGGCTTAAAGCGACAAGCCGATACTCGTCAAAGCCATGAACACAAAGATATGTATCATCGAATCTCTTCGCTTACTGTTTTTCGTTATTGTGTTTCTCATATATCATCATTATAGAAATATACCCAACAATCTTAAAGCTTGATTACTTGATTTGATATGTTTATGCTTCGAGGATTTCATCATCAACTGGAGAGAGAAACACCGCAGACGCAGAGGGATGGTCGGAGCTCTGGTGCGTGGAGCCTGTTTCATGCTCCATATGAAATAATATCATTTACGTCTCTGCCACCGCTGTCTGAGCTGACTCACTAAGGACCTTGGCATGACGAAGAGAGGCTCGCCTAATCAAAACCTAAACGTCACACATCTAATGGTATGTACGTTTTCTTCCAACGACTAATCATTAATTTTATTTTAGTGATGAAATAGGCATTAACTCTTGCATAGAAAGACAAATCAGAAATTGATTTCCTAGTTGCAATTATACTATATGCAATTGGAGAAATTTAGACATTGATTTAATGAGAAGCATGTAGATGATACAATATTTTTTCTATGTATCCTATATTTTTGTTAGTGCATCGTTTCATGACTACGTTTTTTTTCCTCTGTTAAATTCATATATGTGATATGTGTATCATATCAGAGAAATTTGAGATTGAAAGGAATTAAGTATCGTCTTGAGAATGAAAGTATTTATGAAAGAAATAATATATGTAAAGTATAATTATATACTGCGTATATAGTATATACTATGAGATGTGCTTTTGAAAAAGCAACAAAATGAGAAATTATTATTTATGGAGAAATAATATGCTCATGGAGTGTGGTTGCTAGGATAGCCTTGTGGTAATTCCATACCACCTCCAAAGTGGAGGTTGTGGGTTCGATCCCCACTGCAGCAAAGCTGCCTTCAAAAAAAAAAAAAAAAAGCTTCTGGAGTACACCCGATTATTGATCAAGGTACTAAACGTAAAGCGTTGAATTGAAATTGCGATTTTGATTCTAAGTTGTAATTTTCTAAATGAAAGAGAATTATTAGAACATGTAAATGATTTCTTGAGAGAAATTCTATGGTTTCCAAAATTATTGGAAAAATATATAAAGAGGAAATTCCTCTTTGATCCTTGGTGTTCTTCTGCTTGTTGGTGCGCAAGTTTCGACGTGCCCACACGCAGAAGTAAATATCTAGTTTTGGGCATGTTTCTGCGTGTGTCTGCGCCAAAACTCATGTGCCAACACCCAGAAGGGGTGTTAGTTTTCTGGTTGTGCTTGCGTCAAAACTTATGTGCCAGCACCCTGAAAAATTATTTTTATGCCAAGTACACTTGATTATCAATCAAGGTACGTATACGTTTAATTGAAATTGCGGTTTCAATTTTTAAGATGTTAATCTAATCGTCAACGAGGCTAGAAGCGCTCAAATGACGTGCATGCATATGTGCATATGGCAATAATGTCGGACTCTATTTATCACGAGATAAAATTGAGAAGGTCAAAGGTTTGTGAACATTGAATTCCAATTAATACCTGGAAATGTGGGGGCGTCTACTAGAAAATATTCGCTTCACATTAAGTTGTTGTATATGAGTCTGAGGACTGTACATTGCATCTATGAACTAAGAATTAACTCTTGTAGTGTAATTGGAATCGGATGTGGAAAGTTTCCAAATAAACATAAGATATTAAAAATGGAATCTTTATATTGTTTTAGACAAATACGGCAATGAGGCCTAATGACTAAGATAATTTTGGAAGATATTTTGAGATGGTCAAAAAATCGCGTCTATAATTTGCATCGACTATGAAATTTAGTATGCAACTTAAAGAGCGTAACACCTTGTTCAGAATGGTAGTCTAGACATATATGTCGTAGACTTAATGTCGTTAGACAACTACTCTCAAAGATATTTATCATAAGGTTATGTGAAATCAAACGATAATGTTGTGGATCCACTACCCAAAAGGGTAAAAGTGAGAGTTGGTTGTGAAATCATCAAAGGGAATGTGACTTGAGCCCATTGAAAAAAAACTAAGTTTTACAGTGGAAACCCAACCTAGCTGACTGGAGATCCCAAGAACTAGGTTCAATGGGACAACCTAGCTGTAAGACTTTAACGGATCACTGTGGGGGTTACACCCCAGTCCATTCCTATGATGAAAAACAGTGATATATGTACGGCTAAGGATAAGCTAGAAGCTTTTAATGATTCTTACACGTCGGTATATGATAACCGAGCGGAGCATAGTTTGCTTTTAGTAAGATCACCTATGTTAGAGTGAAGTGGGGTCGCTACAACGGAATTGTAAGGGGCGCAAGTTCCGTAAACTCTCGCAGAACCAGATGGTGTTCATGACCATGAACGAACACAATAGTGAGAACTGAATCTGTCTAAGGAGAATTCTGTGTGAGGTATATTCTCACTTACACAAACGGTCGAACAGTTCAAAGACATCACGTCTACTGATCACCAGTAAGGAAATATATTTTCACAAGGGAAGGTTCAAAGGGTTACACCTACCTATCCTATGCAGGATTCGACTGCCGAACTCTGTTACCTGAGTCAGGTGTTGTCAAGAGTGATCTGTCAATTTTATTTATGTGGGGGATTGTTGGAAAATATTGCAGTTAAATAAAATTGAGATAGCGTCAAGTCGGTCGAAATGTCGAACACTCGAGACGAACGCTCTATCCAATTACCGAGATTTGTTCCGACGTTTGAACGTTACGTAAAACGGCTATATCGATTATAACCGTTATGAATATTGAATTCAATTTATTACGTTACGGATTAATTGCAATTTATTAGTAGCCGTTATAGAATTGATTGGTAATCAATTCAATGTCTCAATCCCGCACCTATAAATTGACGGTGACCTCGACACTTTTCGACACACCACAATCGAAATCACTTTCCGAAATCTCTCTAGAAACTATGAGTTTGCTTCCCGGTTTTTCACTCCGCAAACTCAAAATTTCATGCTTCCCATTGTTTTATGTCGTGAGTCTTTCGGTAACGGAGTTCAAGAAGGTTCAGTTCGCCGGTGAACTTTGAAGTGCTACGGAGTTCTCGGTCATCCCGTTATATCCTGGGAAGCTATCGCCTAACGAACCTCAAGCACGTAGAGGAGGCGAATCAAGCTTTAAGGAGAGCGTCCAACGCGTCTCGGGAACCGCTTACTGTTTTTTCTGTTTTACAGGTTTCAAGAGATCTTTCCGGCTTAAAGCGACAAGCCGATACTCGTCAAAGCCATGAACACAAAGATATGTATCATCGAATCTCTTCGCTTACTGTTTTTCGTTATTGTGTTTCTCATATATCATCATTATAGAAATATACCCAACAAGTCAAAACGGGTTGTATGTATTTCTTGAAGAAAAAAAATATATAATAAATTCTCTATTATATGTTAATATATATATATTAAGTAAACACGAAAAACTAACCATTGGCGCATTCGTGCAAGGCTGTCGAATGAAAGAATAATAAACAAATAATTAGTGTTTGATCATCTTTGAAATATGGCTTTTGAATATTATTGAAGCTAAACAATTGAAAATGGCGTATATACCAATTGTTTGTTGACTTTGCATGAATTTGCCCACCAAATCTCACCATTCCCGTTGATAGTTCCACCACCTCCGACTAACAAATTTTCAATGTTTTCGAATTGAATCCAATGGTCTTTATCTTTGCTATAGTCGGAGAGATTATTTGAAGCCAGAATCTTCCCGGAATTCTGAACATTTTCCCGCGAAATTAGAGAAGTACAATGACTCTAAATACATTACTTGCACCCCAAGTTACCTCAGAATTCTACATTTCAAGTGTTTGTTTTTACTCACCTCAAACCTAACACTAGATTTGCATGGACCTGTAAATGTTATGGGCTTCACAAGATAAGAATGACCGGGAATCAAAAGCACAGTGTCGGGCACGGTAGACGAACAAGCAACGCTCCAAGCCTTCCCGAACGCCTTCGTGATAATTAAACGCATTCAAATTAATCATACGATAATGAAATATTGTACTATAATAATGCACATAAAAACAGAATAAAAAAAATCATTGCTAATAATGTACTAGCTATCACCAAATACCTCCGTATCGTCATGAAGTCCATCGCCTTTTGCTCCAAAATCAACGACGTTCACCTTGTTTAGCGAGGTATATGTCAATAAAACCAGTTCGGGTGATTGAGTATTTCAATTTGTATCTTTATATATTAAACTCTCTAATACTATCACTTAAACTAAAAACACACTCACCTTTAAAATATACAATATATATATATATATATATATATATATATATATAAGAGAGACAAAAATATGATCATATAATACGTAAATAGCCTATGTGCATACATATAATATATATTATTTATATATATACATTATATGTATATATATATATATATATAAGTGAAGCGAACAATACGTAAACCATTCTAAACCTTGGATTCAGACTCGTCAAAATTCAACAGATCGTGTATATTTTTTATAAGAAGTTTTGAGAAATTGTTCGTTACAGTTCAATTATTAATAGCCTATGTTAAAATATGATCATATAATATATCAAATAACAAAAAAAAAAATACCAATGATTTTATTATGTGGTGCAAATTGTTTTTTAATCACTATGTACATCGGCAATTATGTTCAATATATAACAGAATACGTAATCATCATAATAATAATAAACACACGAACTCAAGCTAGGAGCTAAATTTTTTTAGCCGACAGAACATTTTGCTAAACGTACAAAACCGGAATCGATATGCATACTACCGGTGCCGCCGCCACGAAGAGGACGGGAAGAACGAAGAAAAAGATCAAGAATTTCATATAATTGCATGCATGTTGATTAGTATAATCGATATGCTGTATATCGTGAATGCATGTGTATTATATAGGTAATAACTTACCAAAATTACTACAAGTTTTATTGAGCTGTAAAATATTTAGTTTCCTAAAACTTAATCAAATTTGTCTATGAATTATCCATTTCGATATAATATAATAAATATTAAGCGAGTAATAATATTATGGAGTAATTAAAATAGAAAGTAATTTTTTTATCCATATTTCTTGTATAAAATAACACAATAAAGGAATTTCTTGTGTACGAAACGAATTATCCATTTCAATATATAATATTAAGCAATTTTTACATTTATCTGATGCGGCGTAATTAATATTATAGATTTTGTTTATCCATTTCTTTTATAATATTATACAAGAAAGGAAGTTCTCGAATACGAATTATCCAAAAAAAATTATCATAGATAACATTATTAATACAAAATCGTAGAATTTTTAAGTGAGGTATTATCGTTGACAATTGACATTCATTAGCTGGAATTGACCTTGGCTACCATGCAAAACTAATTAAGCATTAAATCTTTTAAAATATTTATATTATCATATATATATATATATATATATATTTTGTTAGAATCAGAGAGAGAAGAGAGGAAGAAAACTATCGATAGAATAGAATGAAAACCAATAATACAATAATGTTTAGGTTATACTGAAGAGAAGGACTAAATAGCAAATCAGGAAATAATACATAGGGACTTTAAATGCTAATACCCCCTCTCAAACTCACGATGCTAAAGCAACAAGCATTGAGAGTTTGCTAACTAGAAAACGAAAACGAGAAGATGAAAGAGCCTTGGTGAAGAGATCGGCAATTTGAACCGATGAAGAGACGAAGGGCAATGTGATGTGGTTACATTGAAAGTGATGTCTGACAACATGACAATCAATCTCAATGTGCTTCGTACGCTCGTGAAACACCGCATTCCTTGCAATCTGAATGGCACTCTTATTGTCGCAAAACAACGGAGTGGGCTGAGGAGAGCTAACACCCATATCTGCAAGTAACCATCGCAACCAAACAATCTCACATGTCGTAGATGACATGGCTCGATACTCCGCTTCTGTGGACGACCGAGAGATAACATCTTGTTTCTTGCTCTTCCGCGATATAAGAGAATCGCCTAGGAAGATACAGAACCCCGTGGTTGACTTGCGATCAGTGGGATCCCCAGCCCAATCAGCATCGGTATACGCACGAAGATCCAATGAAGAGCTCGACGATAGGAGTGGGCTTTGAAATTGAGTTCCTCAAAGAAACCGAAGAATACGAAGAACAACGCCCCAATGAACTGTAGTAGGAGCCACAACAAACTGACTAACCACGTGAACGGCATGAGCAATATCGGGACGCGTAATAGTAAGGCAAACCAAACTACCAACAATGGTACGATACAAAGCAGGATCCGGTAGAGCTACCCCATCAGTCAAAGCATATCGAGCGTTGGTTTCAATCGGAGTATCCACCACTTTGTTGTCGGTAAGCTGTGCACGCTTAAATATATCAGCAATATACTTTGATTGAGATAGGATATATCCTTTCGGAGATGAAGCAACCTCAATTCCCAGAAAGTACCGTAGCATACCTAAATCCTTCATAGCAAAGCAGCGAGCTAACTTGATCTTGAGACATTCAATCCCATCGACATCATCACCAGTAATAATCATATCATCAACGTACAAAGAGAGAAGAATACGACCTTTTTTGGTGCACTTAATGAATAAAGCATAATCATGGTGACTGCGAGAGAAGCCAAGCGATGTGATCACGGTAGAGAACTTCTCAAATCAAGCACGAGGGGCTTGTTTGAGACCGTAGAGGGCTTTCCGGAGCTTGCAAACTTCACCAACCTTGTGAGTGACACCGAGAGGCGGATCCATATAAACTTCTTCGTGGAGATCACCGTTGAGAAACGTATTTTTCACGTCCATCTGAGAGATTTTCCATCCACGAACAGAAGCAACAGCGATGAGAGTTCTAATTGTAGTCATTTTGGCAACCGGAGCAAACGTCTCTTCATAATCCATGCCATATTGTTGAGAAAACCCCTTAGCAACGAGTCGAGCTTTGTATCTTTAAACAGATCCATCGGACTTAGTTTTGATCTTGTAAACCCATCGGGAACCAATGGTGCATTTTCCCGGTGGTAACAAAACCAAATCCCAAGTACGTGTTTGACGCAATGCCAAAAGTTCTTCATTCATAGCATTCTGCCAAAGAGGGTCAAGAACAGCTTCTCGATAGGACGAGGGCTCAGAGATACGATGAATAGATGTTAGGAAAGACACAAAGGAACTAGAGTAACATGAATAGGAGAAATATGGGAGTTTAATGGACTTACGGACCCTACTTGATGTGCGAGTTGGAGGACCCACATTCTATGGAGCTGATTGCGGGACCACGGGTTGAGGAGGCGAAGATGTGGCGGGAACAATAGTACCTGAGTTAGTTGTCTCATCACACGGAGCACCAGGAGGCTCGAGATGATCTTTTTCAGTATCAAAAGGATCAATACTGACTAGATATGATTTTGTCATATTATGGGAATTTTCTGGAACCGAAAAATATGGAATATGTTCAAGGAAGAATACATGATGAGAGACATACAATTTTTGACTAACGGGATCAAAGCATCGATGTCCTTTTTGACCAACCCCATAACCCAAGAAAAAACACAACACAGATCGAGAAGTCAATTTACTACGCTCAACACTAGGAGGTAGCACAAAACAAGCTGACCCAAAGACACGCAATGCGGAATAATCAGGAGACTGACCATGAATCTTTTCAAAAGGTGACAAACCTGAGTTATGTGAAGTAGGAATTCTATTGATCAGATAAACGGAGGTCAGAACAGCTTCTCCCCAAAACACACCTGGAACCTGAGATGATAATAGAAGGGATCGAGCAGTTTCAACGATATGACGATGTTTTCGTTCTGCTACACCATTTTGTTGAGGGGTATCGGTACATGAACTCTGATGAACAGTTCCATCAGAGCTAAGTAACCTGGAGAAATCATGAGATGTGTATTCCCCACCTAAATCACAACGAAAACATTTTATGACTGACGAATATTGGGTTTTGACAAGAGCTCGAAACGTATCAAATATATTCAGAAATTCATAACGACGTTTCGTAAGATAAACCCAAGTGTAACGAGTGTAGTCATCAACAAAAGATACATAATAACGAGAACCCCCTTTTGTGGGTAAAGGGTTTGTCCCCAGACATCAGAGTGAATGAGATCAAAAGGTGCAGTTGATTGAGATAAACTTCTAGGAAATGGCAATGCAAAAAATTTAGCAAGTTTACAACCACTACAATCAGACACATCATGAGTTTTCAAATTACCCAAAACACCCGGTGAAATTAAAAATTTTAAACGAGATCCGGACACATGACCCAAACGAGAATGCCATAAGTAAAAATCAGAAGACGAACGACTCAATCGAAAAGGTGACAAATCGACACTAGAAGCAGCAACACTCTCTGGCACTTTTAGTTCATCCACCACATATAGACCTCCTTCCCTATGGCCTGTCCCAATCAGCCTCTGAGCATGTGGATCCTGTACAAAACAATGAGATTTAGTAAAGATGACAAAATAGTCCAAGTCGCACAATTTACCAACGGAAGCAAGATTCAAAGTAAGACTCGAAATATAGTAAGCATGAGGAAGGTTTAAGTGGGGTGTACAGATAGGACCAACACCGACCAATGGCATATGATTACCATTAGCCGTTGCTATAGATACGGAGGAGTTTGGAGACAACAAAGAAAAAAATGATTTCTCAGGAGACATATGATCAGTAGCACCAGAGTCAAGAACCCAAGTGGGGGAAGATATACCTGATGGACCAGATTTTTGGAGAGAGGACAAACCGACAGGGGAAGCAGCGGATAATGCTTGAGGTTGCGAGGCGAGAAACTTTTGGAACTGCTCAATCAACGATGGATCTGATGTAGACACTTCAGCACTACTCGTTTGAAAAGCTTGATTAGTAGCTTTCCATGGAGGCTTCTGAGAGACCGGTAACGGGCGTCGATGCGGCTATTTTCCTTTATTGACCAATAAAGGACATTGTCCCTTCCAGTGCCCTTTTTGCTTACAAAACGCACATTCATCTATGGCCACACGAGTATTGGAGCGACTCGGATGGTTACTAGATGAACTCTGAGGGGAAGCAGCAAAAACAGATGGAGCGGCCGTTGAAGAAGTCTCTTTTTCAGTGCGAGTCTTGAGCCGAATCTCTTCTGCCATCAATTCATTCACAGCCGAGTCAACCGAAGGCAAGGGATTCCGGTGTAAAATGGACCCGCGTAGAGCCTCAAAGTCATCTCGAAGCGCCATCAAAAACTGAACAAGACGTTGTTCCTCTCTGAATTGGATGTATGGCTCCACTGAACGTAAATTGGCGGGTTCGCGATCTGAGCCAACTGATCCCATAAAGCGGACATAGCAAAGTAGAATTCTTGGACCTACGAATCATCTTGCTTGAGAGCCCGAATGTCAGTCTCCAATTGATAGCGCCGAGCGAAATTAGACTGAGTAAACAGTCTCTCAAGATGCTCCCAAACAAGCTTTGCTATCTCAAATTTTGCCAATTGAACGCCTATCGAATGAGTCACAGAATTGTTTATCCATGTGATGATTTTCGAATTGTCAGCTTCCCAAATCTCCAGTTGCCCGTCATAAGAATCCGCTGATTTGTCAGTGGGCGGCAATTTAGTACCCGAAATATACCCCCACATAGATTTTCCCTTCAGAAAATTCTTCATCACATAACTCCAATACGTGTAGTTCTTTCCATCTAACTGTGCGCTAATCGACTGAAGTGAATCATCCTTTCGACTAGCCATAACGAACGAGTACCAAGCAAACCAAATCCAAGCAACAAATTGGCCAATCTAACAAAAGCCCCAAATTCCACAAACCCTAGGCCAAATCGCAATCACAGAAATCGAAGCACCAGATTGCATACCAGAGAAACGCGAACAAGTGGAAGCCGAAACCCAAACGACGAACGACGACGAAATCGCGACGAACGATGAACAGTGCGCGATGAACAGTGCCCGGATTCAACCTTCCTTCAAGATTCATAATTTGGCTCTAATACTATGTTAGAATCAGAGAGAGAGAAGAGAGGAAGAAAACTATCGATAGAATAGAATGAAAACCAATAATACAATAATGTTTAGGTTATACTGAAGAGAAGGACTAAATAGCAAATCAGGAAATAATACACAGGGACTTTAAATGCTAATATATATATATGTAGCTAATTATCTTATCAAATATAAATAAGTGATTTTTTTTTTCATTAAGTGGATAATTTCAATAGCTATGTATGCGTAGGCACTGATTAGATAGGTTCGATTCATATGAGTTTTATAGGGTAATTTTTATTATTATTTTTTAACTTTATTTTTTTTTCATAATGACTAACTAAATATGGTTTATCATCTATTATACAATATAAATTATTACGCACTTAATAGTTTATAGCTATGTCTCTATTTGGCTATCAACTTTGTAATCTTACTCTTATTGCCCTCCATATTGGAAAACCCTTACATTACTTACATATATTAGGGATAGCCTAAGCTATAATTACAATTAAGTTTAATAAAGAAAATAAGGCGGATGATAATGCACCTATTCAAAAAATAAAAATAAAAATTCAGGGCGTGATTATAGCTAGTCATTTTGCAAAGTGAAAGACTACGTTAAGACAATATTACAAATTCAAGGGGTGTAAGCGACATTGTATGCGCAGTCGAGACAAAAATAAAGGATGAAATTGTGCAAATTAAGTATAAGTTGGTGATGAGAAAAATATATATAAGAGTAAAACAATATTTTATGTGCTAATCGAGAGGGACGAAAAGAGAGAGAAAGCGAGGTTCTTTTATTTGTTCAAATGAGTTTTAAGAGGGCAAGGAATTTTTCAAATTATTATATTTATTAAACAGTGATGGAACCAAGATTCGCAAGCACGAACGAGTCTTGGAATGTATGATTTTTACGCCCTTTACGATTTTGAACAGTGAATGTGTTTTTATTCTCGTGAGTGTAGCAAGTAAAAACAGGCGTGTTTGACAAGGCATCTTTACGGTCTAGTCGATCGCTTTAAGGCTAATTGTTGCGGATTTGTGGTCGTTTTCTATTCTCGAGATTACTGTCTGTTAAACTCTTTTTTACATGACAATATTAACTTGTAATAAAAAGGAATAAGTTTTGTCAACAACAGAGCTCGAAGAAACGACATTAAACTTGTGTCAGTACAAGAAAAAAGAAACGACAATACAATCTGAGCACCACGGCAAAAATGGAAACGACAGTAAACTTTTGCAAGGACATGCTCAAAACGACACAACAGTGTAAAGACTGGTAATAAAGTTTTAAACGACAAAGATATAAGACAATGATACGACACAACTTGTAAACAAGAAAGAAAAATGACAGTAGATTGAGAACCCACATATCTGGTTTTTTTTTTTTTCCCAATAATAAATGGACTTAACGTGTTGACTAGTCAATCAGAACAGTCTTGAGTTGGAATATCTATCCAGTGTTTATGACGAAACCGACACAGAAGAGTTGACTCGAAGACTTTTGACGAAACCGACACAAAAGAGTTGACTCAAAGACTTTTATAAGCAAAACATTGACTTCATAATAGCTAGTCTTTAAATGCAGTGAAGAAGCTTGTAATTTCCCTCTACAAATAATATGAAAACACAAAACCAAGACAAAATGGTACGTTCAATTATGCTACCCTTCTTTGATCCTTTCATCCTTTCCTTATTATAGCTAGTAATTCAATTTTCGTACTTCTTTTTCTTTCAGCTAAAAGACGAGCACTCTTGCGGTGGTGGCACGATGAGTACTCAGCGTCGGTCGTCTCACTGTGTCGCGTTCTTTTTGCTTCTGCTTTGTACCACGTGCTGCCGATATGGACTCAGCGCCGAAGAGCCTCCGACGTTGTGCATAGATGCAGAGCGAAAGGCTTTGTTAAGCTTCAAACGTGATCTTCATGCAACCAACCCCCTCCTTGATGCCCCGCTTTCTTCTTGGGGAAACGAAAGCGGCAAGAGGGATTGCTGCAAGTGGAGCGAAATTCGATGCGCAAATGATTCTGGCCACGTGGTGGAAATATACATTTTTGAGTTTGGCTTACGAGGTAAGCTCAACCCATCGATATTTGAATTGAAACATCTGACTTCCCTGAGTTTAATTGGTGTGAACTTTAGCGGGAGTCCAATCCCGAGTTCCATTGGCACACTATCCCATTTGAGAGAACTCGTACTCTTCGACACTGACTTCGGTGGGAATATTCCGATTGAGCTAGGAAATCTCTCGAGATTAGAGCACCTCAACCTCGGTTACAACCACCTACATGGCTCAATTCCTGAAACTTTCAGCAAGCTCACTTCCTTGCTGTCCCTCGACCTCGTTTACAACCACCTACATGGCTCAATTCCTGAAACTTTCAGCAAGCTCACTTCCTTGCTGTCCCTCGACCTCGATTACAACCACCTACATGGCTCAATTCCAGACATATTTTGGAACATGAGTTCCCTTCATAGCCTTTATCTTTCAGAGAACATGCTTGAAGGAGAGTTTCCAACATCTTTAGGGAACTTAAGTTCCTTGACATTTTTGGACTTGAGCTCTAATAAACTTCATGGGCATCTCCCTCAAGTTATGTCCCAGTTGAACCTTCTATTTGATTTCAACATCTCTACAAACTTCTTCCAAGGTGAAATCACCGAGGCTCACTTTACAAACCTTTCCAAGTTAACATATTTGGATTTGTCTTCCAATTGCTTGAGTTTGAGCTTCCATCCTGATTGGACTCCCCCGTTTAGATTATACAGTATTGAGCTCGGGTCGTGCAAGTTGGGTCCTCACTTTCCAAAATGGCTTCAAACTCAAACCAACTATGTGTCTCTGAATCTTTCCGGTTCTGGAATTTCAGATCATATCCCCACTTGGTTCTGGTTTCTTTCTTCATCAGTTTGTTTCGTGGATCTTTCTCACAATCAAATCTCTGGAGGAATTGACAATATTTATTATATCCCGGGGCTATATGATAGCTCCATAACCATTGATCTAAGCTCTAACCAATTTCAAGGTTCGTTACCATCATTTTTCACCCAGTTTGGTTATGTAAACCTATTTCAAAATAGATTTTCAAAGCTAAACTTCTCTTGTAACATCAAATACACAATTCAATTGAAATTTCTTGACATTTCCGACAACGTATTATCTGGGGAACTTTCCGATTGTTGGTCCGAGTTCAAAACCTTAGAAGCTCTTATCTTGTCAAATAACAGCCTGTCGGGAAGAGTTCCTCCATCCTTAGGCTCCCTTGATAATCTCTTGTCCTTGAACTTGAATAAGAATAGGTTCACTGGAGAGATACCTTCAAGCTTGAAGAATTGTACGAACATGGCCGTCATTGATTTTGGAGAAAACAACTTTTCTGGAACAATTCCGGCATGGTTAGGAACGAGTTTATCGAACCTTACTATTCTCAGTCTAAGATTTAATGGCTTCAATGGAGGCATTCCCAGCTCTCTATGTCATCTGTCTAAACTCATAGTGTTGGACTTTTCGTCCAACAATATCTCCGGAAGTATCCCCAAATGCATTAATAGTTTGCGTGCCATGGAAACAAATAAGTGCAATTCAGAAAGTGCATTGACTTTCGGGTTTTCAGTTGACTCTGAACGTGGTTCTGTTTATGGAAGGGGGGAAAACACCGTTTATCGAAGTTACGAGGAAAAGTTGCAATTGGTATGGAAAGGAGGAATAGTGGAATTCAAAACAACTCTTGCTCTTGTGAAAAGCATTGACCTTTCCAGCAATAACTTGATTGGCAAGATCCCGACGGAAATAACCCATCTTTCTGGATTAGTGTCGTTGAATTTATCGAGAAACAATCTACGGGGACACATTCCGAGAGATATTGGTAACATGAAATCTTTAGATTCACTGGATCTCTCATGGAACCAACTTAATGGTCGAATTCCTCAAAGTCTCGTTCAGATCTATCGTCTAAATGCACTGGACTTGTCAAACAACAACTTGTCGGGAAAAATTCCAACGGGCACTCAACTCCAGAGCTTTGAGTCTGCTTATTGGGGCAATGCCGAGTTGTGCGGAGACCCAGTTCCCGACAAGTGTTTGAACGCAACAGTTCCGATTCCAGAAGTTCCTCCCGGGGATTCGGATGAGCTTCTTAATAGAGGGTTCTACATTTTCATGGCGATTGGTTTTGCAACTGCATTTTGGGGAGTTTGTGGTGTTTTGATCTTCAACAAGCCTTTCAGATGCGCATGTTTCAAACTCTGGAATGACGTGTACGTGAAAGCAACAGTTCAAGGCGGCAAAGTGATGAGGATGATCAAAGGCTAACTAGAGGTAAATCTTGTCTCGATGGATAAAATTATTGCATCAATAGAGTCTTGATATGAGTTTTTATGTTTGTTTGTTAGGCTCCGTCTCTTGCCGGCACCGCAATCAGTTCCGTCCAACCAAGACTCCGAGTGCTGCTTTTGGAAAAACAGGAGAGTTAATAATAAATGTCGTGTTTATTTATTTATCATTTGGAATGTGGTTTTATTGTCTTATTTGAGTGTAGTAGTTATCTATTTTCCCCTTACTGATATTGTGTGAAAGTACGATTATGCCCTTGTGGTGAAGCAGATGTGTACGTATGTAGCATTTAAAACTTTGATTGACCTGTCTACAAACAATACATTGTTGGAAGGCGATGAAGATGCAGTGAAGAGCTGAAACTCGCGATTCACTATTGCTAGTCGCGACTCGTCGCGATTCACTGTTGCTAGTCGCGACCAGTCACGATTCGGCGTAAAAAATCGCGACCAGTCGCGATTCAGTGCATCGTCGCGACTTTCTCTCTCCCTCCCTCTCTCTCTCTCTCCCTCTCACATAAATAACACCTCTCTCTCTCTCGACGAGTCGCGACCATCGCGACCTCCCCCCACCGCGACTCGTCGCGACTTCTACAGTGACGATTTTTGGCGATTAAGTCGCGACTCGTCGCGACACCGCGAGTTGCAGCTCCACAGTGACGCCGACAGGGCCAGGACAAGCACCAACGCCCTGAACCTGATATCATTTCATACATAACCGAATCTAGAATCAAATTCAGATCGGAAACAAACAGGCAAGAACACTATCCTCACGTGACAAAAACAGAGAAGCGGATCAGCACCGAACAGAAGCTCTCGAGACCAATGCGAAAGAGCTTAGAGATCACAAGCAACGAATAACCTGGGAGAATTGGGACACTGGTTCGTGCTTGAATGAGGAGGCGAGGCAGAGACGCCGAGAGAAGGCGAAGCAGCGATGAAAATCGAGTGAGAAGCCTTCAGAAAGGGGAATCGATGAAGTTAGGGCAAGTCACGGGAATCAGAGGGAGATGAGCGAAAGAGATTATAAAAAGTTAGGGAGAGAAATGAGAGGGAAAGTTCGCCTAGGCGAGAAAAGTTAAGCCTAGGCCTGCGGAGACGAGAGTCAAAAAATAAATAGCGATTCGTAAAGTTTATTCGTTTTCGCTGCAGCTAGGATAAAGTTCGCCTAGGCGAACGGGCTTTGTCACAACCGTTTTTGTAAAGTGTTGTGTAAAAGTTATTTTTTTAAAATTTTACACAACACTTTTGACAAAATTGTTGTGCAATCTTATTTTGTACAACGGTATTGTATACGTGTTGTGCAATCTTATTTGGTACAACGATTATATACGTGTTGTGCAAAATTCATTGTGTATTCTACTATTTGTAGTAAAGTTATCTTTGATAACAAACTATCGGAGCCCATTCTTAAGTCTAAACTGTAGGGTTCGCTTCCCCGTTGCAGAGGTCGGGGAGCTCGAGAACCTCGAGTCAGAGGACGACGACACATCTCGTCAACGTCGGAAATGGATCGTATTATCACAAACCTAACTATGCCACGTATGAATATCATCGGATTAGACAGAATAGCTATGTGAAGTCTGTTTTGCTGTTATACAAATTAAATAGCTATGTGAATTTTATCTGCTCAATATCTCATATGACAATAATAGCCTCAAGTAACTTTAGTCAATTACAATAAGATAATTTATTTAGACTTTATTTTTGTAATACTATCACATACCAAACTAGAGATTCTCCGTACATGCATCATGGCGTTACAGTAGATAATATCGTAATTACTTTATATTTTTTTAGTATAATAAATTGGGGAATTAGTCAACAATATTGATAACGAAAGAAATGCAGAAACGACAATAAGTGCCAACAGAAGAAAAAAGGGAAAGCGATAATAAAATCTAAATACGACTCAAAATGTTTGAACGACAGTAAACTATTCCAAGGACATGCTCGAAACGACACAAAAGTGTAAACGATTTTAAACCACATAATGGGAAAACGACAGTGGAATAAGAACACAGTTGTCGTTCAAATTTTAATGTCGTTTATATCTGAAGCAAGAAAGTAAATAGAAGATAAGTAGCATTTACCCAAATTCAATTTCACAACTTTCTTGCATCAAAAGTCTTGTCACAACTATTTCTCATATCCAAAACAAACCTCGCTATTTCGAGCTTCTAATTGGATGCACAAATCAACTCAAAATCTTCAAACTAGATGTGGACTCATCGCTTTTCTCGTTTCAAATTTCTTCATCTTTCAGCTCCCTGATGCTTTCTCAGTACTCATCCGCGATCATGGAGCTAATTTTTTCCTGTAAAAAGAAAACCAACACGTCAAAAACATATTTACGGGAAGATATGCACACACGGCCAGTCTGAGTGAGTGGCCAAATACAACAACATTCCTAACCTTCTTGGGGCGCCGTATTCGTTTCGTTGGAAGCAGGATCTCCCTCGCCACGTGGCTCCTGTTCCGTGCTTTGCTCGGGGAAAATCTCGGGTTGCAAGGACGGGGCGATGTTGTTGACATGTAGCCATGTTAGCTCCCACAGGCTGTCCCCGCCCAGAGCGCTCCTCTGCGCAAGCACTCCCTGTGCCTTCATGGTGAGCAAGGTGTTCTTGAGCAGCTCCGGCACCAGTTCCTGAAGCTTCTCGCTTTTCTTACCTCTCACTTTCGCCTTTATGTACTTCTCCATGCGGCTGAGAACGCCGAGCCACAATTTGCAGAAAGTCGTGAGCTGAGAAAGATCGGGAAGAAGCTGGAGAAACACCTTCGGTAAGAGCTTCATCGCGAGCACGAGAGTGCCTTCCATGTTTCGGTAATCTTTCTGGGAGTGCCCTTGGGCGATTTCGAGCAAGTCGTCAAGCATGGTGAAGATCACGAGATCGAAGCACTGTAACCAAAGGCCGTGCGGGAGAGTGATCCCGTCCAACCCGGTCAAGCATTTCTGCAGCGATGACAACGCGTGATTTCTGACCTCTTCTCGTTGGTCCAAACAAACTTTTCTCAACGCCTGAAAAAGTCGCAGCCACATCTCGCCTATATCCTGAGACATTTTCGTCGCTTCTTCTCCTTCTCCTTGGGCCTCGGAGGCCCATTTGGACAAACATTCAACGGAGCCTGACATCAGATCGAGCGCACAGACAGAACGCTCAGCCTGTCCCACCCGAGATTCGGAAAACTGTCTCGAAGCATCAATGCAAAGAGCGTAATTGGCCGGCAACAAGTGGGCCCCGTCGGACATAATGAACAGCAATGCATCGAATCCCGCCTCCGAGGCTTCCGGATGCCGAGCTGTGATGGAGAGCAGGGACGTGATCGTGCGCCATCCTAAATGGGATCTGATGTGCGGGGCATTTGCTTTCACCAAACGACTCACTTCCTGTGTGATCTGCTCACAGTAAGCATCTGCGACCCGAGCATCGAGCTTAAGCACGAGTTGCAACGACCGTAAGAGCTCGTCAGCAAGATTCTCTTTGTAGGGAAGCAGACGTTGACAGATTCTGAGGAGACCGAACACGGCCTTCTCTACCAGCGCACACGGCATGACCGTCGACTGAACTATGTTTGAAATGTGCTCGTAGACGCCCTGCCACAGAAGCACGATCCTGTCTCTGTTGTTCAGGGTGATTGCAATGAGCAATTCAAGGCAGAAAACTGCGGTGTCTTCATCCTCAGGAGAGCTTCCACCTTTCTGGGGCCGGCCTGCCGCCCAGATGAGCGCCCGAGCAAGCTGTAACAAAGATTCTGCCTGCAGAAACTTGCTCTCTGTGAATATGCTGTCGATGTGGCACTTCTGAATGGTTTGAAGAGTGCGTTGGTGAGCCGCCAGTTGTTGCTCGGTGGGTTGTGATCTCGGCTCCTCGGTGTCGAGCGACAAGAGCTGGCTGAAACGGCCCATCAACCCGGAGGATCTTCTGGGAGTGCCCATGGAAGGCATGTGAGCGGAAGAGAGAGAGCTCGTTAGGGGCTTTCCGCGCCCACTCTCGGCAGAGAGCTCTGACTCATCGGCTGCATCGCTAGCCACACGAGCAGGAAGAAGACCAAGCTTGTGCAATCTCAGGATGCAGTCTAGAATATTCCTCCAGCCCGTGCGGATGAAATCGCCGTAACGGTTAGCTATAGTGAACACCGTCACGGTTGCCATTCTTGCTTTTGCATCGTCGCCAAATGCAAGCACGGGTTCTTCAACGGACGACGGGTTCAGCAGTGTTGTGAACTTGCAGAGTGACACAACAAGATCGTCAAGGACGTCTTCGAGGTGATGGCATGCCGAGATTTTCGCAACTGCCAGGAACCCATCGATGCATGATTGGTAAACCTCTTCGTGTTCAGCATGGTCAAATACCACGGATATAGCGGCAATTGTGGGTCCCGACATTATAGCAAACATGTCGTGGTCAAGGTGGGGTCTGGAATCTGATATGATGAATGGGGCGGTTTTCTTTGATTTGTGCATCAGATCAATCCAACGGCTTGGGGTCATTTCAGGATAACCGAAACCTTGTTCTGGGGTTGTGCGGATCTCGTTCTTGCATATCGAGTGGTAGAGCTCTGTTAGAAACTCGCGCGGCAAATCGCTGCCACCATTTATGTGTCTGTTGTTTCGGATGAAATCCTCTTCGGTCATTTTTTTCTTCACTTGTACGTTATGCTGATCCGTGTTAAGCAGGATGAGCGAATACGATAACAAGAGAGCAGCATCTTTGTTGACCAGAATCTGAGTGGACTGCTCATAGTATCTCTCTGAGAATGCCTCGAGCACTCTCTGTATCTTTTGTGACTCGCCAGGAAGTCGGAATGTTTCCAGAAACAGTCGCAAAGCAGTATCCAAATGCATGTCTTGGAAATCAAAAGTCCCAGCAAATTCATGAAGAACCTGAACACAAAACTCATCATGATTCCCCAGAAAATCCCCGACAAGGTTCTTGTCCAACCCTGCAGTGTACCTGAAAAAGCATGCCACACTTTGGGGGTCAAGTTTATCAGGTAACAGATGTGTTCCTTGGAGGAACTCAAGCCCTTTCTTCGGATCGCGATTGAAATGATCGGCCCCTATCATCAATCTTCTCTTGATATATTTTCGCCGGCGAACAAATTGAACCCAATGACTCGGATCACCGTAGTTGTCACACTTCACCATCCAGAATGGAGAATACTCCTCAAGAGTCACTGGGGTGTGCTCTGAAACACCCGATCCATTCCCTACCCTCTCAGCCATTCCCTGAATGACAGCAATGAGACCATCCAGCGCAAGAATGTGCATAGACGAGAGAGGGCAATTAACAGGAAAAGCACTCTTTGACAAGAGATTTGCAAGGTCCTCAAAGACATTACTGCAAGTTATGTCACAGTCTAAGTTAGCGTACATCTCGACCATGAACGTTTTCTGTCGGCAGAAGTCAACCAGAGCTTCCATAGCAACCTCCTGCTGCTGGTAAGATGCTCCGTATCGGCTTTGTGCAAGCCTCAAGATAATGCAAGAGAAGAAAGCTTCAAGCTGTAATTTGAGTTCACTGCGCAGATGGTGATAAAGGTTGAGAACGATGCTGCATACCATTGAAAGAATAAGCGGACTCATGGACAGGCCAAACTGCATCAAATTCCGAAACAATTCATCCTGTATCAAAGTCAACAATCTAGGGTGGTGCCGGATTGAGGGACCACCCAATTCAATAGAAGAATTAATCAAACCCAAGGCGAAAAGAGGCACATCCTCATCGAACGCTACAGTATTTGATCTTGAGCCCACTCCCGTTTGCTCGACGATGTTCAATAAAGAGCACAGGAAATTAAATATTTCCACCATACAGGGTACTCCGTATGGTTCGGTCATTAGACTCAAGTCATAAGGAACTGTATCCGTTCCGCTCCCAATGGTATCGTCATCCATTCCACCTACTGCAGGACCTAAGGAAGCATTAGGAGCAAAATTTGTGGATAATGTTTGGTTGTCGTATTCCGAATCCGTGCTACCATTCTCCAACTGCCTACTTCCAAATGCATACTCGTTATTCATCCCGTAGCCCTGTGAATGAAACAAGGACATAATTTTAACAATAATAATATTTAGGTACATGCATAAAATTGAACATGAGAAAGAACCGTTGGCATCGGTTTTAAAGTACTGTACAAATACATAGTATTAAAATGAGAAAAAAATAAGTTTTGCACTACAAAGCCTATTCTTCCAAATATTTCCCAACGAACCACGTCAGCTATCAAGCATATAAAGTGAGCTTTTATGCTGCAATGTCAGGACAATTATTTTTTGATAAAAGAAACAAAACCCATAACCTATGTATTCACTCGGGGGAATTCGGAGAAGTGTAAAAAAAATTACACTACACTACATACAGAGGCATCTAGCCCTAGCACAGAAAACTGACTATATTTCCTCAGAACGTTCTGGCCATGGGGTACATAATCGCCAAAGGAAAGCCGACAAAAATGATAATGCTTGCACTTCAAGGCATTTATTTCACAAAGCTTACTAGTCAAACCATTTAACCTTCTGTTATTACTATATTTCTTCTAATTCTATTTCCACAAGAAGTGATATGCAAAGAAAAGTAATATTAAAGACGACAAGTGGAAAAGATCAAGCATTTTATACCTCTCGGTTTATTGTATTGACTCCATTTACCAACGCGTTTTCCGAGTTGGCGACATCGGGCAGGTGCGAAAAAATACACCTAACAAGTTCGTGCATGGTGTGGCGAGCCATCCGTTGCAACAACTCCCCTTTTGCTCCGGCTTGGTGGACAATTCGGAAACATGTATTCACTATGGTACAAACATGCTGATTACTCAGCATAACTGATGCTTTACTTTTCATGCTTGCCAAAAGAACTTGCAGTATCTTCATCAGAACCACCTCTTCTGATGCAGGATCAGTCACCTCAAATCGACAGCTAGTGACGGCATCAACTAACAAGTGCATGGCATCTTCAACATTGACGGTGTTTTCATCAATCACATCAAGTGTCAAGATCTTGTAAACGGAAGACAATGCAACACCAGTTATAGGAGCACCCGTTTCGTCCGAGCGAATCACGTCAAGAAATGGCTGCAGATACACAGACGGATTGATGGTATGCCAATGATGCTGCCATGTAAAAATCTGCTTGCGGAGTGCCTTTAAAGACTGAATTAAGGAGTGTTCAAGCTGATCATCCCCAGACATATAACGCCCGCTCCATCTTGCATTTCTTCTCATAACTGCTAAAACAGCACCTATCTCCGAGTTAATCATGCATGCTAAAGTAGCTTTATTGGAATGGGTATCACAATCTTCGGGCTCCTCTTCGATCGCTTTGATTCCAGACTGCAGCTTTAGACGACCCATCTTTGACCACTATCTAAAGATCGAACTTGAGCAATTCAAGCTCTCTCTATAACGTCCAATATCCGCTCTCCGCCTTTATAATACAAACATAAAACGAAATCAGAAACTTCAAGTGAATATCATAGAGCAGAGAAGCCTTCTTAGATCCTTCACTGGTAAATGAGGCAATGTGTAATCTCAATTGGCAATTCAAATGTGTATATGCTGTTATTTATCAACTTTCAGATGGATTCAAAGACTTCACCATGTCAACTAGAATCAATTCAACACTCTTAAAATCGATTTAGAATAAAACCTAAGCTTTCCCAAAATCAAATCTGGTGGAAACAAATGCTAACCTGAGGATCTCAACTTCAATTCGATGAGCAGAATCACCGACCCTTTGGAGAATAACGGTGAACGGTTGGCACCCCCGCGCCCCACTCCGACACGCCTACCTCTGCGACGCCATTTCCGCATGATCTGAACACAAGACCGGACTCATCATGCAATTCCACCAGCTCAAAGCTGCGACGGCAAAATGGAAGTCAAAGACAGGCGAATTGAGAAGAGAGTAGTTCATTCATAGAAATGAGAGTGTGATTCTAAAGGAGACTGATCGGAGGAGACGAAGTTGGCAGAGAGCAATGGCGAACCTCGGATCGGAAAAGATGGCGAGAGCTTGTCGGAACCCTAAGCCCCGGCGATCGATGAATGGAGAAGTGAGAGGCCATCATCAAACTTCCTTGAATTTCCCCAAAAAGTTTCTTTTCTTCAAAATAAAATTAAAAACATAAATATTGACAGCCGATTAGTCTTAAAAATCTATTTATGTCAAAGGTTCTTTGCGGTGAAAATACTTAAAAGTAATGTTCATTTGAGCTTTTTATTCTCATTTCGTGTTTATGTTTTTAATTTTTTGGTTAGATTTATGTCTTATTCTTAAAAATAATGTAAATAAGTAATTAATAAATGCTGAAAACACGTACTTGTATTTTGATAAATGCATTCTCAGATTAGTTTTCCAACAACGTTGAAAACACATATTTATTCAATGATATTAATCTGTAAAAAAAAAAAAGGAAACGACAGTAAACTTTTGAAAGGACATGTGCAAAACGACACAAAAAAAAGTAAACGACTGGTAAAAAGCTTTAGAAGACAAATATAGTCAACGACAGGTAAAAATAAGACAATGCTCCTTTGAAACGACACAAGTTGAAAAACAAACAAAAAATATCTAGTGTGACTTTTAAGCAAAATATATATATATATATATATATATATATATATATATATATATATATATATATATTGTCGTTCAAATTGGCTTAATAATAACTAGTCAATTTGATTATTCTCCTAATTTGGACGAAAATGACATGAGATGAGAGGCCACAAAGGAAACGCACAAGTCACACTGTATTTTCTTACGTACTTTGATCCTTTCATTTCCTTATACCAATTCAATTTCGTTTTTTTTTCTTCTTCTTTCAGCTAAAAAGCGAGCACTGATCTTGCGGTGGTGGCGCGATGAGTACTTATAAACGGCCGTGTCACTGTGTCGTATTCTTTTTGCTACTGCTTTGCACCACGTATGAACTGTTGAGTGCCGAAGAGCCTCCGACGTTGTGCATAGATGCGGAACGAAAGGCTTTGTTGAACTTCAAACGTGATCTTCATGCAACTCATCCGGAGTACAATCCGCTTTCTTCTTGGGGAAACAAAAGCGACACGAGAGATTGCTGCAACTGGCTCGGGCTTCGCTGCGCAAATGATTCTGTCCGAGCTAGGCAATCTCTTGAAATTAGAGACCCTCAATCTCGGAATCAACGACCTATATGACTTGATCCCGGAATTTGGGCTTGCAAATCTTTCACGTTTGGAGACTCTTCAACTTGGATCCAATCAGCTTCAAGGGCCTATACCAGATGTTTTGAAGAAGCTGACTTCCTTGCGTTTCCTCGACCTCGGCTATAATCAATTAATCGGCTCGATTCCGGATATTTTTTGGAACACGACTGACCTCGAATACAATTATCTTCACAACAATATGCTTGAAGGTGAGCTTCCAAGATCTATATGGAATTTGAGTTCGTACGTTGAGACATTTGAGTCTAGGATCAAATAAACTTCGCGGACATCTCTCTGAAAGTATGTCCCAATTGAAACTTCTCCAAACATTTGACATCTCTACAAACTTCATCCAAGGTGAAGTCACCGAGGCTCACTTTACGGAACTTTCCGAGTTAAGATATCTGCATATGTCTTTTAATTTGTTGAGTTTGAGCTTTCATCCTCCCCCTATTGTGATCGGGTCGTGCAAGTTGGGTCCTCACTTTCCAAAATGGCTTCAAACTCAAACCAAGTTAAGCGACTGGTTAAAAATAGATAAATATACAAATAATTCGTAGCGGAACGATTAGAATATCGTTGCGATTAGCGGATGGGAGATAATCCGTGCCATGCTTCCAGGAAGAAAAGTGAGAATTGCTAGGCATCATATATATGAAATATTTTTTCTAACAAGTTAGAGGACTTTTTAGTCAATCCAAAATCTCCTTCAGGAAATGTTGAGCAGTCAATATTGATAACGAAATTGACATGATCGAAAGGCCAAGTTGAATCAAAAGCTTATGAGCTCCACCAATCATAGTAAGCTAATAAATAAAACAGAGCCAAGTCAAGGACAAAATTATAGTCAAAGGCTCCATTCAGAAGCCTTTCTTCCGCGCGAGTTACGTACGTGCGGAATAAAATACAAAGTCAATAAAGACTACATTTTCATTTCATTTTTAAGAGCACGTCACTGATCTTTCCATTAATATCCAGTGTTTATTAACATGACAAATAAATGCACAACTTGACTCAACGACTTTTACAAAGCTTTATCGTTCAAAGACTTTAGTTTATAGTAGTCAACACAAACGACAAGTCGTTCCGCCCAAATACTCAAGCAGGCCGCCCAAGTCAACACAAACGACGGAACGCACAAGTCAGACTTTTATTATAGCAACAGTGATCAGAAGTTGGTAAATTTCCTCTACAATACAAATAAATAATATTAGTGATGAAAACACAAAACAAACTCAACTAAGTACGTTCCATTATGCTTCCCTTCTTTCATCCTTTCCTTATTATAGCTAGTAATTCAATTTTCGTACTTCTTTTTCTTTCAGCTAAAAGACGAGCACTCTTGCGGTGGTGGCACGATGAGTACTCAGCGTCGGTCGTCTCACTGTGTCGCGTTCTTTTTGCTTCTGCTTTGTACCACGTGCTGCCGATATGGACTCAGCGCCGAAGAGCCTCCGACGTTGTGCATAGATGCAGAGCGAAAGGCTTTGTTAAGCTTCAAACGTGAACTTCATGCAACCAACCCCCTCCTTGATGCCCCGCTTTCTTCTTGGGGAAACGAAAGCGGCAAGAGGGATTGCTGCAAGTGGAGCGGAATTCGCTGCGATAATGATTCTGGCCACGTGGTGGGCCTAGACATTTTTGACTCTCGCTTACGAGGTAAGCTCAATCCCTCGTTGTTTGAGTTGAGACATTTGACTTGCTTGAGTTTAAGTGGTGTGAACTTTAGCGGGAGTCCAATCCCGAGTTCCATTGGCACACTATCCCATTTGAGAGAACTCCTACTCTACGAGACTGACTTCGGTGGGAATATTCCGATTGAGCTAGGAAATCTCTTGAGATTAGAGTACCTCGACCTCGGTTACAACCACCTACATGGCTCAATTCCTGAAACTTTCATGGAACGATCTGTATGGCTCGATTCCTGACACTTTCAGCAAGCTCACTTCCTTGAAATCCCTCATCCTACTGAGAAATAACTTAAGTGGCTCAATTCCAGACATTTTTGGGAACACGAGTTCCCTTCATAGCCTTTATCTTTCAGAGAACATGCTTGAAGGAGAGTTTCCAACATCTTTAGGGAACTTAAGCTCCTTGACACTTTTGGACTTGAGCTCTAATAAACTTCATGGGCATCTCCCTCAAGTTATGTCCCAGTTGAACCTTCTATTTGATTTCAACATCTCTACAAACTTCTTCCAAGGTGAAATCACCGAGGCTCACTTTACAAACCTTTCCAATTTAGTATATTTGGATTTGTCTTCCAATTGCTTGAGTTTGAGCTTCCATCCTGATTGGACTCCCCCGTTTAGATTATACGGTATTGAGCTCGGGTCGTGCAAGTTGGGTCCTCACTTTCCAAAATGGCTTCAAACTCAAACCAACTATATGTCTCTTAATCTTTCCGGTTCTGGAATTTCAGATCATATCCCCACTTGGTTCTGGTTTCTTTCTTCGTCAGTTCGTTTCATGGATCTTTCTCACAATCAAATCTCTGGAGGAATTGACAACATTTATCATATCCCGGGGCTATATGATAGCTCCATTGATCTAAGCTCTAACCAATTTCAAGGCTCAGTACCAACATTTTTCACCCAGTTTGCTTATGTAAACCTATTTCAAAATAGATTTTCAAAGCTAAACTTCTCTTGTAACATCAAATACACAATTAAATTGAAATTTCTTGACATTTCCGACAACGTATTATCTGGGGAACTTTCCGATTGTTGGTCCGAGTTCAAAACCTTAGAAGCTCTTATCTTGTCAAATAACAGCCTGTCGGGAAGAGTTCCTCCATCCTTAGGCTCCCTTGATAATCTCTTGTCCTTGAACTTGAATAAGAATAGGTTCACTGGAGAGATACCTTCAAGCTTGAAGAATTGTACGAACATGGCCGTCATTGATTTTGGAGAAAACAACTTTCTGGAACAATTCCGGCATGGTTAGGAACGAGTTTATCGAACCTTACTATTCTCAGTCTAAGATTTAATGGCTTCAATGGAGGCATTCCCAGCTCTCTATGTCATCTGTCTAAACTCATAGTGTTGGACTTTTCGTCCAACAATATCTCCGGAAGTATCCCCAAATGCATTAATAGTTTGCGTGCCATGGAAACAAATAAGTTCAATTCAGAAAGTGCATTGACTTTCGGGTTTTCAGTTGACTCTGAACGTGGTACTGTAACTTTGTATCGAAGGTACGAGGAAAAGTTGCAATTGGTATGGAAAGGAGGAATAGAGGAATTCAAAACAACTCTTGCTCTTGTGAAAAGCATTGACCTTTCCAGCAATAACTTGATTGGCAAGATCCCGACGGAAATAACCCATCTTTCTGGATTAGTGTCGTTGAATTTATCGAGAAACAATCTACGGGGACACATTCCGAGAGATATTGGTAACATGAAATCTTTAGATTCACTGGATCTCTCATGGAACCAACTTAATGGTCGAATTCCTCAAAGTCTCGTTCAGATCTATCGTCTAAATGCACTGGACTTGTCAAACAACAACTTGTCGGGAAAAATTCCAACGGGCACTCAACTCCAGAGCTTTGAGTCTGCTTTTTGGGGCAATGCCGAGTTGTGCGGAGACCCAGTTCCCGACAAGTGTTCGAACGCAACAGTTTCGATTCCAGAAGTTCCTCCCGGGGATTCGGATGAGCTTCTTAATAGAGGTTCTACATTTTCATGGCGATTGGTTTTGCAACTGCATTTTGGGGAGTTTGTGGTGTTTGGATCTTCAACAAGCCTTTCAGATACGCATGTTTCAAACTCTGGAATGACGTGTACGTGAAAGCAACAGTTCAAGGCGGCAAAGTGATGAGGATGATCAAAGGCTAACTAGAGGTAGATCTTGTATTGGAAAACAAAGTTGTAATTTGATAAACTTTAATACTGTTGTTACTTAGTTAGGCTCCGATAGATCTCTTGGTTCCACTCAGGGTGTTGCTTTTGGAAAAACACAAGTAATGCCGTTTTTATTTATCATTTGGAATTGGAATTGGAATGTGGTTTATTCTTCTTCTTCTTTTTGTGTAATAGTTATCTATTAATTTCGCCTCAATGTACTTGCAAACATCTCTATCCAATAATAGCAAGGGTTAATTGCGGCAAAAGACCCAACTTTTAGTCAAACTCTCTCGTGTACCCAACTTCTATAAATGGCAACAATAATACCCAAACTCAGTATTTGAGAGTTGACCGAAGAAATATGTCGAAGTAAAATATTTTTTATTTTGAAAGTTGGGTACACGGGAATTTATGGAAGTTGGGTACACGAGTGAGAATTTAACCAAAATTTAGGTCTTTTTGCCGCAATTAACCCCAGTAGTAATGCTACTAGTTATGAGCTCTTATTTTCTGTTTTAATAATTGCATAAATTTGCTAATATTCATTAAGTTATTTCATATGTATGAATGAATATAACAGAATTGAAAGTTATAGAATAACATGTCAAAAGTTTTACCTCCTCAAATTCATTAAGTTACTTGCAAATATTCCAAGCCAACAAAGCTCAACATTTACAAAAACCCTCTTGAATTCCAATCCCGATAATTCATATTCCGTTCATACACGATGATGTGATACCTTCTCCGCCACCGACTTGATGTCTTTCACTCTTTCATCTACCAGCTTCTGAAGCTGCTCTTCCTGATTCGGTTGACTTTCTTCTGTAACCGTCGGAACATCAGGAACAGCTTCATCGGACTTTGACCTAAACATGACAAATGACATCTCCTCGTCGTACTCGCTCGGCACTTGAATCACTCTCTTCCCAGCCGTGTCTGATTCTTTACCGATGATGTCTTCCTTCATACGATTCGATACGATGGCCACAAAGTTCTCAACGTAGTTGTCAGCCGAATCAAGACCCAGATAGACCAAAACCTCCCAACACTGCAGAAACTGCTTCTTGTTGATTTTCAGAGCTTTTCTTGCTTCTTCGGTCACGTAATGAGGTGGCATCAGCCGGGGAATTAGGGGTTTCTTCGACATTTTTCCTTCTTTCAGATGTGAAACGGCCTCGTTGACCGCTTTCTGAATAGATTCAAGAGCAAGCAAGCGCGGGATATCGATACAGGTACGCACATGTTGCAAGGAATCTAACGGCTCCTCAATCGTCAGGTCAAAGACATCTTCTGCAATTGCAACATCACTCAGAGTCTCGAGAAGGTGGCGACCATATCCTTTGTGCTGATACGGCGGTAAAACCAATATCTGTGATTCGGAAAATGACATGATTATATACCCAGTTCATAACTCAAGTTCATACATGTCAGGACAATGAATTATAGTAATTTATGTACAAACCTGACTGATTCGCAAACGAGAAATGTCAGGATAATGGTAGAAACGATACAGAGCCGCAAAACCGAGCAATACACTTTGTTCGTCGGTTTTCTTTTGGACAAGAACGTACAACTCCCAACTAGGATCAGTTACATCAATTGGACTGCTACCTTTAATTTAAAAAAAAATTGTTTAGAAATAAAGTTTAGACCCAAATAAGGCCACCATTTTGAAATAGTGAAGTTACCGTCAACTAGAAGAAAAACGAGAGGAATCAAGTGGCTGTAGAGCGGTCCAGCGGCTGATTTCTCAACAACCATCCGAATAACCTGCGACAGAAAAATTACACATGCAAAGTACACTGTTAAAATTCATACAAATATACGAACCAACTGAATTCTGAAAAGTAAATAAAGAGAAACCCAAGAATAGAATTCAATAAGTACCTCCAAATCAGAACCCATTAGACCATTGGAGGTTTTGTGCTGCAGTATCTCTCCACCAGAAACCATAGATCTGCTCATAGAAAGAGACACGTAACATCAATTAATAAAGGGCACCGTCGGAATTAGTGAATCATAATAAACAGAATCAGCATCCATGTTGTCGCACCTGATAAAATTGGTCTGGGTTGAAAAGGTTTGAAGGAACTCATCTTTACTCTCAACGAGAGTCAAGGCAAATATATCCTGAAGAACGTGGCAAAGTAAAGACCATATCCACAGATTTGACAAGAGCAACTAACTTAAATGTTATCTAATTCTAATACCGTACCTTAAGAGCTGCATTCAAGTCTGTGATCCCTTTGCCTCCCTAAAAACAATCAAAAGACAGAGCAATAATCAGTGAAAATGTGACGATGGAAAGGAAGAACGAGTCATAAATGTCAAAACTTACATCAGATGTGCTATCAAATGCGATGTCGGCAAATGCATGAAAAGATATGCTGCTAACCCATATAGTAATCTGCAGCAACACGCATCTTAAGAACCCAAAAGTGCCAATGAGTCCATGGAATTTGAGCAGAATATTATCTCACCTTCAATCCTTGGTAACCATAGATTTTTCCATCTTCTCCGAAAAAAGCATTCAAATCAACTGGCTCGATAAGAAAGCCACTCGAATCGCCCACTTCCTCCTTGCTAGAAACTACAATTTCCCCCATCGACAGAACCATTTGAATCAATATTATGTTAACAAAGCAGGCTTCATAACATCAAAAGCGAAAGCATAGTGATATATCTACATATATATCACAGATTCATAAGAAACCAATGAGACTAACATACCTAAGTAAACCTGAATGCAATCTTTTGCCTCGACTCCCGAATCTGCACCAAAACATGAAATTAAAATAAAAATCCGAGCTCAAAACAACAGAGAGAGGATTCCAGCACTTCTAGGACGAGGAAGAAGTTCCATTTTCAGGCAATTTCGGAGAAAACGGACGAGAAGATCTGAAAAGAAGAAACGGAAGTGGTCCGACATACCGATACCAGGGAATCCAACACGGCGGCGCTTCTTGGGGTCAGCGGCGCTCGGATCGGCGGCGAGCTGCTGCTTCTGACCCATCGTGGCGTGCTGAGGGGGCTAGGGTTTCTGCGGGCGGGAAATGGGAGAGAAGATAGGCGCGGGAAAATCCAGTGTACAAAATTGGGGGGAAATTTAGGGCTTTATATCGAGTGTCGGAGAAGATGACGCTGTCACGTGCGATGCGCATGAGGACCAGATGATGGGCTTATCAACATGGCTTATTGGGCTCATTGGGCTGGGCTTGATTGGGTTGTCATGAACTAATTTCCAATAGTATATCTTTTAAGAGTATATGTTTTAGTATAGGTTTTTTTTTAATCAAAAATAAAATATACTTAAAACTTAAAAGTAAAATAAAAATAGAGCTGAAATAGTACATACAAAATGTTGATGCAGAAAAATGCCTCAAACACTCAGCGGCCCAATTGCTCGTGTTGGGTCGGGCCCAATGTCGTCTTGTTGACTTTTGTGACTCTCGGGCTTGGGCTCCTGGACTTTCGAGTCAAACGGACCCTCCACTAACTCAGGATCAGAAATCCGTGGCAAACACCACTACCTGTCGCTAAGGGCCAGGGCTTGGCTTGGCCCGGATTACAGGTTCGGGACGCCAAAAACGGATTTTTGACCACTGTGTAGGGGGGATCACAGTATCGACTTTCCAGTGAATCCTGGTGAACCAGATCCTCGACCGGCGTCACAGGGACAGATCCGGGTCCTCGGCCTATCCGCTGAGTTAATATATATGTCGGAGATACAAGACTAAGGAATAGAACGAGCACCTCACGGATCTAGAACCTTGGCAAGGAGGGTCTTAAATCGTGCCAGAATTTTCTCCAGGGCTTCCGCTCTAGTGGAATTTCTCGTTCTCTGAACCTGGACAACACAACACCCGAGATCAGGGAAAACCGGGGGTTTTACCCCCTGATTCACCTCCGACGCTCAACATTGGTGGGATATTTGAGTGGGAAACGATTTGAGAGGGTCTAGAGAGAGTTTAGAGCGAGTTTCTGGGGGTCGGAATGAGTTACCGTTGTGGTGAAAGTGAGCCTCTATTTATAATGAAGCTCGGGGATTAAAATGTGAATAACTATTACTCCAGGTGGTCCTGGGGTAAAATTATATAGTTTTTTGGGTCCTCGGGACGTGGTCGAACCAACGCCGCAAACGGCGCCTCAATCCGACGCCGGACGCGCCCTCACGCGCGGAAACAGTGTTGGTGGCGCGTTGCCCACGCGCGTGGAGCCAGGGCTTGCGTCAGCGTCTGCGTGGCGCGTTTTGATTCGCTCGCTGCGGGCCCGGGTGGTTCTGCTCGTCCAAGGGGGAGGCGACGCGTGGAGGGGTCAACTTGACCCTTGGTGGCCCTGTAGCGCCGCTGCCACGTGGCGGTTGGCCTTTTGGGGCCAGTGAGGCCCACCCGTGTTGCCCCCCGGTGTCCCCCGAAAGCCCTGCGCGCATCCCGGGGCCGTTTTTCGCAAATTTTATATCATTTTTGGGTGTTTTGATATTTTTGGGATCATCCGGACACTTTATTTTTCGAAAACGGGCTTTATGGTGAATATTTTGGACAAAATTGATTATAATTAATAAAAGATAAATTAATTCGAATAATTTATCTTTTAATAATTACGAAATACCAATCTCGTAAAATACCCGTAACACAAAAGATTAGGGGGGTCAAACAAAACAAAATAATAATAAAAATTACGACAAAACTTTATGCTGCTATTATTTTACTTTAGATATCTTTTTTGTCGCAGCATAATAAGCATCCAAACTCGAGAAAAGAGAAAATAGTACCAACTTATTTTTTTCTTCTTCAATATTTGTAACAAATGTTGGTCAAAATTTATAGCATTGTCATGTTATAAATTATTATTTTTTTAAGTAAAGAAAATTAACACCATGTGACACTCAACTAAGGCGACATGATATTTGACCAGAGTTCGTTAAAAAATTTGGACAAAAATTTGATATTTTTATCACTATTTTTTTTTTGAGCCTTGGTGTTTCATTCAATTGACTAAAATTCGCGTAGTTTTGCCGCGACAACGTAAAAAAGAAAAAGAAAAACGTGAGTAAAATTAAAAAGTTGCATATAGAAACGTGGAAAAAAAGCAGACTGAGCTCAGCTGCATCAATGGCGGACAACCACCAAGCTCTCGCCGCCGCACACTCGGCGGCGTTCAAGGAATCGGAGAGCCTCGCCGGCAAATCCACCGTCATCGAAGGCTACGACTTCAACCAGGGCGTCAACTACCCTCTCCTCCTCCGCTCCTTCCTCTCCACCGGCTTCCAAGCCTCCAATCTCGGCGACGCCATTGACGTCGTCAACCAGATGGTCAGTCCTCTTCTCTTCTCTTCTCTCTCCACAGTTTCGCTCACCGCTCTTTCGATTCCGTCCTAAAGCTAGACTGGAGGCTCGCCCACGAGGGCGTCGAACCAGACTGCGACGAGAAGGAGCGAGACTCGGGGTATCGCAGAGGCGTGAAGTGCAAGGTTTTTCTAGGGTTTACTTCGAATCTGGTCTCCTCGGGGGTGAGGGACACGATCCGGTACCTGGTGGAGCACCGTAAGGTCGATGTGGTCGTCACCACGGGCGGCGGAATCGAGGAGGATCTCATCAAGTGCCTCGCGCCCACTTTCAGAGGCGATTTCGAGCTTCCCGGCGGGCTTCTGCGCTCGAAGGGGCTGAATCGGATCGGGAATCTGCTCGTTCCCAACGACAATTACTGCAAATTCGAGGACTGGATCATCCCGATCTTCGATCAGATGTTGAAGGAGCAAGTTGAAGAAGTAAGTGACTGTATAATTCAAGCGAATTTTGGAGTCTTTCTTAATGAAAAATTGGATTTTGACTGTTTTTTTTTTTGGTGAATTTTGTCGAGCAGAAAACGCTGTGGACGCCGTCGAGGTTGATCGCCCGCTTGGGGAAGGAGATAAACGATACAAGTTCGTATCTCTATTGGGCGTACAAGGCGAGTTTTCGTTCAACATTTTGTCTGAAATTTTAACTCTGAAGTACTTGTGTTGTTGTTCATAGCGTGCTGTTGTTGTCCTGTTTTTCGCCTTTCTTATCGTCCGTAGAGCCTGAGCGATGAATTGGGATTACCAGGTAGCTTATGGGCGGGCCGTTGAAGAATTCTTATCTAGTTGTGGTTTTCCTTTTTTCTAGCTTTACTGCATTTTTCTTTGAATTGTTGCCAAGTTTAAATTAATTTCAAGACCAGATAATGACTGTTCTTTGTGGATTTTTCCAGAATGACATTCCGGTTTTCTGTCCGGGAATCACAGATGGTTCATTGGGTGACATGCTTTACTTCCATTCATTCCGCAATCCCGGACTGGTTGTTGACCTAATTCAAGGTTGGTTACTGTATATACTATACATATTGGTGTGATTTTATTATAAGTTTTTTTTTTATTGGTTACAGTTACTGATACCAGTTTAAAAACCAGGATTATTTTGTTAAATACCGGCAACATTAATTCCCAGCTCCAGTTCTGATACGAGACCAGTTCTGATACGAGAATTCCTGTCCCGGTTTTGAGAACAGGGACTCGTTTTCACAAGCTGAGACTGGGATCTTTATATTTCCTTACATAAAATATATTATATATTCATATTTATACAAAAACCGGTATTTCCTGGTTTGAAACCGCACTGCCCGGTTTAAAATGAACTTGTTGGTTTAAACCGGCAATTATATGTATACGTTTTTACCGGTCCTGGCACCTGTTCCCGATACACCGGTTTCTACAGAAAAAAACCGATTCCGGGAACCAAGAGGAAATACCATCAAAATCCTGATTGCCGTGGTTGTCGACCTTGGTTTCACCCCTTATCAACCTAATTATTCACATATATATTCAGAGTATAATATAGTGTACAATCATTAATTTTTGGTCTGTGAGAAGATATTAGGGCCATGAACGGAGAAGCCGTCCATGCAAATCCTCGAAAGACGGGAGTTATCATACTCGGAGGAGGTCTTCCGAAACACCACATCTGCAACGCAAACATGATGCGTAACGGTGCGGATTATGCAGTGTTTATCAACACCGCACAGGAATTTGACGGGAGTGATTCCGGCGCTCGCCCTGACGAGGCTGTATCGTGGGGCAAGATACGAGCTTCTGCCATGACCGTCAAGGTATTTCATAGTTTAATGAGTTTTGCCATGCTTTGTGTAAATTGTTTGGATCACACTAATCATGGTTCGAACAAATCAGGTGCATTGTGACGCAACGATCGCTTTCCCTTTACTGGTTGCAGAAACTTTTGCCAAGAAATCAAATCTCTAGTTATGTAAACAGAGATTACTATTTTTATTTAACAGAGATTGACATATTTAAATTATCATATTTGGCAGATATAAGATTATTCTGATGATTATAGAGTAATGTTCTTTTTTATTATTATTATTATTATTATTATTATTATTATTATTATTATTATTATTATTATTATTATTATACATTATTGTATTATTGTGGAGAACATTGAAACATAAATTAAAAGGCGATTGGTAATAAAAAAGAAGTTTGGAAGTAAAAAAACATTGGTAATAAAAAAAAACCAAGTCTAAATAACTTTTTAAAAATCATAAAAACAGAGAACACCAAAACCACGAAACGGATTCAAACTTGATTCGGCAATTGTTCAGTGGAGACGCTTGCAAATGGTGGTCCCGTCGCCCAACGGGATGAGCGAGATCTGGACCCGAGGATCACCGGCGAGCAACCTGTTGAACTCAATCGTAGCTTCTTTGCCTGGCTTCATCAACTCCGGTGTCGACCCTTCGTGCATCGCCACCGATCCTCCCCAAAGCGTGTTGTCGTACACGCACAAACCGCCCACTTTCAACAGCTTCACTAACCTCTCATGGTAGTTCCAGAAATTGACCTTGTCCGCATCCACGTATGCGAAGTCGAAACTGCCCTCATTCTGTGGCTGCAAGAGAAGAGCAAAGCCGAAGCACGGGCAACTAAGTCCACAAAAATGCAAAACTAACTCGTGTTCTGTTTTTCCGGTAATCAAACATGAGCGACTGAGTCCTTGAAAAGGCAAAACTAGCTTATTATTCTCGACTTACATCTTTCAATAGTTTGTCTAAAATCGGCAAGGCCCTAGATTCCACGAAGTCAATCTTGTGCTCAACTCCGGCTTTTCTGATGATGGGCAAGCCGATCTCGTACGACTCTCGGCTCATATCTATGGCCACTATCTGCAGCCAAGAATTTTCCGAATTATGTTTTCGCCATTAGTAAGTAAGACCATAGCTTGAGATAGATCAAGAATAAAAACCTTGCCATCCTCGGGTATCGAAAGCGCGGTTAGAAGAAGAGAATAACCGGTGAATACGCCAATCTCGATCGTCTTTTTTGCGTCGACGAGGCTCAACAGCATGGCTATGAGCTGACCAGCATCTGGAGCAGTTCCCATCATTGCCCTGAACCGTCAATTTCATACTTCCATGAAGTTAGATTTTAATTACTATTATTATTAATAAGTGATTTAATACTATTATGCATCACTCTTTAAGGATTGATCACATCAACAACACTGCTAAAAAAAAATTGACGGATTAAATTCCCAAACTTGTCTAAACTTGACTGAATTTTTGAAGCCCTTTTCTTATTCTTCACTGAAATCTTGAAATGACCCAGATATTATTTTGGAAAGAAAAAACCTTGGGTGGGTTTGAGTTCGTTGTCTGAGCTCCGTGAGAAGGTGATGCTCTCTGGGGTACACACTGTTCTCCAGAATGTACTGAAGAAAGATCATCAATCCAGATTCAACACTTCTATCAGAACTGAACTGAAGAAGATGATCGAAGATTCGCAAATTCAATTTCAATCAAATAAAATAATAACAACCTGATAAAGATCCTCGCTTTGCAATAAGCCTTTGGAAGCCATCGTCCTGTAATTCCGAGCTCCAAATAAAGATGCTGTATATATATATATATAACAAATTAATGGTAATGAGTCATGAAACGACGTGTGTTCAAGATGAGTTTTGTATTGGAATATATTATTGAGCCAAATGCCTATTTGTGAATTAAGGTTTCAAAAAAATATTCAAATTTATTTTTGGTAATTAAATCCTTCCTTCTTTTTTTTTTATTGACGTGTGGATAAATAAATAACGTATTTTTTTAATTATTAATTACAGTTTTAAAATATCGATTAAATTTAAATAAAATTATTTTTAAATTAATTAAAAATATGTTACTTAAATATAGCATTGAAAATAACTAATTAATTGCTCAAAATACCTTATAGAAAACCCACCAAATGCCCAAAATACTCCCAAAGTTTAAGAGAAATGCCCATAGTTTCATAAAATTAATTTATACCCATTAATAAACTTTTTTGGACCATATTAACCCTAATATTAATTATAATTATTAATTTTCGTGTAATATTTATTAATAATATATTTTAATTTCAAAATTACTTTTTCCTATAATTATGATTGACAATTTTTACCATTAATTAGGATATTGTAGAGGGCGATTCTCACCACCATTTTCCAGTCACAAAGACAATCACCAAATAACAAATAAACAATAGTAAATGATGAATATCTCTGTTTTATTATATTTTCCGAAATGAGCTCGGTTTTCTTCCGTTGAATAGCTGGACAGATGAAGGATCATGAACATCTACTCTCTCTATCCTCTCTCTCTATTTTTCCTTAGCCTTTTCTATTACAATACTTATTTTTTCTCTTTTCGGGCCTCCTTCTCTAATTTTGCGAACCTTTACCAATGAGGCTTATCTTGCCTTTTATAGAGTTTTACCAAGCCTTCCTCTCGCATCTTTCCCGCCTTTTTCCCTTTAATCATTCATTCTCTGGCGTGATTTGAGGGCAGCGTGGTAAATCCTTGCTTTATGTCGCTTCCGAGCAGGCTGCCGTTATGGGTAGGTGCGTCACATTAAATGCGCATCCCGTCAGCCGTCATTCAGCTCTGCAAGCCTCGTCGCTGACGCTCTCATCGAGTGAGTAGGTCGGCTTCATTAAATGCACGTCTCGTCAAGGGTCATTCGACCCTGCACAATCATCATGACGAAGTTCCTCGTCGGGTGTGATGGGACGCTTCATCGCAACTTGCTCTCGCGTGGCTGCGTCTCCTCGTGGATGAACCTCCTCGGGGGTACTCTTCCTCGGGGATGTTCCCCCTCGGGGATTATCCCCCTCGGGTGACGAACTTCCTCGCCTCCCCTCATGTCGTTTATGGACAAAACGACACGAGTTGTGTTGAGGATGGATTTGACCAAATCCGACCTTAATAGATATCATATAATTATGATACTTTTCCAAAAAAATCATCTTATTTAATCACACTTTCCTTCTTCTTCACGAGCACAACCATGGTGAAGCCCCCAAGCTCGTCAATGGCGTCTCCTTCTTCCGTCGTCACCGTCGCTGTCCCGCACCGACCGTCGAAGCTTCGACCTTTCTCTCTCGTTCTCTGTCGCCGACCGCGGAAGCGTCCCGCACCACATCATCGTCGAGGTCGACCCGCTCTCCCACGGCCAGTAGACCCGCTCCGAGCTTCGCTCCCTCGCCGAGAAAACCATCTCCAAGATCGCCTCGAACCACTTCCTCGTGCATGGTATTTGATGTTACTGATCTGTGTTCGGGTGTTTAGGGATTTAAACACTATAATCGTAATTCTAATTATAGAATCGTAAATGTAATTATAGTTACAATTACGTAAATGTATCTGTGTTCGTGTGTTTAGGGATCGAAACACTATAATCATAATTTGAATTACAGAATCGTAAATGTAATTATAGTTACATTACGTAAATGTAATTATAGTTACAATTACATAACTATAATTAGGAACGAGTAACTCATTTTACGTAAACATACGTATAATTACGAATAAGTAACTCATATTACATATACGTAAATATAATTACAGTTACCAATGTGTAATTATAGTTACATTATATTTACCAATGTGTAACTATAATAGACTTTTTATTAAAATTAATTTAATTTTTACGTTGAATTATCATTTCCAGCGTATAATTCCAAAAGTATAACTACGATCCTTATTTTTGCTACGAAATAGGAAGATTAATTAATTAATAAAGGAAAGAAATTTGTATTTAAATAATGCAGTTGAATCCTTATTTATTGCTACAATTAAGGATGATTAATTATTTTTTAATTGTTTGATATTTAAAAAAAAGGGTATATCGGTCCATATTACAATTAGTTGGTGGTTTTAATTACCAAAAATAGATTTGGGCATTTTTTTGAAACCTTGAGTCACAAATGGGCATTTGCTTCATTTACCCAATACCTTAAAACGTAGAATAATTAGTCAACCTAATTAATAGGAAGATTTGAAATATTTTTTAATTAAAGAATGATTATTATTGTTCTTAAAATGTGGTAAAACAAAATTCAAAAAATAATAGCAAAAACGAAATTTGTAGTGGTTTGTTAACTATTAAGACAACATACACTTAATCGTAGTGGTAAATGTAATTACGAAATTGTAATAATAGTTTTAAAATTATAATTATAAAACTGAAATTACGTAACTATAGTTACGAATACGTATATGTAGTCATTAAACTTTAATTACGAAAAAATTGTAATTATGAAACTACAATTACGTAACTATAGTTACGAATACGTATATGTAGTTACGAAACTTTAATTACGAAAAAATTATAAGTACGAAACTGTAATTACAAAACTACAATTACGTAACTATAATTACAAATACGCATATGTAGTTATGAATACGTATATATAATTACGAAATGGTAATTGTCCTTACGAAGACTCCAAACATCTCCGCGTGAACACTCTGGCGACCCGATTGATCATCCCATTCTCATCTCCGACAAACATCGAAATCGTGTGCCTCCACCAGGGCGCGGAACGTCTGCGAAGCGTCCTCGCTCTCTAGCATTGCCATCTCCAACTCCGAGAAGTGGATCGCCGGAGACGGCGCCGGAGCGTAGCCGGCGAAGGACCGACAAGATTGTTGTTGTTGCTGTTAGCGGGCGGCGGGAACGTCGCGGCCGAGATGGGCGGGAGGGGGATGGTGAGGTCCAGTCGCCGACGGGAAGCTTTTCTGCCGGCGGCGCGAATTTAATTAAAGACGACAATTGCGATGCGCGCTCGATCAGACTCAGCCGACTAGCCTCTCTCACGCGCCGAAATTGTCGAATCGCCCCGTCTCTCGGGATCTTCAACGTTGGCCGTGTCGAGAAGCTAAAACCTTATTTCGACGTATGATATAGTATATATCTTAAAGAAAAAAAAAAGAATTAGATCTCAATATTTCCTGTATTCCATATTTTCATTCATGGTAATTACTAAAAAGAAAAGGATCTCCATCATAAATAAATAACATAATTAAATTAAATCCTAATTAACAGGGAAAAGTTGTCAACCATAATTATAGGAAAAATTAATTTAAAAAATTAATGTATTATTAATAATTAATATACGAAAATAAATAATTATAACTAATGTTAGGGTTAATATGGTCCAAAAAAGTTTATTAATGGGTATAAATTGATTTTATAAAACTATAGGCATTTCTTTTAAACCTTAAGTGTTTTTTTGGCATTTAGTGAGGTTTTCTTATATTATTAACAATATATTCAATTCAAGGACACCATTTGAGTTGGTCAATAAGTTACGAGTTAATTGACGAATCAAATTACAGTGTTAAATCGATTACTGATGGGTTCTACATCATTTTATAGTTTTTAATTATTAATAAATAGAAATTAAAGTATTTTGGGGTTTTTTTAAAAGAAATAAAAAAAAAGGTTTGCACAAGCATGGAACCAATACCGACCACCGGAAAAATCCGGGCGACTGACCCGGCCGTTAATCCTTGGTTTAAAAGCAAAGCACGAGCTCATATATCATCACTTCAAATAAAAAGGAATTAAACTTTATACATTTCTTTGTTAAAAAACATGACTCTCATCCAAACATCACAGTAGAAACTCAAAGGCAGACATGTACGACATCAGAGTCAACGAGACAGCAGCGAGAGGAGGTTGTTGTGCAACGGGTCGGAGATGTGGTCCACGAGGTTCTGGACAGGTCCTTTTCCGGTGAGGGCGGCCTGGACGTAGAAGCCAAGCCAGGCCACCATGGCCAGTCGCCCGTTCTTGATCTCTTTTACTTTCAGGTCCTCAAACGTGGTCGGGTCTTCAGAGAGCCTAAGCGGGTCAAACAATACTCCGCCGGGGTAGTTGATGTCTCCCGGTAAAAATATTCCGAGCGGTTCCAGCGCTTCGATGCCGCAATATCTTGCGTATTCCGGGCCAATCTGTCTCTCGCCAGCAAACACATTATGGTACAATACATAGTTAAGTTACATGCCAAAACGAAACCGGCTTTTTGGGTATATTTTCTACCGGTACCAGTTTTCCATAATGGTCGGTACCAACTTTTCTTCTTTTTCTTGAAAACTAGATTTTCAATTAACCGGTTTTCATACTGGTATTTATAAAAAACGGTTTTGTGGTTAAGTAAGATGTAATAGTGTTACCATTAGAAGAGCCTGGCAAACCGCTATGACGATCACTCCTTGGCTTCCGGCGACGTGGAGTCCCGGGATGCCCAAATAGTCCAACGTGTCACCCTGGAAAAATCAAATGAACATGGTTGAAACCAGACCATGCTTTTCCTCGGCGTTCTGTTGGGGAAAGTGTAAGTGTGACTTACCTGGAGCTTCGAATAGCCGACTCGCCACCACACCGGTTCGGCGAAATGAAAGGCTCCAAAGAGATCCAATACTTCCGGAATCAACGCGCCCAAAGCGGCCAACATAGCCCAACGCGCGTGGAGAATCTCGAAGCTGGCAAGTCAAAGAAGATCCCGTTTGAACCGAGTCATCTCGCTCATAACAACACTCTTTATCAAGGACAATTCGATCGGACAGCTTAAATGGAATCGAAGAAGAGGACAAAATTGTACATACTTAAAGTAGTTTTGGAAAGCTATAGGGTCCTCGGCCAGACCTGCGATGTCAAAACCGTAATCTCCGGGAAACTCGCCCGTAAGATACGTCGGATAATCATACGGAACCGGACCGAGCCAGCGAGGACGCTCCTCTCCGTACCACGAGCTGAAACGAGAGCCGGAATTGTAAAACTGTATGAAAATCTGATACTTAAACAGTCAACTGACGCAATTTAGATGACGCCACTGTACAGTGATCAACCTAAACAGTTGAATTACCTATCTTTTCGAGCTTGTTCGGCCGATTCCCGGAACTTGGACGCGTTCTCGATCGCGATTTTCTTCCGCTGCTGCAACCGTCTCTGGAGCGAGTCTCCGAGAGGACTGTTGGCAATGGCTTTCACAGCGGTGAAGGGAATGGCGGAGAACACCAGAACCCCAGCGAGCTTCAACGCACACCAAAGAGAGAATAAGAAGATCGAAGCCTTGAGCTCAGGGGTTCGAGGAAGGAAGCAATGACCAACCTCTTGCCATGAAGCTCTGCAGCAGAGAGGGGCGTAGCTCGCGCGAGCAGGCGACGGAGTCTTGGGCGGCGAAAGCGCGGGGAGAGAGGAGAGGGAAGAAGGGTGATGAAGCAGAGCAGCCATTGAAGAGGATCAAGCTTGCCCAGAATATTCGAGTGTTTGGTTGAAGATAAGTGTGGGAAACCGTTCCAATCTTCACTGACTCAGCTGAATAAAAACGACATGTCGTTTTCAGAAAAAGGAAATGATCTGGTCGTCTTGGGTAAACGACATGTCAAATTCCTTTTTTTTTTTTTAACGACAAGGATCGAGCCGTCTATTATAAGTGATACGTTCTAAAACAAAAGTTCCGTTGTCGTTTAGGAGTTCGTTATAACTTACAACATCTCGTGAAGACATTTTACGAACGACGTGTCATCTCAACGGAAGTTCCCTTAGTTTTTTACAGATGGACACAAAGTTCTCAAAATCCGGCGATCGTGGACGAAAACGAAGAAAAAAAAGGCAGCAAAGTACCTAAGTTTAGTGGCGCTAAATGCCGTTAAGGAAAATGGATGGACTTCTAAATCCACATTTTAACACAATTTGAGTATACGTACCATGAAAAAAAAATTAAAAAAAATTCGGGTCTATTGTCGCCTCACTTGAGAACAACTTGGTTATATATGCCACCATTAACCGTTAAAATTACATGCCTTTACTAAAAACGACAACAATCAGATCTCAGCGGTACAAACATCAGGCGGCTGAAAACTGTTACAAAATCGACAATACATACAAAGATGTTCATGTCGGAATTTGAGTCGTTGGATCATCAAGCATCGTCCTGACACCACTCCGAAAACGCCGGGGTTTCAACGCCCACATTCTTCATGTCAACTATGTTTGCTGATTCGCAAAAAGATCGGATCTTTATGTCAGTCAACCGACCTATTTAAACTTGCTATCTAAGTTAACTCCAAAGAATAGTTATCCGATCGGGAAAAACTAGCGCTTTCGATTACGCGGTTTGCAGGCTCCTTATTGCCAAAAGAGAGAGTATAACCGACAGGAAGCGACCAAGCGCAAATCATAATCCCCGCGGGGAAGCAACAGAGTTTCCTCCGATTTTTTGATGCTATAAAATGAACATACCAGCATGAATCTCAGGAGTAGCGGCAGCAGTCGCGTCGAGAATTACTTTGACCGACTTATAATCCAAAGCCACGGCGTCAAAAACAGTCTGTCTAATGCAATTCGGAGTCTGAACGCCTTAGTAACACAACATCAAACAAAATAGTCAATCTCAAAACTAGAAAAATTAGCCTCAAGTATCACTATTATTACCGGTGACAATCAAGCTATGAATCCCGGCACTGGTGAGGAAGCTATGGAGATTAGTGGCGAAGAAGGCGCTGAAGCGAGTCTTGACCACCTTGTAATCTCCTTCCTCGATCGCCAACCCGTCAACAAGTTCCGACCCCACACTTCCCTTGGCTGTGGGGCCCACTTTCCCCGGCGCGTAGAAATGGCGACGGAACAGCTCGACGTCCCTGCCTAGCGGATCGTGCTCGCGAACAACCTCAATTTTGAATAAATAAATGTTTATAAATGTTTGAATTAGCAAGATCTTCATAAATGTTCCAAATTATATATTAACTCCTGAATACAGTGTGACAATATTACTACCCTTTCAAGTAGAATTAGATGACGAAGAAAAGAAGTACCCAGACGAGGAGGATGCCACGGCGGCGAGCGAGTTGGACGGCGGAGATGACGTTAGGGAGGATGGCTTTGCCTCCATCCACGCGCATCTGACCGTCGTCTTCGATGAAGTCCCTCTGCTCAACAACAAAGCAATCATCTTTCTTCTACAATCACACACAGAGATTCAAGAGAGAGAGAGAGAGAAAGAACCTGCATGTCGATCACTAGAAGAGCACTGTGTTTCCATTTCTCTGCCATTTCTTCTTCTCTCTCAAAGGAAAGAGCTTTCTTCAGCTATACAAAGCTACGGTTTGTTTGTTGTGTATATCTATATATATATATATATATATATATATATATATATATATATATATATATATATTTGGGCATGTTCATCATCACTTTGCTGTTAAGTCAGACTTCTGTCGTTCTCATGTTTCGAAAAACGCATAACGACTTTATTTATGTAGTTGCTCCTCTCACTACACTTTGATTATGTCGTTTTTCTAAATAGCCATCACTATTCACTAGTCTATCATTTCAATGTCGTTTTTATCATTATGTCGTTGGATTTCATTATATAATTTCTTATATAATAGACATGCAACTTTCTAAATAGGACGTATCATAATTCATCATCGATCGAAGATGCATAAGTGAATTGATTTAACTACCCTTTACATTAACTTGAGCTCCTTTATATAGAATTATTACTCTCTAAACATAATTAACCAAACCAAACCAAACCAAACGGAATTCAAATAATTTAAATATTCCTAAATTTTATCTTCAGCAGTGATTCCAAGAGTGTACGCTTGTATAAAAACGCCCTCATCGCTTCCGACTGTTTCATAACCCATTCAGTATCCTCAACGGCTAATTTCTTGATGTCCTCCAACTCATCTTGCGGGCCGACTACATGAAGGCACGTGCCAGCAATGGCGTGTTCCAGGCCCTAGAAATAAAAAAAACCCAACATATAATCATTTTTTATTTGGTTTTTTCTGTTTTTGAATATATTTTTATTGCATTTTATTCATTTCGTTTTCCTCAGCTTCTACAGTTTTTATTAGTTGTCTTTGGGCTCTAATGGTCATTTTTCGTAAGGGGTTGATGCACCTATAATCCCGTAGACACAAATTGGCGCCACTAATCTCTCTGATAAGGAGATGACATGCCCCTGACACCGATTTTGTGCTATGACGGTTCATCTAATAATTTTTAATATTTTCATTCACATTTCCGTCAAAATGAATTGTGAAGGACCACCTAAGCACAAAAGCGGGGACCGGACCGACCGTTGGTGCTAATTTAATTGGTAAGGGACCATAGACACGACAATCTCTTATCAATTGGACCATTAGTTCCAATTTGTTATTCCATATATAGCCTCAATGGAGCAATCAATCACCTGTGCTGTGATCTTGACACTCTGTGTACCCTTGATTTCCTTGTGATGGAGATACTTTTCCTGCCATCAAACAAATATTTTAACATGGAGATCAATACAAGAGAGATCAATCAAGACCATCATAGCTTAACATGGAGCCAAAAAAAAAAAAAAAAGACCATCATAGCCAAAAGCTCTTTATTATTATCGCTCTCATTTTCCTTAAAAAAAATTTATTCCAGATATAGAATCAATGTCGAAAGTGGAGCAATCAATCACCTGTGCTGTGATCTTGATACTCTGTGTACCCTTGATAACCTTGTGATGGTAATACTTTACCTGCCATCAAACAAATATTTTAACATGGAGATCAATAAAAGAGAGATCAATCAAGACCATCATAGCTTAACATGGAGCCAAAAAAAAAAAAAAGACCATTATAGCCAAAAGCTCTTTATTATTATCGCTCTAATTTTCCTTAAAAAAATTTATTCCAAATATAGAATCAATGTCAAAAGTGGAGCAATCAATCACCTGTGCTGTGATCTTGATACTCTGTGTACCCTTGATTTCCTTGTGATGGAGATTCTTTCCCTGCCATCAAACAAATATTTTAAATTTTAGAATATCATATGAAACAATTTGCATCCATTTTCAATGTGTTAATAAACTGACTGGTAATTTGAAGAACTGATATGCCCCAACACAGGAACCTACCTCATTAAGTTAATAATCGATATATTCATAACTTCAATCAAATTCTAATTTTGTCCGGTCCCGACAAATACCAACATGCTATATTAAATTACTAATACTCGATATAAAATATTTTTGTAATCCCCACATTATCAATTTATCAAGGTTATATAAGGTATAATAAATGAAATACCAAAAACAAAATCGGCGGCTCTTTCACGGGATGAGGTGTTAATAGTGCTCGAATGTTTGTAACAATTGGTCCCTGCAAAATAGAATATGCAGTATTTAGAAAGACTCGATGAAAAAATTCATAATAAACTAGTTCGGAATAGAACCTACATTAATAAATAACAACTTGATATGATATTTTATAACTGTATAAGAGCAATTTGGATGAGAAAAAAAAAAAGTTAATAGTAACCTGCATTCCACAGACAACAATTTGATCTCCTTCATGAAGCACTCCATTGACCAACACAACATCGATAGTTGTCCCGAGGCCTTCAACGACCTTGACCTCTAGTACCGTACACTGAAGGGGAAAACGATAACCCGATTAGATTTTTCAAATTTAAATAGCTATGTTTAGGTTGTCGGCATTATCGACCGGTGACGCCAAAAAACAAACATGATACTATGGGAATTCACCTGAATAGTGAATCCCCCGTCAATCTTTATTTATTGTATTGATAAAAACAAAAGAAAAGCAATATTTGCAGCTATTCCGTTTTAGGACATGGCCCTCTCCACATGAGGAAAGAGATAATAAGCAAAAATCAACGCGAGACAAAACCCTAGCCCTAGGTTCCTCTACGAATCAGAATGGGTTGATATATAATATCAAATCATTGTATTGCCCTTTGTTTCTTTTCCTCTTGCAACGAGTTTTCAATGAATTCTCTCACGGATCTTTCGAGAGATTGGGTGGGTACTTCATCCATCACAAAAAAAAAAAAAAAAAAAAAAACCTAGGTACTCTAATAACTATCCATTATATATAGTATAAATGACAGTGTCTGTCGACTCTCCTCCAATAAGTGATGATCGATCTATCAGTGAAGTACTAAGCAAAAAGAAAAGGACATCAAACCTGCAATTCATTACTGAATGTAAGCTTTTCGACCATAGTTCTCTGAGTCCATTGAACTAACAGCACTAGCAAATCCGAAACGCCTTCACCACTGGATAATAATCACAAAAACATGTTATATCAAAGCAAGAATAAGCAACGAGCATTATATAGGCGAACGAATTAGTCATACGTAATGGCGCCTGTGGGTACTATACTGAATGTTTTTTTCCCCATTTTGCCATTTTTGAAATACAGCTCCGTATTTAGTCCCAGCTCCTTGAACTGTGCGACAATCTGAGGAAAGAATCGGATGATTAATCATTCACGGTCGGGTCAAGTAGTAATGGAAAAGAGAGCTTATGATTACCAGAGTAAGCCTCTTATTGAAGTCGTTTCTCACAGACTTAGATTGTTGCTTCCAGGACTTAACAAACGGTTCGTTCCAGTTCGGTTTCCATCCATAAAGTCTGTCTACCTATCAAGGTTGAAAAACCAAATTAACGACAGAAACAGTGCTTGAATCCAATATTTGTACTAGTGAAATGAAGAGGATTAGCAGGTCGGTCACCTTGTTCAACGCAACGATGAACTCCGTGTCCGTCTTTCTAAGAAGATTGAGGGACTCAATCGTTTGGGGCATTAACCCAAGCATAATGTCCACCACCAATATAGCGATATCACACAAAGACGAGCCTCGTGATCGTAGGTTTGTGAAGGGTTCGCGGCCGGGAGTGTCAATTACCAAAAGCCCGGGAAGCTTGAGCTTTGCGACGGATTGGAGCCGTTTAATTCTCTCATGGAGGTCCACCGCAGGAATATAGGTTGCCCCAATCTGGTGAGTGATGCTTTCACCCTCGTCCACTGTCTCCCTGCCACTTATGCAATCTAGCAGCTTGGTTTTGCCAACGTAAAAGTCGCCTATGAAACAGCAAATAGGCGAACACAGGCCCTCTTCGCCGGCTTTTGGCGCTACCTTTTTCACCACGTTCGGTGCACCGGACGAAGGAAAAAGCGCAGCAGTGTATAGGAACTGAGTCCTCGTAGCCTCGAGCCTGCGGGCTGCTTCCTTCTGTTCGGGGCTCAATTCTTTCTGTGGAAATTTTGGTTTTTTAGCCTCTATAATCTCACGCATCTCTTCGTACTCTTGCCTTCTAAGTTGTTCTCGCTGAATCCTCCCTTCTTCTTTCATTCTCTGCTTCTCTTCTTCCTCCTCCTTGGCTCGTTCTCTTCGGCGAGCAAGCAGCTCTTGCATTTTCCGCACGACGTGCTTCGGAAGTCTGCGTGACTTTTCATCTTTGACCTCCGCAGTCTTCTTCTTCCTCTCGCCTAAATCGTCATCTCTGACTCTCTCTGCCTCATCAAGCTCGGTCTTCTTCATCACTAAATCACTAGGCTTCGTCCCACACATCTCAAAAGCCTAGTGATTTGCCGATTAAGAGAAACAATACCCCAAACTGAAAGCAACCAGATTTACGATGATGCGAACGAATGGTTGAGAAAAGGAAACTCACCACGATTGGAAGGAGAAGAGAGAGAGAGAGAGAGTAATGGAATGAATATTTTGTTGATCTTCACACTCGCAGGGATTAACGACACGACGAGAGATTTGAGATCATATGATATATGGCTTGACCCGCCCAGGCCCAATTGAGATCTGATTCTATCACTCTCCAGGCCCAACACCCAAATTACAAAAAACAAAGGTTTAATTTAACTAAAAAAGAGTAGAAGTAAACAAACAGGAAGCTGTTATGTGCCCCGGATCTTGCCCTCGTCTGCGGCGGAGCTGTTCGCCGGAGTTGTGACTGTCGTCCTTTTGCCGTGGTACCTGCAAGCTCCTCCAACAATGGAGGTTCCCGAGCTCAGCTCGTCTTCTCCGATCACAATCACCCACACACACACACGACTGCACACAGAGAAGGAGATTTGTAGAGAGAAAGGCTTCAAGCCCAAATTCCCCTTTTTAGGAAACTTGAACTATTCCGAAGCTGTGTAATTCATTGAGCCAAAGGCTTATATAGTGTTTGAGAATTACAAGTATTATTTGTCCCTAAACGATACTAATTGAATTAAACGTAAATTCCCTCCAATGCTTCTCGTCATTCTTTGCTCGTGGATGTCCCTTTGTTTCTCCGGGAATACGTAAACCGGAACCTTGGGTCTATATCAGAAGCAACATCACTTTGATATCGTGTGATGTTATATATGCAGGATGATAACAAATTCATTGATAGGTATATTATATTGCTTATTATTCAATCACTTTTGTTTTGTTGATATAATAAATTAATTATTACAGAGTATTTGAGAAAATAAGAGTGACCACAGTCTGGCAAGTACACACTCTACTCTCAATTGCTACGCGCAAAGGTTGTTATTCAACTATTGCATAATTGCTCCACATGTACCTAATGTTTAGGTATTTCAGAAATACCCTAAAATTGATTTCAAGGATAATTACTCACCGGTATACATAACCCACAATATTTTTCGATGATTAAACACCAAATATATGTGTGAACTTCTGAATTTATTCACTCCACATTCTAGTCTAGGATATTGCTGATAGTTACAAAAATAATCGACGCGTACACAAATTATTTTCTTGTTAAAATTCCAACTCTACATAAGCGGAAAAATCAATCAAAATAAGATGATAAAAAAATAAAACATACCTTTGGGTAACCGCCAGGGTCATGCGTATCAAGGCCAAGTAAATGCCCTAAACCGTGAGGCATGAAAACAGCCCCGAGACGAGCAACCATCATGTCATCCACATCGCTGGTAGAACAGTGAAAAGTAATTACCAATTAGTTTGTAAATAAACTCTGATGCTACATTTTTTACTCATTTAAACTGAATCTATATTATACGCATACTTATTTTTAAGGGTATTTTGTCATTTTTGAGCTAAAATTATTATCGCAACTTAGATACATAACATTGAACTCTACTATATATATGGGCAATAAAGAAACTGAACAATATAATATAGGATTTATGGCATAAAGAAAAACAGTTTGTAGCCATGTGCATAGTTTGGATAAGTGATGTTACCCAACAAGAACACCGCCTCTCACTAATGACTCGAGAATAATCTTCTCTGCTAATCTGCAACTCAAACAATTATATAATTGAACTATTCGGCGTTTGTGAAGTATATCAAAACAAAGAGACTGGAATTTTTAGCGTAAAAAAGGGACGTACTTGTGCATATCAGTCCATTTACTCACTTGAGAACAACTTGGGTATATATGACACCATTCATGCTAAATATTACACGCCTTCACTAAAAAACGACAACGATAAGATCTCAGCGGTACAAACATCAGGTGGTACAAAGTCAACATTACATACAAGCATGTTCTTCGTTGGTACATCAAGCATCGTCCCGACACCATTCTGACAACGTCGGGGTTTCAACGCCCACATTCTTCATGTCAAATATGTTTGCTGATTCACAAAAAGATCGAAATCTTTATGTCAGTCAATCTAGCTATTTAAACTTGCTGCCTATGTTAACTCCGAAGAGTGGTTTACAAATCGGGGAATAACTAGTACTTCCGATTACGCGGTTTGCAGGCTCCTTATTGCCAAAAGAAAAAATATAACCGCCAGTAAGCGACCAAGCACAAATGGTAATCCCCACAGAGGAAACATCAAGCATTTCCTCCAAAAAAAATTTATGCTGTAATTATTCGAGTCACCGTTTTTCGATATTATAAATGAGCATACCAGCATGAATCTCAGGAGTAGCAGCAGCAGTGGCGTAGAGAATTACTTTGACCGACTTATAATCCAAAGCCGCGGCGTCGAAAACGGTCTGTCTAATGCAATTCGGAGTCTGAACGCCTTATTAACACAAACATCAAACAAAATGGTCAATCTCAAAACTAGAAAAATTAGCCTCAAGTATCACTATTATTACCGGTGACAATCAAGCTATGAATCCCGGCACCGGTGAGGAAGCTATGGAGATTAGTGGCGAAGAAGGCGCTGAAGCGAGTCTTGACCACCTTGTAATCTCCTTCCTCGATCGCCAACCCGTCAACAAGCTCCGACCCCACACTTCCCTTGGCCGTGGGGCCCACTTTCCCCGGCGCGTAGGAATGGCGACGGAACAGCTCGACGTCCCTGCCTAGCGGATCGTGCTCGCGAACAACCTCAGTTTTGAATAAATAAATTATGTAAGATCTTCATACGTACATACATGTTTGAATTAGCAAGATCTTCGTAAATGTTCCAAATTATATATTAACTCCTGAATACAGTGTGACAATATTACTACCCTTTCAAGTAGAATTAGATGACGAAGAAAAGAAGTACCCAGACGAGGAGGATGCCACGGCGGGGAGCGAGTTGGACGGCGGAGATGACGTTAGGGAGGATGGCTTTGCCTCCATCCACGCCCGTCGTCTTCGATGAAGTCCCTCTGCTCAACAACAAAGCAATCATCTTTCTTCTTCTACAATCACACACAGAGATTCAAGAGAAAGAACCTGCATGTCGATCACTAGAAGAGCACTGTGTTGCCATTTCTTCTTCTCTCTCAAAGCTATTCTTTACTTTTGCCTCCATCCACGCGCATCGTCTTCGATGAAGTCCCTCTGCTCAACAACAAAGCAATCATCTTTCTTCTTCTACAATCACACACAGAGAGTCAAGAGAAAGAACCTGCATGTCGATCACTAGAAGAGCACTGTGTTGCCATTTCTTCTTCTCTCTCAAAGCTATTCTTTACTTTTGCCTCCATCCACGCGCATCGTCTTCGATGAAGTCCCTCTGCTCAACAACAAAGCAATCATCTTTCTTCTTCTACAATCACACACAGAGAGTCAAGAGAAAGAACCTGCATGTCGATCACTAGAAGAGCACTGTGTTGCCATTTCTTCTTCTCTCTCAAAGCTATTCTTTACTTTTGCCTCCATCCACGCGCATCGTCTTCGATGAAGTCCCTCTGCTCAACAACAAAGCAATCATCTTTCTTCTTCTACAATCACACACAGAGAGTCAAGAGAAAGAACCTGCATGTCGATCACTAGAAGAGCACTGTGTTGCCATTTCTTCTTCTCTCTCAAAGCTATTCTTTACTTTTGCCTCCATCCACGCGCATCGTCTTCGATGAAGTCCCTCTGCTCAACAACAAAGCAATCATCTTTCTTCTTCTACAATCACACACAGAGAGTCAAGAGAAAGAACCTGCATGTCGATCACTAGAAGAGCACTGTGTTGCCATTTCTTCTTCTCTCTCAAAGCTATTCTTTACTTTTGCCTCCATCCACGCGCATCGTCTTCGATGAAGTCCCTCTGCTCAACAACAAAGCAATCATCTTTCTTCTTCTACAATCACACACAGAGAGTCAAGAGAAAGAACCTGCATGTCGATCACTAGAAGAGCACTGTGTTGCCATTTCTTCTTCTCTCTCAAAGCTATTCTTTACTTTTGCCTCCATCCACGCGCATCGTCTTCGATGAAGTCCCTCTGCTCAACAACAAAGCAATCATCTTTCTTCTTCTACAATCACACACAGAGAGTCAAGAGAAAGAACCTGCATGTCGATCACTAGAAGAGCACTGTGTTGCCATTTCTTCTTCTCTCTCAAAGCTATTCTTTACTTTTGCCTCCATCCACGCGCATCGTCTTCGATGAAGTCCCTCTGCTCAACAACAAAGCAATCATCTTTCTTCTTCTACAATCACACACAGAGAGTCAAGAGAAAGAACCTGCATGTCGATCACTAGAAGAGCACTGTGTTGCCATTTCTTCTTCTCTCTCAAAGCTATTCTTTACTTTTGCCTCCATCCACGCGCATCGTCTTCGATGAAGTCCCTCTGCTCAACAACAAAGCAATCATCTTTCTTCTTCTACAATCACACACAGAGAGTCAAGAGAAAGAACCTGCATGTCGATCACTAGAAGAGCACTGTGTTGCCATTTCTTCTTCTCTCTCAAAGCTATTCTTTACTTTTGCCTCCATCCACGCGCATCGTCTTCGATGAAGTCCCTCTGCTCAACAACAAAGCAATCATCTTTCTTCTTCTACAATCACACACAGAGAGTCAAGAGAAAGAACCTGCATGTCGATCACTAGAAGAGCACTGTGTTGCCATTTCTTCTTCTCTCTCAAAGCTATTCTTTACTTTTGCCTCCATCCACGCGCATCGTCTTCGATGAAGTCCCTCTGCTCAACAACAAAGCAATCATCTTTCTTCTTCTACAATCACACACAGAGAGTCAAGAGAAAGAACCTGCATGTCGATCACTAGAAGAGCACTGTGTTGCCATTTCTTCTTCTCTCTCAAAGCTATTCTTTACTTTTGCCTCCATCCACGCGCATCGTCTTCGATGAAGTCCCTCTGCTCAACAACAAAGCAATCATCTTTCTTCTTCTACAATCACACACAGAGATTCAAGAGAAAGAACCTGCATGTCGATCACTAGAAGAGCACTGTGTTTCCATTTCTTCTTCTCTCTCAAAGCTATCCTTTACTTTTCTTGACAGCTTTATGTCGTTTTTTCTTGCTTTATCGTTCTTAAAATGGCCAACACTAGTCTTATCATTTTAATGTCGTTTGCATATCATTAGGTCGTTTTTTCTCATTTTGACGTCGTTTTTGGTATTTTCTCTAAGTGGCTCCCTGTAAACGACATGCTGTTTCTCTAAACGACATGGTATTGATGTATTCTATCATAAATAGAAAACCAAATAAAATAAAAATCTTCACATCTTTAATCTCAAAAAATGATTATACACTCTTATTCCAAAGTAATATGATACTTTACACAAACTAAAACCAAACATATATATATGATCATCCAAAAGTAAAGCTCAAATGATCTGTGAAAAAATTGGTAGCCTATTCGCGGGTCTGCCTCAGAGACTGGAAGAAAGCGGTGAAGGAATCCGAATCCGGAAGGTTTGGATGAACGTGGCTCGCATTGTCGTTCGACGAACTCTCTCTTGTCACACTCTTTGTAATAGATTTAGGGTTGATCGACTCTGAGGTTGTTTTGGAATCGTCTTTCTCGTTCAATCTACTCCTTTCTTCTCGGAACCCTCCTTGATCAGAGCTTTTGATCTCCTTCGAAGCTTTTGGCAAAGCTTCTCTACCACGGGTGCTTTGCGAAGACGACTTTCTTTCACCGCTGTAACTAGGAGATGATTTCTCGGATTCGACATTTACCGGGAAATAATTGGACTTCGATTCACTAGTGTACGAGATCTTGGTCTCTGAAAATGGCTTTTTTGGTGAAGCTTCTCTAACACGGGAGCTTTGCAAAGACGACTTTCTTTCACCGCTGTAACTAGGAGATGATTTCTCGGATTCAACGCTAACCGGGAAATAATTGGATTTTGATTCACTCGCGTACGAGCTCTTGGTCCCTGAAAATGGTTTCTTCGGTGAAGCTTCGCTGACATTGGAACTCCTCGAAGATAGCTTGCTTTCGCCTTCATAACTAGGGTTAGTCTTCGGTAAAGTTTCACCGGAATTCGTTGACGATGACTTGCTTTCAGCTCTGTAACTAGGTGATGATTTCCCAGATTCAACACTTACCGGAAAATAATTGGACTTTGATTCACTCGGGTACGAGCTCTTGGTCTCTAATAAATTCTTTTTCGGTGAAGCTTCACTGACATAAGAACTCCTCGGAGATCGCTTGCTTTCGCCACCATAACTAGGGGTAGTTTTGGAATAAGCTCTAACATTCGTCTTCGGTAAAGTTTCACTCGTTAATGATGACGATTTGCTTTCAACTACATAATTAGGAGCAATGTGCTTTTCTGGTGATAAAGTAGTCTTTGAAGAAGTCCCGTCTTTTTCCGACAAAGCAGAAGTCTTCAGATAGGATCTGTCGGACTTGAAAGAAGGAACTTTTGTTCTCCGAGAAATTCCAGCAGCGGGACGAGCAAGAACACGAGAAGTCAACATCGAAGCATCTTCATCAGAGTCACTATCATCCGAATCAAAGTAAGAAGAAGCCACCGAACTTGGCTCTTTGCGCGGTTGAGAAACGGGTTTCTGACTTCGTACTTGAGATTCATCTTCAGAGTAATCATTATCCGAATCTCCATGTTTTGTGAATGTCAATGAGCTTTTTCGCTGGCTTTTATAGCTTGCTTGATCCATTGAAGGTGTGACTCTGGGAGAATACGACGATAATTGATCTACTTTTTCCGAAAAAGTATCGTCTGATGACGCTATCCTTGTATACGGTGGGCGTCTAATACCCTTATTCCTCAACCCTCCGGTCAAAGTCCCAAAGTTCAAAAGTTCCGAATCTTTCTTAGTATCCGGAAATTCTTCTTCTTCCTGGTTCTTCACACTTGATTCGAGTCTAGACCTCATGCGCCGAGAAGCTAGCTTGCGAGATGAAACCTCGCCTTCATCGGGATTTTTCTCGGGTTCGGGTTTAGATTTTATTCCTTTTCTTCCATCAGGAATTTGTTGCTTTACTTCGGGAGTGAAAGTAGGAGGAGATCGTGAAAAAGGATCGTTCCGAGACTCCGGATTTTCATCCCCGGAAACATCTTCTTCACTTTGAACCAGATCAGAGTGAAGAGGATCAGTAATTCCGATCAGTTTTGACTCGCTTATGTCATCTTCTTCGTTTGGGCAGTCGTAATCGTCAAAAGATGCAGGTGGTATATCATCTGGTTGAGCAGGAGGGCGAGAAACTTCTGGACTCTCAGAAAACACAGAAGGGTGAAACGGTACTTTCCTAAGGGAAGATGAAGAATACGCACTTGTTTCTTGTTCCTTATAGTCAAGCACGTCTTCTTTATAGTCCTCGTCGTCTGAACCAGAATCATCAAAGACCGCTGTATTCTCTTTAGAAGTCGTCTCCAAAATCTGTCCGTATCTATTGCTATCCTCGTTTCTTTTGAAAACGTCTTCATGAAAATAAGCAGAAGTGTTTGAATCCTCGTCAAAAGTGACATCGTCGTTCTTTCTCGTAACTTTCTCTAACTCGTCGCTAAAAGAGCTCGAATCAGAAAGACAAGATTCTTTTCTGGTCACTGCATCGTCAATATTAACAATCTTCTCGGATCTCGAACTATCGTTAGTTCCAACTGCAGATCCAGATTGACCAGAACGATTCTTCTTGGTTTTTTCATCTACAAAGTCACTCTCAAAAGATTTAGACGACTTCCGATGAGAATATCTACTCGTCGGCAAAGAATCTTGAGTGGAATCTTTGCTGGACTTTCTAGAAGCCTCAATATCATCTTCAACGATCCTCTGAGAGGGCCCGGCCCGTTCTTCCCGGCCCTCATACCCGTCAAGTTTATCGGAGATTCGTCCATCAGAAGCCATATCGTCAGATCTTCCAGGATGTCTTCGATTAAAGGCTTTGTTTTCTTCATCTCTGGAATCATGACCAGTTGCCAACTTTGACCCTGCGTAAATCCGTGGCGCTTCATCTTTCGGAGAATAAGCATGAGATTTCTGTGATTCCGACGAATGCTGTCTGGAAAGTTCTGCCGCTGCTCTGGCTGCCAAGCTAGCAAGTTCTGCTGACTCAGCAGCGGCCTGAGCCGCTGACGTTGCATCCTTGAATTGCATGCTCCTCCAATCATGTTTATCGAAAGACGAAGAGTTCTCATTCCGAGGAATCGGTTTCTTTTGTTCTCTCCATTCATTGCCAGATCCTTCATCGTAAGAAAAAAAAAGAAGTTAATAGTTCGGTTTGAGAAGAACCAGATAAAAAGAATCAGAAACTGTTAATTAAGTCGTGTTCATACCTGTAGATCTTTCTTCGGGATGGAATGAACTGGAAGAAGGATATTTTTCTGACGATGACGTAGTGTTCTGTGCATTGCTTGAAAACTTATTGCTTTTATCGTCGACTTTTGGTGGGGCTTCAATGTTAACGTTTCCTCCTTTTTCATACTGATTAGGTCGAGCTGGCTCGGGAGGAGCTTCAGTGTAAGCTTGACTCGCCCTCTCGAAAGTGCTTGGTCCGTTCTGCTCAGATATTTCAGTAATATATTGATGAGTTTATGTACATAAAATGTAGCGAAAATACAATATATCGTTCAGATATGACGATTTATGTCAGAAATATCAATGTAGTTTATCATGCACACATTATTTTTGTAATTACTGGAAATATTATACCTTGGATTAGATATATTTTTAGCATAGAATTGTATTTATCAGAAGAAAATTGCCTCATGGAATGAGTATGTTATGTGCCAAGATCGTTGAGTCTCGGAATCAAGAACAATCTCAAGAACACAATGAACACAATCGCCAACCTTCACTAAACCCGAATCCCCTCTTTGAGAGACTCAAGTTTGTGATTGGTTTTTTGGCTCCCTTTCTTATTAACTAGAGCTCCTTTATATAGAGCACACGATTACAATCTAATGACTCGATTAGACTCTAAACGACACTTATAACATCGACTCAACTAATCCTAAAACGACACTAATCCTAAAACAACACTAAACCCCTACGCTCGGGCTACATCAGAGTAATTCAGAAATCCCCACAATATCCATATGCCAAGCGAGCAAATAATTATAAACTTTTTTTATATATATGAAAGATTAAAAAAAAAAAAAAATCAATCTTACAAGCAGATCTTGAGGAGGCTTAGGATCACTTTCTGAAAATGAAGCGGAATCCCATTTGACATTATGCTCCTCTGCGATTGCCGTTAATATTTTAAGCTTCGTTTGACCGTCCGGGGATTTGGTCGATAATTTCTCTATTAACTGTAAAATCACACACAAGCATTCATCAACAACCCTAAATTTGTATGCATATTTTTTAATTTACAATGAAAAATATCCTTTAACTGACCATACGATTTACACCACATTCCGGACGCACTTCGATAGCTGAAACGATGAACTCTTTTCCATATTTTGCTGTGAGATGTTTTTTGATATCGGCAAGCTCGGGTATGTCTGCACATCTTTGTGTTGCAAATATTACACTTGAGATTGCTTCCTTCAGATCAATAGGACATGCTCTGGAGTGTTTTTATAGAGAGAGATAAGAAGAGAAACGATTAACATAATATCAAACAAATAACCAATAAAAACTAGTAAAACTATGATCTCCGTACTTTTGAGATTCGATTACTGGCAAGCGTGCGACGATAAGCTCACAGTATATCTCAACGAGATTATACGCTGTCAATGTCTTCTCTTCTCTAACTACATGCTCAACCTGAGAGGTTGAAACATTCCAAATAGTAAAATTGAAAAGGAGCAGATTGAATATACTTATGGACAGTAACGACATATGTAACATGCCCATTCTCTACTTAACCCGGAAATAAAAACAGATCACGGATCTCAGTTCTTGCTAGAGCTCCCAAACTTTATATATATATATAAAGTATAAACATTCCCATTCTCTGACTCAGACCGGAAAACTCTCCCGATGTTCAATGGGAATTTTCATTAATCAAACATGAAGGCGCGGTGGCGCCTTATATAAGATACCCCTCACGAAAGGAAATCAATTAACGGAATAATAATGCGGGTCTAACATAACTCCGCCCATAATAGACTGTTTGAAAAATAACGCATAGTTGTTCGAAACGTCGAACACTAGAGTATTCTATTGCTCCATGTAATTACCGAGATTTTCGCAAACTCTCAATAAAGTAAGAAACTTTAATCGAACACTCGAGCATTCGATCGCTCTCCGTAATTACCGAAATTGATCTCAAACTCTCAATAAAGCAAGAGATTTCATTCGAATCCTCCAGCACCGTAATTGCCGGGATTTTTCTTTCTCGCAAGCCCTCGATAAAGGAAAAGACTTTAATCGATTCGAAACTGAAATTGGAGAATCTTTGAGAGACATACCCGAATCCGAGCGGTCTGAACTTGACCAGAGTCGAGCAACTGAGCCAATTCCCTGCGAAGCTGCTTAATCTGAACTTCCCTCTTGTTGTTCAGCAGCTTTATCCTCGAAACGGCGAGCTTCAATGCCGTTTTGCTTCAGAAGCGAACAGCATCGTCAGATTCAATGCAACAGTTTTTGAAGGATTACCAAAAAATCAAAAGAATTACCATTTAGCTGGCTTGAAGCTCCTGTGAAGCATGGGTGAATCGAAAATCCGGACTCGAAGCTCTTCAGATCAATTCCGAACGATTATTCCACCGAATTTTGAGAAATTGAATCGAAACTTGCGATCAACAAAGGAATAGAATAAGAAATCGAGATTGAGAGAGGAAGTTGATGGGGAAGATCGTATTGAAATTACCCAGAAAATTCAATTCAATGCCGAGCTTCTCTTTTAATTTCGGGCTCTGACCATTATACCCTTTTCTGTTTCAATTCTCGGTAGTTTTTGTATTTATCTATAAATAAATAAATCAATATTGAAAAATAAATGTTCGTCGTCACCAATACAATATTATGTTGATTTTAAGGCAATAAAACCTTCTTGTGTCTTCTTTTGGATTTTAAAATTAATAATATTTAAGAGGAGTGAGAGTTTCGGTCTCCAATCCGGCTTTGATCATGTTTTCAAAAATTAGGATTTTCAGTTAAAAAAAATAAAATAAAATCAGGTCCAATCTATCTCATATTATAAGCATTAATGGGCAAATATTAATGAAATAGAAATTTTGAGGAAAAAGATTAAAAAAAAGAAGAGGTTAAATTGGTTTTTTTTTTTATCATGTCCTTTTCAAATAGAATAGAATATGAATATGTACATGTAAATAAATGAGTGAATATATATAATAATTGTACAAGTAATTTGCACATTGTTCAATTGAAGAAGTAACACGCAAACGAGGATCAAGGTACGGTTAAAATAACTGAATAATACTCCCACGCAAAGTTTGATTAACAACTAAGCAACAAGTTCATCAAAGAAATCAAACAATGTGTTGGAAATTTTTTATGACTAAAATATAAGATTGACTTGTAAGGTGACTTCATATAAACTTAAAAGTCAATATAGGAGTTTTCATTTATTTAATTACTTAAAAATTAAATGGTTTCAAATTCAAATCCGAGATGTAGTCGACGCCATTTTCTCTAAGAAACTTATTTCAAAATAAAATAAATGAATGAATGTTTCTAGATGATAAAATCGTTGACCTAATCACAAAACTTGGACGCGTAGATTTGCAGTTGAGCCCTTTTGGATCTTTCGTTGACATAAAAGTCCCATTGACTGCCTTGTGCGCGTATGCTATTGTGGGAAACGTCCATAAGAAACGACAATAAATGAGGAAAAAGGAGCATGAAAGCGAAGGCAAAACGTGTCGTGTCTTTCATGTTTGATATTATGCTTGCTTTCATGAAAGCGAACACGTCATTCCGTGTCTTTTTCGTGATATGTCTTGGTCCAACATTATGGTTTAATGCCGCTCGCTACATTTATCAACTTCTTATGATTTAATCATAATTAAATGACACTAATCACGGAAAGATGCCTTCAAAACGGCACTTTTTAATCATTATTGACTTTGTTCGGTCGTCAATTGACAAAAATACATTCGACTATGTCATGTTGCGAATCAGTTTCTATCATCTGAAAATGCAAAAGACATTGCAGAATTCAAATAACAAAATGTACCAACATTCGTTCAATTACTCAATTTCTATCTAATAAAGAAACAAAAACAGAAGTTATAAGTGACTCAGAAACTCAACCATTCGGAGAAGTGTTGGCAGGTCTTGGGAGAGATTCTCCCGTCCGGCGAGCAATGCCTTCTATCGGGGCAAACCCCGCACGGGATGGAAGCCATAGCCCCACGTCCGGGCTCGTTTTTGTCTCCTCTCTTCGTGCATTTGTAGCACACTTTTCCCGCCGGAACACGACCGAACTCTCCCGTCCCGTCGCTCTCCAGCTCCACCACCTCGTCGTCCAGCACCACCGCCTGCACGATTTCCTCGATCTGTTGACTCGTGATGCCAACCTTGATGACACCGCTGCAGTTGATCGCCTCCGTGATGCCATCCACCGTGGCGGCCCGCTGCTTGCGGATGAGCAGCGTGCAGCAACTTTTGAGAGTGTCGATGAACTCCGTGTCGAGCTTTCCATCGACATACCAGTCGCCGCCAGTGATCTCCTTCGTCGGCTCGAATTCGGAAGCCATGTAGAGCTTCTTGAACTTCGTGCTATGGATTGACGGGACCTCTTTGATCTTGTTCTTGGCCATGAGGGATTTGAGGCGCTTATTGCGCTCGATGGCCTCGTCGAGTCCGGTCTCCTTCTTAATTTCCCAAGTCCACATGCCGACGTCGCCCTTGCCACGGATAGCGGCGAGGAGGGCTCGCTCTAATTGCTCCGCTAGAGTGGCCACCGGGGATTTTGCATCCAGCGCCATCCGTTTTCGCGACATCTCTGCGAGGAATGAACCAAAATGACGGTCGAGTTTCGATATAATTACCGGAGATTTTGGCCCCCCGGCGAGAAGGCTACGAAGGATCACAAACCAACCCTAAACTACGATCTCAGAAACTAAAATTTGGAAAGAAAATCGTACACGAATTGACCTAAACACAGCAAACAGCTTTTAATTACATGCAGGTTCGAAAGAACATACCTCCCTCGGTGAGACTGGTCTGGAACATCCAGAGAAACGACGACGACGACGAGGAAAATATTAACAATATTATGGAAACAAAATTATATTCACTTGCCTCTATATTTAGAAATAAGAAGAAAATATCTTTTAAAAAAAAGGAAATAAGAAGAAAATAGATATTTGCCAAAAAAAATACCTATATATATTAACTTGAGGTATATTCTAGTCCTCTTTTTTTTTATCGCTGCTTATATTTTTAATGTTCTCAAAAGCGTACATAATAAAAAAAAAAAAAACCATTGTTGCCATCTTTGAGTTTTTTTTTTCGTCCAATATTCGTTTAGAAAGATCACTCGATAGAAATAGTCGTATAAACTTTGCTTTTGTGCGTTTTCTTTCAACTTTTGTACTCGTGGTAGTAACGCTTCCTCAACTTTCACCGATAATCGGCGTTTGCCCGGAAGTTTCTGGTGGTAGTGGTGCCGATCAACCGGACCGAAAATTATCATAATTCACATCACATGGATACTATATCTCTATATAGAACTAAAAATAGATTATTGAATGTTACTAAATTCTCGTTCTAATAGCTAGCCTGTAAACTTCCAAATTCACAAGCATACACATACATGATATTGACGTTGTTGGCCCGTCTTTTACGAGAGATGTGCTTATTTGGCCGCTCCGTTACAAGAATCCGTCGACATAAAAAATGTCAAGAGACAGCATTGAATTGAAGATCATAATAACATTTCTTGCTTGACAAGTAACAAATGAATGTGAATGGTATTCTGACACCGAATCAACATTGTCAACAATGGTGTATGTGTATCTTTTTATGAACAAACTCGAAATTTAAGTAATAATAAATAAAAATCTAAATCACCATTACTATAATGTAAGCTACAAAATTTAGAGGGAAAAATAAAGATGGTTTTTGGATCTGATCATAGTTCATCATTCAGTTGACCAAATTGACTAAGCATAATTGCAAGATCCATACCCTGGATCATAGTCGGCATGGCTGTTTCGTAAGGGCATTTTCGAGAAAATCCCGTCTTCCCGGATTTTTGCACTCTCTTTATGCAGCTCTTGAACTTCTCGTGACATTTTATATTGTTCAAACCTGACCAAAAAAAAAAAAAAAGAGATTACTAAGTAACGAAATTGCCAACTACCCCGTTCGGATTTCAACAAATAAGTAAATATACATGATTTTTTTACGGGAACATTCCGTACATATACTCTAATAAAATAGGTGAAACACCGGTATGAAACCAGTCCCGGATCCCATTTAAGTGTTTAAAACCAGTAAACTAATATGATAGATTCTAGTTTTTCTGGTTATCGGTCCTTATAAAACCAGTCTTCTACAAAATTGGTATTGGTTACGGTATCGGTATCGGTTTTTTCTTTTAATTCTCGGAAACCGGGAGCCTGTCCTCGTTTCAACTCTACTTCAATCCGTCGATATTTGTCATTTTTTTTTCTTCTCGATGAAGCGGTAAAGTTTCCGGTTTTTCGTTTCAAATTGCATCACCAATGGCACTTTTCAATACCAATATGAACACCCAACTAACCAATTTCAAACCAGACTCTCATTAAAAGCACATCAACTCCACCAAATAACAACCTTTTAAAGACTATTCAATGAAAGATGAACCAACTAAAGCTAAAAAAGAAAAACCTTTAATGGTGACACACTCGTCGTGAATCTTGCAACAAGCATCAAGATCGTCGCAAGGCTTCTCTCCATCGCAGCCGGTCCACCCCACTCCGCAGTACTTCCCGTACCGAATCCCGACCGCTGAGGAGAAACACACAACCGAGAAGACCAATTTTCAAAAACCAGAATCAGAATTCTAAGCTGAAATCGCCATTGTTGATGGAGAGAGAAGTACTCACAGTTACAGTTCTGGGCAACGCAGATTCTGCTGCACTTGATCTGATCCAAACCAAAGCACGAATCGCCATTTCAGAATCCGATTTCGAAACGAATGTTCTTCAGATTTTTAAACGAACCGCCATTGTTGTGTTACCTGGGAATCGTTGTTGGACTGAGAGAGTGCGATGTCGGTGAGGGAGAGCAAAATGACGGCCAATGCGGCGGCGACACGTGTCCCGCGGTGACCGGACATGCTCGCCGGTGGCTCTTCTCTTCCGTTCCTCTCCTCTCCCAAGAAAAGAGGAGAGAATATATTAATTCATGAAATGACTTGACTACCCTCGTAATTGATTGGGCCGTGGGGAGTTATGTGATGATCTCTTCGTTCCTATTGGTCGAGGTTCGTAATTTCTATGCCGAAATTACTAGACTGTCCTCTTAGTAGATTTGGGGCTGCTCGAAATTACTAAACTGTCCTTGTATGATCGCGGGAAACATTGATTGGGCTCAGCCCAAGCCCAAGCCCAAATGAAGTGTAATCGTGGAAACTGGGTCAACTTTGAAGAGCCAACCGAAACGACAAGCTGAGAGTAATCGGCGATATTGCATAAAACGACAACGATTAGTTAGGATTTTCTGCCAAAAACAAAGTGGATAGCGACTAATTGCCGTGTTTTTCATCAACTAATTGCGGTATTTTATTCAATGAATCTAATTTCAACAGTGACGTGAAGTTACATTTCAAGGCAGACGGTATAAAACAATAGCCGAAGGTGATGTTCCCTCATTCACATAGGCGAGTATTTTCCCGTTCCCATCCCAAAAACCGAGACCGGGGCTAACCTTTCCGTGTAACGTGTCCACTAACAGTTTTTTTTTTTTTTAACGACGGAACCTATTGGTACCTACAAAAACACACTTTTAGTGTAATTAGCTACTTCTCTCTGACAATTTTTATTTACTTATTAAATACTAACTTGCAGGTACTCAGCTAAAAAAAAATAACACATGTATAGTAAGGATATATGGTTTTCGACTTATTTTTGGTGTAATTAAAGAAATTAGACTTCAAAAAGTGATAAGATTACGAACATTGATAAGCTGTGAAAATGAAAAAGAAACTCAGAGAGTATGTAATATTTGGAAACAAAAATCAAGCTCCATCGATGTGACATTCAAATACATGCATTATTAAGGTTGTCGGAATCTCGCCAAGCTTCGAAAATTTCACAGAACTCGGAATAAAGGGAAGTCAAAAGAATTGCATGTATCGAGTTCCCTCAAATTCGAATGAAGCAAATGAAAAACGAGAGAAGCTTAATTAATTATGCAACCTCTAACGAACGCGTTTTTTTTTTTCCCTTTCTCAGACATAGTAACCGGTGAAAGTGAATCCCCTTCCCACAATCTCACCGGCGCAGAACCAGGCGAAGCACTCGAGCCCGAACAATGCAGCGATCCCGGCATCTTCTACCTTCAGCTCTGGCCTGTTCTTCCATATGTGCTTCACGTAGTCAACTTCCTTCCAGAACGACTCATACCGACCAGGAATGCTGCAAAGTCAAAATGTACAAGTCAATGCAAGTGTCTCAATCGAAAAACGGGTGACAGTATAGAACTGAAATAGTTAATAATTCACAAGAACAAAGAATTTGTCGGATTTTCCCGGTTCGCAAGTTATTCTTTATATCAATTAACCTCTAAACTTGCAATCAATAGTTTACTTCGCTTGCTATTAAAGTTCTGGTTGTTCCTGTCAAAGTTTAAGGATAAAATCAGTGCTTTCCTTGTGGGTTTGTGAAATAAAATCATGTATATATTTAATACTGACGTGGAACATAATGATTTTATTCTTTAATTATTAATTTAACAGAAACCGTAATATGTTTAACAGAAAAAGGATAAATTGTTACAGTTTACATGTTCACGGAGCAACTGGGACAATGGTACAGTACTAGCTCAGGGGGCAACTGATAATTTTTCAAAAAAATTGTTAGCGAGCAACATCATCATACGAGTCATACACGGGTCGAAATGACAAAAATAGTCACCTAGCGAGACGAGTGTAGAGCAATTGCTTTGAGAGCTGATTGCACTTCTCCGCGGTTGGCGGGTCCTGAATGAACTGCTTGTTCTGCTCCAACACCTGTTTGTAGTAAACGGATCCGTGCTTGAATGCAAATTGTGTGGCTTGGCAAGCCTTAGCCTGCAATTGCTGCAATTTCGCCGCCATAACTGCAACAGAATCAAAAATCATTATTGCCAAACACAATTTATGATTAGTTTATTGAGTACGTAAGAGAGCACGACTTATGAATATGTTTCTTCATATTATAACCACATGCATCGATAATTAGATATGAATATGAATCATCCATTTCCATTCGAAAAACACGGAAATCCCAACCCGAATTGGATAGTTAGAAAAATCGTTAAACCCCAAGACTTTCAAGCTGCATTTCGAAAAGGACCAAAACCATTCACTATACCATACACCTTGTTAAAGCTAATTCGGTTTCACTAATCCCAAAATCTCACTAATCAATCGTGATTCTCAAGCCATAACCAACGAAATGATCGAAACGGAAGCAGAATTCCACAAATCGAACCACCAAAAAGTGACGCAAATAAAATCTTCAGCTAATAATCCAGATCGAATAATTCGAGGACGACCAAGATAAGAATCTCAAAACACAATCGAGCTAGCAAGAATCACATAAAGGAAATTCTCAATCGAAGTTTTGAACAACAACACTAAACCCTAACGACCGAAATGGATCTCAAAATCGATCAGCAGATCTAGGACAATCGGAGAAGTGAATCGAAGAACAAAAGAATTAGAGATGGAAATGGGATTTGGTTACCTAGGGTTTCTGCAGATTCGAGCGAAGAACGAAGAACCAGTGATTGTTTTTCTTTCTCTCGCGGCTGACTGACTGAGGGATTAGACTAGAGTATATTTTATTTTATTTATTCTAGAAAACCCCCTATACTTATCTTTTTAACCAAAGTATCCCTTGAACTTCTTCTTTTTATCAGATTTCTCCTAGACTTATCACATTACCTCTTAATTTTTTGATTTTTGATTTTTTGATTTTTAGCTTTGCCACCCGAACTTACCAATTTGTATCATTTTTCCTACAAGGGAATTTGTAAAAGACAATGGGCTCGTTTGGCACAGCTTAATTTTTACAAAAATTGTTTTTAGTTTTAGTTAAAAAAAAAACTGTTTTAAAAAAAAAAACTGACAGGTGTTTGGTAAATTGTTAATAAAACAGTTGTTGCTGGTAACAAAAATTAATTTAGCGTTTGGTAAAAAAAAGTATTTAGGCTAAAAAGACTAAAATAGACTAAAACCGTATTTTTGTTTTTAGAAAAAACTAAAAGCTACCAATTCTAGCTTTTACGATTCATGTACAAAATTTAAAATCGAAAAACAATTTTGTCAAACACCTGAAAAACGGTTTAGTTTATTTTAAAAAAAAAAAATAGGGCTAAATAAGTTGTGCCAAATGCACCAAATACCAATCAGATTCTTAAAAATGCAATCTTAGTTAAGATTAAGGTTTTTGCGGGTAAAATCATTTAACTCGTTCATTTGTTGTAGTAAATAACTCCTTAAAAACGATTTTTAGTTCACAAAATACAATTTTCAAAGAAGAATTGGGCTGGTTTATACAAACTTAAATTTTAGGTCATGTGATTTGATTGGGCCCGGTATTAAGCATGAGATTGGCCCAATAAGCATATAAAGTGGGCATGTATTAAGAGTTATCTTGATTAATGTCATTTTAGTTTTGTCTTTCCTTTTAGTGCGGTTTCTTGAATCATTTTACTACACCTACTGATTTAAAATATATATATATATATATATATCATATTGTAAAACTAAACGAAGTTAATTTTCTTCTTCTGCTGATTTGTAAGTTTTTAATTCACCGTTAACTTTTTTTACGGGTGATTATTGTTACATATTTGGGCTCCTCTGTTAACGAAAATTTAGTCCACGAAGTTTCACCAAGTCTTTTGGTGAAGTTACAACAAAAGAAAACTCCCTCGAGATTAGAAGCGAAGAGTTCGAGGATGAAAAATATAGTAAGTTGGACCAATTATAATTCAACCTTTCTCCTAGAATCCAAAAAAGCTAAAGGCTTTAAGGTCGTCATGAGTTTATACATCGGAAGATGATGATTTCTCTTAAGAAGAAGAGATGCTTTAAAGCCTTTCTTTGTTCGGAGAATTACCTTTCTTTGATTGCTCAATCGGGCTTCGACCAAAATGTAATATGTACTATACTCTTCGACGAGTGCTTCGGGCAAATTAAGAACTTGCAGTGAAATAGTCATAATTTTATTTTCTTATACTATATATATATTGAGATGATTTCGAAGTCATTTATTAATATACAATTAGAAATTCCTATATGTGTGAGCTAACACGAGAATCGTTTATTGATTTGTACATTGACTAGATCATCAAGTTGATCATAACAAAAATTATGCCATTTTATTTTGATACAATAATAAAAACAGCTATATATCAATCTAATATAATATCCACACTTTGTTTATCTTCACTCAATATATATATATATATATACACACACCCAACAACTAGAGGAAAAAAGAAAGAAAGAAAGAAGATACTCCTCGATCGGACTTAATAGGATATACTTCATTATAAGTTGTTGCTATCAATGGCAATAATGAGGCCAATCTATAAACTATATAACATACTAATAATCCATAAGATCATACTATATGTATGTATGGCATCAATAATTATAAATATAATTGCACGAGACACATGTATACCTATAATTGTCCCAATTTTTAGGTTACACACTTGCAAAATCCACATAAATCTCATCGTCGTGTACAATTATATAGTAACACTAGCGGTAAAAGTACTAAATTTTATATCAATCGATAATTTTCCAACTCTTTACATGGCGGATAAAATATCAAATCTTTCAATCCCGTTCCGAATTAGTTCCCCGTCTACCTTTGGTAGTGAAAAGACACGTGTCACACCTCCGCTATTTTATAAATTGATGGGAAAAATTGTATACATATTAATGTGGCATGTTTTGGGGTACACACTTGGAAAATCCACATAAATCTTATCATGTAGATTATACAAATATAAAAAAAAGGAAATCGTATCAAAATAGAAAAGCCGTGTGTGTGGAGAGTAGAACGTGGTTTAAGGAAGCTAATTATCTCATCATAGAAATGGGACCATTTTAATCACAACATAAAATATAACACTCTAATTTGCCGACACACCTACTTCCAAACTATAATATTAATAAAACTAAAAATAATCATAGCCATCGATCGACGTCGTTTCTTTGGCTTATATATTAATATATTATCAATCACTTTTCTGATCCTCGCTATCCATTTCACATTCTATGCCATTATTCATAGTCATACTACTATTAATTGAGAATTAATTTGTTCTAATTTATACCATCTACTTATTATTGGCAAACATTTAACATCTATTTTCAAAACTAGTCAAAATATACCATCTACTTGTAATTATATGACAACAACACCTTCTAATTCTTATTTTTTCAACTAATTTTTAGAAAATTTAAAACACGAATCCTTAAAATTGATGATCACATACGTAATATTTTGGCTTCTTAAAAAAAATTAGAAGAGGCGATTCCGGTTTCATGAAAAATAAAATGATCGGAGGGTATAAAATAGACACTCAGAGTATATTTTAATAGTATGTAATTTTAATTATTTTTAAAAAAATATTACTCTTGTCCAAAGTAAAGTTAGAAGGGTCGATTCCGGTGTATGAAAATTAAAATGATAAGAGAGGCTATAATAAAAGCTAAAGTCTATTGTAAAGGTATATTTTTGTTGCTCTCAAAATAGATGGTATATATCTCTCCAAATATTGAAAATAAGGGGTATATAAGTCAAGAAATTTCTTTATTAATATTTGTGTGTATATATATATATATGTGTGTGTGTGTTGTTGCGGCTGTCACGCCGCTCTTAAAGCTAATTTGGAGTGTTGTATTTTTCAATATTGTGAAAGAAATGGCTAATAATCCAAAAAGGGTTGGTTGTGATATCAAAACGATTGTGTGGGGAACGCTTACGTGGCAGGTCATAGCTGGGTCAACGAGCCACATGCGTGGTGACCTGGACGCTGCTCATTGGCTGATATGATTAGTCGTATGGGCTTCAAGCATATGGTGGCTAACATAGTTGACTTTTGACTCACAATTAATACAAGTACAACAATATAAGTGATAATGTTTGGTACAAATCGGTCTTAATATTATTAATAAACTGCCAAAAAAAAGCTAAGGAAAGGGTTTGATAAAAGCCGAAAGCAAGAGTTTCACAATCCTACCAACCACTCTCACACGTGGTTTCTCATCTTTGCTTTTTCCAATCTTATCTTTGAATCGAATCGAAATGTAAACTAGGTATTTTGCGAGATTGTAAAAAAAAATTGTGAAAATTACTCAGATAATGAAGTTTAATTAAGGCCGATTTATTACATATTATTGCAATCAATGAGAGTTTAATATAATTATTAGATGGATTCAGTCGCGTAAATGTATCGTTTGATATTTTTTTAAAAAATTACGATTGTTTGTTTATTAGAAGTTATGATTAATTCTATTTCATTATAATTTTAGAGAGAGAAACCAAATGAAAAATACGTTGATGAACTAGGTGTTGAAAGAAGAAATAGTTTGATAGCAAGTTATAATCAATTTTCAAAATTTATAAGGAGATTGTGCTGACTAGATATAATGAATATTGCTTATATTAGATACTCCAAGAGTTCGTAATTTTGTTTTAATATTTACGTGCTTTTTTTTTAGGAATATTGTTGCGAAGGTTAGAAACATGAATATTGTGTAGCTAGTGTACTATAAAATATAAATAAAGATTAGCTCGATAATTTTGAGACAAGGTTAGGGGATGAGTGACACATGACTCGTCTCTTATAACTTAAAAAAAAATAAAAATGGTTGAGATGTAAAACTCCCCTTGGTCGGTCAAATCTAATATATGTACCAAATTGAAAATTAAAGGTCCAAAAAAACAAGATTCCCTTTAAAGTCTCTTAGGAAAATTCCCCATCATGAATTAAATCATGGGCATTTCGTGTTGGAAAATCGTACAATCATTTTCAACGCGCAAAAAGGTGTTAATTGATAGTTCATTTGATATGACAAGATGTATGTCTTTTTAAGTGTTTTTTAGGTATATTCTACATCAAACGGCTTCATTTTTATTTTCCATCTATAAATCAACTAATTAGTCGACGCATATGACGAAATTCTTACAAGTTTATTGAGGTTTGACTTTTGTATTTTCAAACAATTAAAAGATTTCAAATTATAATGTTGGCTAAGGCTTGGTAAAAATAAGAAGAAGAAAAAACACAAGAGAGAAGAAAAACAATAGCATTATGCAACATAGAAAAATGAAAGCAAATAAAGGCAATTAAAACGTAGTAAAAAAAATCTAGGAAATAAAAAAGAAAAAAAATAGTATCCTAAGTTATTCTAAAAATAGAAAGAAAAAAAAATTATCGAAATAGAAAGTTGCCCAAGACCTAATAAAAATTGGTGGAATTCACCTTAGAAGTATAGAAGTTCTCAAAATCTTGTTTTCAAAACAATTCACTAATCTTGCGTTATTATTATTTTTTACACCGATCTCAATGTTTTCGCAACTTCACGGTCTTTTTTAACATTGCATTACATTAATTCAAACAATGAAGAACCCTAAAATATTATACCATATGATAAGTTTGACAAAAACACAATATGTATTGGGATTGATGTTCAAAGCCAATATTATTTAAGAAAAGAGAAGAATTATAGTATTTTTTCAGCCTATCAAGCTGATTGAATCTTCACGTAATGTACCTCAACTTGATACTTTGTTTATGTTTTAATTCACAAAGTAAAGTGGTTATTTTAATAAGATAACGATAAAATGCACGCAAAGGGTTGAAAAGGATGATTAAAGCGATCGAGTCCTTCACTAACATGCCACAAGTATTATTGTCCAAAGTTATTGTTTATTTAATTATATTAATTAGGTTAGTGAGGGTTAGAAAAGTCAAATAAATATAGAAAAGTAAATGCTTAAATATTGTGGAAGCTCCACTAAAATAAAAAATATGTGACCACTAGCTATAGTAATGACATACACAAACTAAACCCTAAAATAATGTAGCATGTGTACTAATATATATTTTACGTGTGAAACGATAATAATTCTTCCAATATAAACGAAGGTAATAATGCAGGCCAAGCCAAGCCAATCATGTACTTGATTTGCATTATATTGAGATCACATTTTTATAATCACCAAACTCTTAATCAACATGAAATATTATCAGAAGCCAGCTTTTTAGATCTCAATTCTAAAAGCTATTATAATCTTTTCATTACCTTCTATAATGGTTTGTGTTATAACACTAAATATATAGATATATATAGTTATAGTTATTGGCGTTCTAAGCCCCTCCGTTATCAGTTATGTGTAAATTTGGCTCATCCATTTATGAAATAATACATTAGTTATTTGCATGTTTAAGATTTTAGTGTTTATTTAGTGATTTTCTATCATATATACTACAATAACGATTTGTAAACATGAAAAAATAAATTATAACAAATTAACAAAAATATCCTTAACTGAGAAAATCTTAGTTTTAAAAACTCACTTCTTTCCGCCTCTGGTTGACCTCCCTCACACCTCTTACGAGCCAAATATACAACAATAAAATTAGAAACGATGGGCCATTCGTGCTATTTTGGAAACGAAGAGGCCAAATTTGCACGTAATCTCTTATAAAGGGGTAATAGTACCAATAAAAAAACTATCTGTATATCTATATATATTAAGCAAAGGGGTAATAGTGCCAATAAAAAAAAATATATACATATATATATATATATATTAAGCAAAGTTAGACTATACATATAGCCAATCAATTTGGGCGTGTATCAGGTGGTCACGTGGTGGACCAATATTTGGTGTAAGGCGTGGTATGCAAGGCACACATAATCTCTATCTAATTAATACATACATATCAAAGACAGGTTATATGTGAAGATGATGACATGCCATGAGAAAAAAGAAATAATTAATAAAAATGAGCCCCAATACATTCCAAATTAAATGTCAAAGGTTATTGAACTTCTAGGTTTTTTATAATTCCAACCAAGCCATGAATGTCTATTATAGCTTGGCCTTTAGCTGTTGTTGTTGATGATATATATATATATATATATATATATATATAGTTTAAGAAGTTTCTCGAAGTTGATTAAGATAGTTAAGAGCTCATAATCAAACCATCACTTTATGAGTCTGCTTAATCTTAACAAGTTCATTTTTAAATACTAAAAGCTTTTCTGTATGCAGTTACAAGTTGTGTCGAGTTGCACCCATTATTATGATGTTAATCATTATCATTGAGTGGAGAAATAATAGGTTTTCCAATAATTGAACCAAGAACTTTATGAGAACATAAACTAATGTAGATTTGCCAATCAAGAGTAGTACAGCGTTATTATATACTACTTCTTCGATAGAGAAAATAAAATGAAATAATATTAACAAACAAAAATCCAAGTTTTTTTTCTTCTTCTTCTTTTTCAAATCATTAAAGCATCATATTAATGCATGTATAGTTTATTTTGTTCACTATCTAAACTCGATTCGGAACATAGATTACACTACTGTATTTAAGCCTCGAGTAAGGTTGGGAGGTCTAAACTTTATGAAGCGGACATCGTCATAAACAATATAAAGCTTGCAGATAGAGATCTTGAATACATGAGCTTTTTGAATTTTAGCCGAATTTTGACGTTTACACCCTCAAATCGACGTTTTTTCTTCCGGATTTTTTTTTCCTTCATTTTTTGGATTTTTTCTCGTGTTCTTGATGTTCATACATTGTTTTTAATGTTCATATAGTGTTGTTGAGGTCCATATGGTGTTCTTAATGCTCATATAGTATTTTTAATGTTAATTTGAATATTGGTGTTCTTGATATTCATATTGTGTTCTAAAATATTGACCTAAAATCTCAAACCAATTAAGAAATAACGATTTTGGGGCTTATACATTGGAATTTGAATATAACAAAAAAATTATGAAAAAATATGTAAGGATTAAATTGCTGATGAGAAATGTCACACATGAAATGCTATAGCATTTGTAGTAGCATTTATTTATTCTACATTGTTTACAGTCGTTACATCATCAATGATACTATATATTATTAAAATTTTATTGTGGGACCTATATTATCTTCGTAAATAAGAGTCGTAGTCTTCAGTGGGTCCGATAACTAAATTCAACCACTAGTATCGAAACATAGATTATACCACGGCTCAAAATCGTTGAGTAAAATTTACACCACTATATTTAAGCCTCGAGTAAGGTAGGGAGGCTAAACTTTATGCAGCGGATAACGTTATAAAACATATTTAAAGCTTGGCACACAGAGATCTTGAATACATGAGCTTTTTGAATTTTAGCCGAATTTCGACGTTTAGAGCCTCAAATCGATGTTTTTGCTTCGGGTAATTTTTTTTTCTTTTCATTTCTTGGATTTTCTTCGTGTTCGTGACGTTCATATAGTGTTTTTAATGTTCATATATTGTTTGTGAGGTCCATATGGTGTTCTTGATGTTCGTATAATATTTTTAATGTTAATTTGAATATTGGTGTTCTTGATTCATATTGTATTCTAAAATATTGACCTAAAATCTCCAACCAATTTAAAAAATAACGATTTTGAGACTTATACATTGGAATTTGAATATAACAATTTTTTTTTAAGAAATATGTAAGGATTAAATTGTTGATAAGAAATGCCACAAGAAATGCTATAGCATTTATAGTAGTATTTACTTATTCTACATTGTTTACGGTCGTTACATCATCAATGATACTATAAATTAATAAAATTTTATTTTGGGACCTATATTATCTTCGTAATAAGAGTCGTAGTTTTCAGTGGGTCTAATAACTAAATTCAACCACTAGTATCGAAACATAGATTATACCACGACCCAAAATTGTAGAGTGAAATTTGCACCAGTGTATTTAAGCATCGAGTAAGGTAGGGAGATCTAAATTTATGTATGCAGTGGATAACGTCATAAAACATATATAAAGCTTGGCACACAGAGATCTTGAATGCATGAACTTTTCAAACTTTAGCCAAATTTTGACGTTTACGCCCTATAATCGACGTTTTTGCTTTGGGTAATTTTTTTTTTCATTTTTTGGATTTTTTTTTCTCGTGTTCTTGTTCTTGACGTTCATACATTGTTTTTAATGTTCATATAGTGTTGTTGAGGTCCATATAGTGTTCTTGACGTTCATATAGTATTTTTAATATTAATTTGATTTTAGTATTCTTTTTGTTCATAAACTCGTATTGATAACTCTTTTTTCTCCAACAAAAATTTGGATTAGATGAGAATGGAAGACAGTAAATGATATTTTTAAGTTGAGTATTAAATGCTTTATCTTTTAAGAGTCTCAAAAAAATCTGTTAAGAATTTAAATATATACATATTGAATCCTCAATAATTAGAATTATACCTTATAAGTTCAAAAGGAGCTTAAACTCGGATCGACAAAACCCGAAAACAAAATTAGTGAAAATTGACACTACACAAAAAGAATTATAAGAGGTTCTCAAATTGAGACTTGAGTGATAAAAATTGATAACATAACTTGTAAATCTTTTTCACTATAATTTAACGGGAGACTTGAGTGATCAACGCGGTTACTCTGCTTACGGTCTTCGTAACGACTCGACTTAATTACTTATATATTTCCCTTGCATGCCATCATTTGATGGTCTATTTTTTCTACATGCCATGACTTCCTTGGTTATTTTTCTTAAAAAGTATTGGTGTAAAACCATATATTGTCAAAATATAGTACACTTATAATGTATAAATAAATCCTTTGACCTTTCTTGTACGCATTGTTTTTTTTTGGCTGCCAAACTAAGTACCCTCATATTCTTCATTTCATTTACCTTCGTACAACAACTTCACAATCCATGACTCATCTTCACGTTATATATCGTCAATGCATGTACGTATTACGTATATATAAACCAATACACTTTTCATGGAAAAATCGTACCTTTTCTCTTCTCATTATTTCAGACTATATTAGGTAGCCCAATTTTTTAACTTGGTGAGAGATAAAAAAAAGTACGTGAAATTTATTTCATCGTATGTCAAGCGTTCATATAATAATAAATCAAGATAAATATTTATGATATATATATATATACACACAAAGAGTAATACTCGTACTATGGAATAGCAGAAAAAAATATTGTATATATTAATTATAGCAATCACGTAAAACAATTATGTGATGATAAGAATCAATAAAACTCGCTCTGCTAAAAGCAAGAGCAAGCAAACAATAATGGAGGTATATATGAATACCTTCATGGGGTGATTCTGATCATTTACACTTTACATAAAAATCTTGAGCTTTTCCCCTCCAAAAGAATCTTACAAATGGCTTCAACCATCCAAAAAATTTATCTCCTCACACATATATATTTATATATATATAGTAAGAAAGTGTATATATATAGCTATATATTTAACTAGTGAATATTCTGTCTCTTTACCATGAAGTCATGTATTCTCTTCAGCGCAACTTCTAGGGTTTGCTCGCTCATGTTGGCGAAGCAAACCCTAAACCAGCCCGGTTCGGAGCAGTGACACGACGAACCGGGAGAGATGTTGAGCCTGACTTCGCGAAGAATCGAATTCCAAAGCTCCAATTCACCTTCTCTAGTTGGATTCTTCTTCAAGAGAGGGCTCAGATTCATCCAGCAGAACAACCCGGCGTTTCCCTCCAAGCACTCGATCCCGCACCGCCGCAGACCCTCAATGATCATATCGTACCTCTTCTTCAGCCTCCGGCGGTTCGTCTCGATGTAGTTCTCCGCGAACTCCTTGTCGGAGAGCATCGAGGCGAGCAGGTGTTGCGTCTGCGACGAGATGAGCGTGAAGCTCGACATGCGGCGTGCAGTCGTCACAACCGCGTCGTTGTAAGAGTAGATCGTGCCGACGCGGAACCCCGGCAGGCCGAGGTCCTTGGAGAGGCTGTAGACGATGTGGACACGCTCGGCGTCCTTGTAGTCCCGCGAGGCAAGGATCTCGGCCACGCTGACGAATTCGGTCGGGGAGAAGACAGAGCCGGAGTAGATCTCGTCGGAGACCAGGTGGATGTTCTTCTCAACGACAAAGTCGAGGATTTCCTCGAGGGAGGCGCGCTGCAGCGTGGCACCGAGGGGGTTCGAGGGGTTGGTGATGAGGACGCCCCGGACACGGACATTCTCGGATTGGGCGGCCGCGTAGGCGGCTTCTAGGGCTTTGGGGGTGATTTGGAAGTTGTTTGAGCTGTGGCAGTGGATGGGGAAGATCTTCACTCCGGTTCTCCATCTCAAGTCTCTATCAAATCTGTTGGAAAATAGAATGTCTTTTGATCAGTTTTGAGAGTAGTGAAAGGATGTGACGTAATATATGTATATATATATATATATATGCATGAAACTCTAGGGTAAGAAATAGTATGACATATATGAAGGAACAAAAACAGTAATCCGGTTCCGGATTAAAATCGGTTTCGATTTTTATGAGTTCTAAGTGATGCACTGACTTCTCAATTATTATGAGAAGGGACTAATTAAACTACATTTTGTTTAATATATTTATAAAAGTTGTTTGGATTGATTATCTTACCCTGGGTAGTAAGGGGTTGGGACGAGTAAGGCGTCGCCGGGATCGGCGAGGATGAAGGTTAGGAGCTCGTTGGCAGCGGTGGCTCCGGCGGTGATGACCACCCTGCTCGGGTCAAACTTGGCTCTTCCACCTCGGACTTTCTCCATGAAACTTGCCATTGCTTGTCGGAACGACAAGAGCCCGTGGTAGTCTTGAAACAGCGCGTTCTCCCTGAAGCCCTTCACCGGCGACACCGAGTCCTCCGAATGCTGCTCCATGTACTTCTCCAGCGAGTCAAAAGAAACCTGTCCAACAAAAAAAGTCAAAGTCAATTACACGTCTCTCATGTTACCACGGTATTTCTCCGCAATATACTATAATAAGTATCACTTACTTGATTCTCTGCGAGTCCCATCTGAATGACTCCGGACGGGTTGGTGATCTCGTCGTAAGGGTTTTCATCGTACGCTTTCCACCCGGCGAAGTATGGCGAGTCCTCGCCGTGAGTGTCGGATATCGCTATCTTCGATAGCTCAACCGACGGCAACGATGACGGTTTCTGACGTGGCTCAATCTCTATGGCCATTATTTATATAGCTTCTTAATTAAGCTCTTTTCTCGCTCACAAAGCTATATATCCCGTAGAGAGAGAGAGAGAGAGAGGAAGAGGAGAGAGAGAGAAGATGAGAAGGGTTTGAATGAGAAAGTTTGAGGAGAGAGAGGGTTTATATAGGAGGTGGAGATGAGATTATTAAAAAAATGATTAAAGTGGTGATGAGATGAGAGGGGTGAATTGATTAATGAAAAATAATAGGAGGGTACATTACATAAAAAATAAGAAAAATCAATGATTGATGAGATCAAAGATCACCTTTCTTTCATGAAATGCCAACTGTAGCTTCGGTCATCGAAATTGCTCTTCATCTAAAATCTTCTTAAGATCTACGGTGGTTGATCAAGGAGTAGTTAATACTCATATTTTAATTCTCTTGTATTAGTGATAATCGGAGTTATATTAACTCTACTAATTAATTAGTTAATTTGGTGGTTGGTTTTTTTGTCTTTGCAACCTATGACGGATCTTCAAATCTTTGCCGAATAAAGCTCTAAATTTTGGGGAACCAAAACCATGCATTAGTAAGACCTAAGAAGCATATTGCACGCCACCACTAAGTATGTTTGAGATTATTATATATATTAAGAGTGTAAATTAAGATAATTTAACACATTCATATTCGTACTTAATTACCAATGTTATTATTCATCTATATATAGATGCTAAATTTAATAACATATATAATTGAAGGTGGATTGCTAATTGTTAGATTTTATCGCTCGAATATTTTATTGGCCCAACTTAATTGTTTCGTAGTTTCGCAATGTAATTTTTTTAATTATTAAATATTCAAAGTTCACCACTCAATTCCATGGGGTACCGAGAGCTTGCTCTTTTGGTATGTATAATTGATATCTTAAGACTTATCAAACTAATTGGTTATTTATTTTCGTACTCTTTTCTCTTTCATTTTGATATTTTTCAATCATACTGGATTCTTCTTCTTCTTCTTCTTCTTCTTCTTCTTCTTCTTCTTCTTCTTCTTCTTCTTCTTCTATATCGTAGCTTTCTTCCTGAACCGTGTTCTCACTTAAAATTCTTGTGTCGATTTAGTTTTACTTTCCTTTCCGGTTTATGCTAAAATCATTATAATTAATTTTGTCATTGTGTATTCCTATTGCAATATGTTATAGTAGTTCGAATGAATATTGCTCTCCTTGATATTTATATGATTGGATAAGGATTTGAAGACCACACAAATATTATGGCAATGTATTACTTGTTAATTTAAAAAACATTATTATTCTTATCTATTGGAATCACTAACATGGCTATCTTAGACATACCATTTTAATTTCAAGCATATTTGTTTTTGATGGTCGATATATAACTATACAATGTGGGAATATTTTTGTTACATATGCATGTCTTTGTGATACTTGTAGAGATCGTGTCTTTTATGTGGATTTCAACAAACATTTATATATATTTAGCATGGAACGGAATAAATGTGTCACACACAACACAACACAATGTGAGAAGAAATAAATCAAAACAAAATACACAAATTGAAGAACAAGTGATAAGATAAATATATATATATATATATATATATATATAATAAGGGGAATATGCTTCTCTGATCAAAATCAACGACGTGGGGCTCGAGATATCATGAATATCCATGTGCCTCACTATATATAGTTACAAATTTGGAAAACTATACATATATATTGATTTTTGAACCCTGCATTGCAGAAATTAAAAAATAGCAAATTAAAGAGAACGTGAATAGAGCGACAATATATATAAGATCATGACGACTAATGGGTCACTTTTACCTCTACGGTAGAGATGCAAAGGTGTTGACCCGAAATTGTGATAACGCCTAGACGAGAATGCATTGTCGGAACCAAGATTCCAAATTTGCGGGGGGAGTTTTAACCGTCTCATCATATCAAGCTTTTGCTTCCACCTATGCGAGCATGCCTTGATGTTTTTGGATTATTTTTAGAAGTAATCATGTAATTAAGGCCTAATTCTATTAACACGCCGAATCAAATGTCTTCATAACGATAATTACCTCATCGGAACTTAAGGAAGGGTCTGTCATTATATTTATATTTATATATATTTGTGCAAATAAACAAGCGTCCGTAGATGGTGACGACGTAGAGGAAAGTATTAATCACAAAGCTGGTCGGGATTTGTTACGTTTTCTCCGAATTTTCGTTATACATTGTATTATTGAAAGCACATCAATTGAAACAATTAATCTCTCTTTTGTATTTCATTCTACTACTATAAATTAACGTGATTTGGTAAACTATTCATTAGTGTATGTTTCTTACTATATAATTGGTGGTAGTATAATTAGCATGAATATGCAAAAGTAAGTGACAATGGACTAATTAGTTATTCTTTCTACATTAGTTTAAACATTATTGTGGTTAAAAATTATAATCCATACTTAAAGAAAACTTTCCACTGTATTAATCCAATAATATATATGTGAAAATAACCCTTTAATCCCACACACACACATATATATATATATATATATATATTATATTACATGTCTCTCTGTCAAAATATAAAATGTTCGTCATCAAGAATAAGATCGGTCATAACTCCAATGGATTCGTGTGTTAGGTAATGGATAAAGTAAAGGTAATTACCAAGAAAGTTGTGAAATTCCTTGGTGGATTCCAATCACAAGTGAGAACACAACGATCTGACTTGGAAGCACCTCAGAATCTGTTTGTTTTTAATTAAGACATCAATAATATTATTAAAAACAAAACAAAAAACTATAGGATAAAGTTTCACAACTGTAAATTTGTTATATTTATGTATTTAGTCTCCACCATTCACATACACTTCAATTTAAAACCAAATTATAATTTTCACATTTGAAAACTATAGCATTATAAGCTTCACAATTGTACATTTGCCATTTAGTTACTCCAACATTCACACATTTTAAATATGAACCAAATTATAAAAAAGTCACAAAATGTAATATGATCATTAGCTCAATTAAAAAGACAAAATTTCCCATTAAAAAACTTTAGGAGAAAGCTTTACAAAATTTTCAAACAATCACGCACTTCAATTTTGAACCAAAGAATATTATTAGGGTATCAAAATGAAAAATTTCCCATTAAAACTATACATAGAATAAGGCTTCACAACTGTAAATTTGACATCATGTATTTTAATTGAACCTCTCCATCTTTGACACACTTGCAATTTTGAGGCAAATTAAAAAGAAGTGACAAAAGGGATCTTTTTGAAACAGCTCAGATTGTCAACATCTTTTAGGCAAAAAGGGCATGAATATGTCACATTGTCAATTTATGTTGCCAATTTGCACTACAAAACCCAAGGAATGTGCTTTCTCTCTATTCAATTTCCACACTGACCTACTGCTCCCTAAATTGGTCATTATTATTTAATTAGGGCATAATCAAAATACAAACTTTGACATTAAAATATGGTACTTTTATTATTTTCTAGGGCACAAAATATTTGCAGGCAAATCTATTGCCACCCAAATCTACATTGTTTAATAATCAAGCGAATAATTTTATATTAAATTGAGCACCATCATATATTCCTAAAATCCCATTAGAGCTTAGACTACCCAAAGTGCATGAATATACGTAGTACAGAATATTTAGTATATATCGAGTGTATTAATATATATTGTGATGAATATTATTATTACTTGAGATCAAATGAGGTAAGATAATATCCCAATGTATTGTAAATAAATGGAGTGTTTGTAATTGTATGGCTCTTTGAGAGCAGGAATCTTCGTGGAAGATATAGAACCAATGAACTATTGACACGTGGTAATACTTATATTTATCATAGGGAGATTATGTCAAAACAAAGATAACATTAGAATATTGAGTAGGTCGGATATTAATACTGACTCTCTGCAACAATTTGAATTAAGGGTTTCTTTTTTTCTTCCACATATATAGTAATACTTTGAAATTTGAAGTTTTGAATAGGTTTTGTTTCTTTTCTTTCAATTAATAGATGTTTATGAACACGATAATGTTCGGTATCGGTTTTATTGTTAAGAAAATCTTATAAATACTATTTTTGGTTTTAAATTGAGTACCATTGCATAAAGACTTTGTTTGGGAACGAAATTTGGTTCTTAGTTCTGTTTAGAATTCTTAATTATAAAGCTTTGCGTTAGCATATAAAAGCTAACACTAGAAACTTTATCTTTATCGGCCTTGGTAGTCTATGTTTTTTCCGTCTACAATAATGTATGAAAAAAAATGTAAGGCTAAGTTTCAAATTGAATAAAGAAAATGCGAGAGAAAAAATAAATTATAATATTTTACGGATCTCATTTGGCTAAAATGAAGTTTCAATACCGGTTTTGAAATCACAAATCGAATAGCGAAGACTTAATGAGGCTCCATTAGATTGTAAAGACCTTGTTTAGACTATTACATTGGACTATTACACTCAACTTTTAGTTTTTTAGTAACAAGTAATTCGGGATTCTTGTATTCGGTTTTTCGGTTTTGCTTTGCATGCCTAGTTTATACTTTATATAACTAATAATGTAATATTCTTATTAATTTCTTAAATAATATCAATGCAATTGATCAACGCGCATCTACATAGAATTTTTTTTTCACCCTTAAAATATGGGAAAGTTTATTAATTAATTATGATTTAAATGATTCCTTATAGCGTGTTGTACAAACACGTTTTTGTACTCTTAATCTCCTCCCAAAAAACTCGCTTTTACTTAGTTTAATTAATTTGCTGAAAAAAATATATCACCTTATATAGAATTGTGACACCAGTCCCCTATAATATCATATAATAGTAATAATGTATAATTCTCGAATTTAATATTAATTAATTTTGGGGGTATAGTTGTAAAGCACTAAAGCGGCTAGTAGTAATGTAAAGTCCACTCTCATTGCCTTTGACCATGGAAATTATAGTTTCGGAATATCGATTCCCACTTTTCAGCAATTTTGTATGTTTTATTAATATTAATATAATATATGTCACAATTATCAACTCAAATAAAAGGAAGTCGACACAAGATTTTTTTTTTTTTACGTAAAACTTAATTCGGAGGAGAATCACATACATAGGTCGTATGTCAATTTGCTACGATCGAATAAATACAATTAAGGCGGAATAGAGTGTATGAAGGTGTATCACACGTTCGGGTATAATCTCTAATCTCAAATGTATAAGTAGACTCGTCGAGGTGAAAAGTCTCTTTCGACCTAGTCCCTTCGCCATGATCACCACAAGACCCAAATTTTAAAAAAAATTCAAGCTTCGGAACATGTACTTGAGCTTTGAAAACGAATTCGGGTCATGGTCTGTATTAAATATAGTCATATATATTTATATACTAGCATTACCTTCTTCTATATTCATATATTATGATTATGAACATAATTTAAAATTGCCAAATTTTATGTATTAATATTATATTATATATGTCTATGTGCGTGTTAGGAGCCAAGATTCACTCTTCTTTTTTTTAAAATGTTTTATAATTTAAAATAGTCTCAACTATGAGCTTTCTTTAAATTATATGTCCATGCAGCATGCACTATAATAGGGTTATAACTTATATATATGACTATATTTTATGTTGCCAAAAAAACTATGTTACGAATTAAGTTGAGACCCGAATAAAATTTGAAAAAATATAAACTTGGCGGGCAATGCCCCCAGTGTCCGCCCCCGGATACAACATCTAGGTGATTATAAACGGCTAAATTATTTGCTCGCTGTATTGTTCATTAAATTGAAGTCATTTTAGTTTCTTTCTGACCACGTAATACACACAATATATATGTCACTCTCATTATTATAAGGTGTATATATGTGTGTGTGTGTGTATTGTACTAAGTTGTGTATTATTGAGGCATGAATCATACTTGCTCAAAATGTGATCCATGTAGCTCCACACAGGCTTCGCAAATAAGATATTCCTCATTATTTTTCCTATAATACATTCAATGTCTTACTCTTGTTATTTTAATTTAGATCATTATTATAAATTACATATATATATGTATGTATGTATATAATATACACGTACATGATATGTAAGTAAAAACACGTAAAATCCAGGTCGTTGCCAACCCAAACCAGCAAGGCCATTGCGCACAAATTATAATTGTAGATACATTTGCATGCTTTCATTGGAACTCGTGAAAATTTATTAAATATCTTTTTCTATCATCAACCCTATTTTTAATACCAGGAACATTGCCTCGTAAATTCAAACACATGTTGTGAAAACTCATTGTTGACCATATATATATCATTAATCATTCTAGGATCATAAATCATAGTTACATTATTATGGACAACAGAGATTACTAATTCAACTTCGGTTATAAATACATTTATTATTATTATATATGTAGTTTCTTGTTTCTAGTTTTCAGTGATCAAATATTATTAATGATTTACATGAGCAACAAGTTGGCAATTCAACTTTGATAAAAAAATGAAAATAATAAGAAGTTATTAAGATCAACTTACTATGGTAATAATATAATAGATAGACAAATCTACTCGAGACATGCTACACTACAAGAAAATCAAACTTATAACTATCTACGACATGTCGATGAATGTAGCGTATAGTCGTTGAGTATATATGTTACCTTCAGTGACGAGAATACCGTCTCTATAACTAATATTTATTTAAAGGGTATATGATTGATATTATTGGTACGTAACGGACTTTGGCTAGTTTTCCACCAAGTTTATAACGGAAGGGTCATTATCGCTATTTCTCTATCTAATGGAACGGTCGTTTCCACATATATCCCTCCTAACCTAAGGGTCATCTATAAAATATGCTAATTAACTCTTATAAATATGATATTGCCTTTTTTTTTATATATGTTCTGATGAGATCAACATTCCTCACTGTGTGTGTATATATATATATATCCCTTATACAGTATATATATATATATATTTAAAACATTAATTGTTAACATAGAGAAGTACTAAATTGTATACTTGGTTGAAAGTTGGGATCATCAAGAGCTTGGACTCTTCATAATTAGTCCATGAATTATGTCAAATGCTAAGCAATTAAAGTCCATTCTAATAACTTATTTATATTTGTAGATTATTTATAAATATATTTACCCTTGACTACACAATATGTAGGTCATTTTTCATGTCAAAACTTTTACTGATATGATCACGCATGGCTTTGCATTTTTTAGCCGGGTTAACCATCAACAAATTTAATTTGACTACAAAAAATAAAGACTTATATAAAGATATATAGTTATATATCATGTTTGAAAAATAAAATAATTATATAATATTAGACATTTTGTACAATATATATTTCGGAATCATAAAAAAATAGGGTTTCATGCCTTCTCTACATAGCTTTTTTTTTTTTTTTTAAGGATTCTCTACATAGCTGTTTTGACATACATATATATATATATATATTATTTTCTTATACTATATGCAATTCATGAGGCTATGAATTAAATTAAAAGTTCATAGTACAAAACATGGAGAGAGAATCCTCCATGAGGGACACTTAAAAACTGTAGTTGATCTGAGTTTCGGCCACACTTCTTATAGTTGAATCCTCCGTTGTAATATTTCCAACCACAGATATAGAGAGAGAATGAGGTAGAAAATGCGTTGGTTCGTCTGGGTGCTGAAGCAGAGAAAATATATTCACAAGATCTAATAAGCTTTCTGAAAATATAAAAAGTTTGTTTAGGTTAAATAAAATGAACATTGCATATATTAAACAATATATTTTTTTTGTGCTAGTTCGTTCGTGGGTTTTTTGTTATTAAGTGATTTTAATATTTTGGATAATAAATCCCAAATAGTATCATGTATCTAAAGGTTTTTTTTTTTTCCGTCACATTTAATAAATTTGAGACGGAATCACTATGTGAGTATTCTTCGACTATTTGTAAAAAAAAAAATATCGTAAGATTTATATTGATATATCTATACAACTTTTTATACAAAGTCATTACATTTCCATATATGATATATATATTGTTTAATGTGCAAATATTATAATTTATTTTCGAAGGTCTTATATTGATAAAAGTTGTCAGTAGATTTTATAATATAAATTTCTTGATATTTAAATGTATTTTCCCATCAAATTACTCCATTTGTATATTAGGAGCCCCAAGCCTAAGTTTATCGGGGCTCTAGGCGAAGACTAATTTTGGGACTCCAATAAATGTATATTATTCATGGATGCAAATAAAATTAAATTGTCTTCGTATCCATAATTACACTATATATCACAATTATCGGAGCCCATCGTTTCAATAAACAAAGAATTATTGTAGGCCCACGCCTACCCTATCTGCCTCAGGGCCGGCCCTGGATATCGACTACTTTCCCGTCATGTAACCGCTCTATCTTCTGTTTTACCAGGAAGTTGGGATGCGTGCATATGTAGTAACTCCGTACATATTCGTTTCCTTTGACAAGCTTCTGGCCATATTTTCGCCAGTTATATCCGTCTTTCGACACTTTCTTCTCGAAGATAAAGTGCTTCCTTCCATACCAGATTGCTTGGGCGACGCCTTTCCTGCTTCACCCAATTGCAATCTATCCATTTTCTCGGTTTTGTTCAATGGAAGGTCACCTTTTTCGCCTGGTTGCGGCGTAGAAACCCCATTACTCGCGTTAACCTTCAATGCATGATTTTCAACACCGGCGTTCTGTCTATGCTGCAGTGTAGCCAAAGGGAGTTCATCTTTCACCGTTTCCCCAATTGGAACAATGTGTAAACAACTCTCAAAAGTTCATGACAAAAATAAAACTCATGGAAAGATCTCATGGAAATTCCATCACAAAAGCCAGCATCTTCAAGTGCGATAATGTTTCGATCCCTCGGCGTCGCTGTCGTCGGAGCAGCAATAGTTACCGGCATCTTTTTGCTCCGCAAAGAGTGAAATGAACTTCCATAACATTGTTGATTACCAAATTTTAACTTTCTTTCATACATCGTCTGACTTCTATATACAATTCCATACAGTTGGTTTTACTTTTACGATATTATATAAAGTTGTTTAATAATGTTTAGTGTTCTTATCAATGTTGATCTTTATTTTGTTATAGTTTTCAATCATTTGCTGGATATTAAAACCAAGCTTGTTTGACCTAGTGGTAAATTCACTACAATAAGACTCTTCTTGAGGTCTTGGGTTCAATCCCTTTGAGACGCAGAATAATGTTGGCCGATAGTGTAATCTTGGCCGATAGTGTCTGCGGCCAATAATGTTGGTTGTTTTTATCGTGACAATATATCTTGTAATACGAGTACATGTAATTTTGGCCAATAGTGTCACCCAATTCAATGTATATATATATATATATATATATATATATGTTGGCTAATATTAACATAAGTATCATTTTAATCAGCTTTAGTTAACTACTAATTAACGAGATTTAAATTCTAACCAATCCTGCACAATATTTTTCTTTCTAATTCATGTTTTATCTTTAGATTGGTAATGGACAAAAAAACGACACTAAAAGTCGAACAACCTGAAATGAAAAACGACATTTACGATCAGAAAAAAAAAACAACACTAAAGCGCAACGAACTGAAGAAAAAAAAAACGACAAAAAAGGAGAAACGGCAATAAAAGTAGGAGAATTTGAGCTCAGTGCAAGGAGAAGTCGTTTTGAAAAGGGGCTCACGGGGAGACCATGGTAAGTGATCACCTCTCCTGCCCTAATACGTCCAATGCTTCCCCGCATCATCGCAACAAAATTCAAAGCTTTCAGATTATGATTTATAATCTTGCTTAAAAATAGTAATTAATTTTTTATATTAAAGTGGTTCAAAAATGTATGTGGTGTTTTCAGGACCAAATGGCATTGAGAGAAGAACACAATCTTGTTTACTAAGTTGAGTTAGTCTTGATAATTACAATTTTACAAATAAAAATAGTAATACAAATTCTCTATTTCTGCTATTATTAAAAAAAAATGGACAAACAAAAAGTTTTAATTTTTTTTATTCGATTTTTGTTTTAAACATGGAGTAAAATACTATTTGTTCATTTATAGATATTTGTGTGCTATAAAATAGATTGAACAATTTTTTTTTCTTCTAATGAAAATTTAATATATGATAACTAATGAATAATTATTATTATTTATCACCACGATAAAGTTTCATTGCGCTTACATGCAGAATCTAAAAAGGTTTGTACTTATCTACTAATTTTCATGATATAAATTAATTGACGTAAAAACCTAATACATATTGTGTGTGTGCTCTTTTTTTATATATATAAATTGAGTGGAGCAATAAATACATTCTCTAAATAAAACGATAACATTAATAATCAAAACATTATAACATAATGTGGTCCCTCAAGCAGGTGCGGCTCGGAGAGAAGAGTGCCTTTTTTTTTACATGTCTGGAACAAGGGTCGAGACTCCCTTTAAACACAATAAACACATAAATTTAAAAACAATAAAGAACATACAAAAACAAAAGATAGACAACTTCAATACCCACGACATCGGTCAGGCAATAAATAATCAAAACTTTTGGGAACATCGGTCATGCAATACTAGAACAAATGAGCCATAGATGTTCATAAATTACCGAATAACTCTTTCAATACGAACAATTACTGCTATACATATTAGGTCTACGTAATTGCATCGCTCCTGTGATATCGTGTAGCTCTTGCAATAACCCTAAACCCTAAAGCCATGCTCACCATTGTTAACATGACAGACAATGCCACGAATACTGCGGGAAGAAAAATAAAATAAAAAGAATTAGTATATGTGAAGAAGAAGAAATCTATGGAAGACGAGAAACTAGAGCCGTCCCGACTCTTTTTGTGGCCTGTAATACGGTATTGCAGGAGCTATACGATATTACAAGAGCGATGTAATGACGTGTTTGAAGTGATCAAAGGATTGATTATGGTTTCTTTGTGGACACTTGATTCACGTGTTTCCTATTGAAGCTGTTTCTCTTATACAACAACAGATTCTTCGACTGGTGCTACCGCTAAATTGAACCACTGCCGTCACGGATGCCGAATTCGGTCAGGGAGCAGATGGGTTGTAAGGCGATGTATACACTCAAGCTCAGTATCAATATCTCAGAAAGCTTCTTCTACCTTGGATACACTCTTTCAAGGGTGTCAATAACCGACTATGGAACCTGGTTCAGCGCATCTCGCGGTTTGAAATTTTGGACTTGTAGAGGCTCCAGTTGATATCCATAATTTTTTTTGGGTCATTTTTAATTTAATTTTTTTTGGCCCAGGGATTGATCGGAGGAGACGCCACCGTGTCTGAAGATTGGAGGAGAGCCCAATGGAATTTGCATTCATAGTGAAAAGGAGCATAGTAAGTCATACATCTCATTCCTGGATAAAAAAAAATAATTGAACAGTAGCGAAATACAATAAAAGAAAAGAAAAACGCAATAAACATTAAGGGAATCAACAACATACATGTTTTACAGAGGTTGAAGTATAATTTCCTCAACATCGATCTGGTTTTAAAAGAACCGAACTCGAAATAGACTAAGAGACTTTGCGAACTTGAAACCCATAAAAGAATCGGCGAATCGAAAGAAAGTGTTCAAGAACGGCAAAAAAATGGAGAATCACCTGGAAATTATGTAAGCACTGAGGTTTATGTAACAGTAACGAACGGAGCCAAGTTCTGCAGAGATCGAAGAGCGATAATGCAGAGAGAAGACGAGCGAAGAGAGAAGACGAGCGAAGAGCGATTCTGCAGAGAGCGAAGAGAGAAGAAGAAGTCGAAAGAGTTTGGGAATCGCAGTGCGCGGGAAAAATGAACATATTATTAAAATCATATGTCGACGTTTGTGGTGGATTCTATGTCGTTTATGTCACAGCATGTCGTTTATGTCAGAGTCCTTTTTCTTTTATGGCTGTCGTTTATTTTTATTACCGTTGGAAGATAAAACCAACTTATATCTTTCCAACCAATTAATAAGAAAATTCAGCTCAATTCTTTCTCTTCCTTTTTCTCTCTCGATCGTCTTCTTCGTTGAGCTTTCGTAAAAAATATAATTAAAATTAAAATAAAGGATAAACACGGCATAAGTACTTTAATAATGGCTTAACATATATAAATATATATACATATATATAGGCAAAATTACTCCTACAAACTCTAAACAAATAGCTAATATTAATTGTGATTACAACTTTTTTTGAAAATAAAAACTATTTACAAAATATTAAAAACACACACACCAAAATTCCCTACTTAAAAATTATAGAAAGTAATTTAGGTAAATTAATATGTAAGTGATGAATCAGATTTCTACAATTTTGTAAGATGAGGGAAAAAAATAAGTAATTAATCAGTAAATATTAAAAGAAGAACCAATTGCACACACATATAATAAGATAGATAGTTACAATAATTGTAATGATAAAATACCATGTCCATGATAATTTGGATATCAAGGTTATTATTATTATTATTATTATTATTATTATTATTATTATTATTATTATTATTATTATTATTATTATATACACCATATCCATGCTTTTATATATATGTCCACTGTGACGGAATCAGGATTAAGAATCTAAAGGGGCCGACCGTGTTCCGAAAATGTAAAAGACAAATATACCAGTTTTTATTTTTACATGGTAGATTTGATCAAAATTTAAAAATTAGGGGGTATCTGGTGGTAACTTTATGCGAAGCGAACGACGGGTCATTTTTTGCTAAACTTTTACTACTTGCCATCATTTTTCCGATTTGCTCATCATGCTCGTCGTCACGCGGCATGCCCGTAAAATAAATAGAGCGAAACGGGTCATCGGCATTTAAAACTTCGTTACTTGTCACTCAAAACAAAATAAATAAATATATTATTATTATTATTATAAAGTTCTTTGAGTATCTAATATTGGGTATTTCGGATATTTTGATATACTAAAAACAGAAAATAATAATATAAAAAATAAATAAAAGTGACCCACAATCTGTCTTCCTCCACTTGCATTGCATTGCATACATAAAACCTAGCTTCCTGTAAACTCCAATTTCCTCAATTCCATGCCTTTTAGGCTAATGTACATAAAAAAGACTAATCACTTTTCTATATTAGAAATCTACAATGACAGACAATTAACATAATTTTTCTTTGCGACTTTGATATCTTGAGATACTGTTAATTTTTTGTTATTGTCTTAAAGATTTTAAGAATCTAAGATATTGTTCATATCTTTCTCTTGGATGTTTATCATGAAATGTGTTCTTTGAAAACCTTGAGCTCACAAAATGAATGATATATATGGGTTGTAAAAATCATGAGATGCTAATTATTCAAGCTAATAAAGAATTGTGGAGATTGAGGATATTCATTGTGACCTGATATTTTTCTAAACTATTTTGGATATGATTCTATTTTTCACAAAAAATATATGTATGTATGTGAAAACTCGAATATTTAGAGCATTTATGTTCTTTTATTAGGTGCTTCTCCTGAACATAAATGCTGGCTACGCCTCTGTGCGCACACACACACACATATATATATATATATATATATATATAAATATTCAACTCCTTGTTTTCAGTGAATATTGTTGTTTAAACTTTGCATGAAGCACAACTTGCCAATCATAATTTTTCGTGTGTTTACGCATCCACGTCTTTGAGGTCTCGTATAGATCTTTATTCTGATTTAGTGAATTTATCTTCGTCTATAACTTCTCCTTGGTTGGTTTTTGGCGACTTTAATGCGGTCAAAGGTGCACATGAAAAATTAGGGAGACCTCCAACTGTTAGCTCTTGCCACGATTTCAGAGTTTGCTCCGATGATTGTAACCTGGTTGATGTTCCTTTGATCGGAGCAAAATATACTTGGTGCAATGGCAGATCAAGAGATGAGAGGGTGGAATGCCTTCTCGACCGAGCAATGGTGAACGAACAATGCCAAGATTATTGGAGCTCGGTTTCGTGCTCGTCTTTGCCCCGTCATTACTCAGACCATAGCCCATTGATTATTAATTGTCGCCATGACCAACATAGTATTATTGCTCGATTTCGTTTTCAAGGAATGTGGCTTACTTTTCCAGATTTGCGAAATTTTATTGCGTCCAACTGGCTCGATACTCCGGGGGTGGCTCCTATGCAAGCTCTTGGTATCAAGCTCAAATCATTACGTAAAGCTTTGAAGATCTGGAATAGAGAGGTATTTGGTTATCTTGGAAAAAAGATTGTCGATGCGGAAGTTTCTTTAAAGGACACTCAGAACGAAATTGCTCGTGATGGTTTCTCTGAGTCTTTGTTTGCCAAAGAAATTTCAGCCCATTCCGAGTTGGATTTGGCTCTTAAGAAAAATGAGATATTTCTGAAAGAGAAAAGCAGAAATAATTGGTTGAAAGCCGGAGATCGGAATTCTTCTTTTTTCCACCGCTCGGCTTCAATCAGGAAATCAGGTATGTCAATCAACTCCCTTCGAATTAATGGTGTGCTTTCCGTGAACCAGGATGATATCTCTGCGCACATTGTTCGTTTTTATGAAGATATTTTTTGCCCAACCTCTCACTCTTCACAAAATATTGAGCTCGTAAAAAGTGTTATTCATGTATCCGTTGGTGATGTTGAGAACGATTTGCTCACAAAAACCCCTTCTTTTGACGAGATTCGCACTATAGTCTTTAACATGGATGGTAATAGTGCCCCAGGTCCAGATGGATTCAATGGCAAATTTTTTCAAGCATTTTGGGACATTGTCGGGACAGACGTCTGTCGGTGTGTGCAAAGTTTCTTTTTTAATGGGACAATTTCTACCGGGCTTAACTCAAGTTTAATGGTTCTCATCCCTAAAGTTAAAGAAGCCGTGTAAATTGACAACTTCAGACCAATTATTTTGAGCAACTTTTGCTTCAAAATAATTACAAAAATTATGGCAGACGGGCTTTCGACCATTGCGGCTGGTATAGTGTCTAAGAATCAATTTGGCTTTGTCAAGGGCCACAACATCTCTCACTGTATAGCGGCGGCTTCTGAAGGAATAAATGTGTTGGATAAAAAGCATTTTTGTGGTAATATGGCATTGAAGATCGATATTAGGAAAGCTTTTGATACTATCGATTGGGACTTCATTCTTGATGTTTTGGAAGCTTTCGGATTCTCTTTAAAGTTTAGGGACTGGATTCTTGAGATTTTCTCTTCGGCAAGAATATCCATCATGCTAAATGGTTCGGCCAAAGGTTATTTTAAATGCAAAAGAGGTGTTCGTCAAGGAGATCCTTTGTCACCTCTTCTATTTGTCATCGCTGAGGACTTCCTAAGCCGGCTTATTAGCAAATATGTGGAGGATAATAAATGGAAAGCTATAAGATACACTGGTAATACTCTTTTCACTTCTCATTTACTTTATGCGGATGACGTTCTATTATTTGGTGCAGCCACTAAAAGTAATGTGCGCTCAATCACTGAGGTTTTTGATATCTACTCTTCTCTTTCGGGTCAAGTTGTTAATTGGTCAAAATCTGGCGTTATTTTTAGCGATAAAGTATGCAACCATAGGAAGCTTAGCATTGTTAATTCGCTCAAGTTTAAACAAATTTCATTGCCGTTTCATTATCTCGGAGTTCCTTTATTTAAAGGTGCTCCAAGGAAAAAATGGTTGCAACCGGTGGCCGATAAAATCTTAAGCAAGTTTGCTAAATGGAAAGGATCATCCTTATCTCTGGCGGGTAGGATCACTCTTGTTAACTCGGTAGTTTAAAGTTCTTTTCTCCACTATTTCTCTATATATGCTTGGCCAAAAAGTCTTCTATCGAAGTTGGAAAAATCCGTGAGAAAATTTATTTGGTCGGGCTCAATTGATTGTAGAAAATTGGTAACTGTGCCTTGGGATATTTGTTGTCTTTCTATTTCAGATGGTGGCGTCGGTGTGAAAAATTTGAGTGCACTCAACAAAGCCATGCTTGGAAAGCTTTCTTGGCAATTCATAAGCTCAAGTTCTTTCCCGTTGAATCTAATGAAAAATCGAATCTTTAATGAGAATGGTTCATTGAGAACTAGCGCCATTTCATCTTCCATATGGCGATCGTTGAAACCTTGTTACTCTTCTGTTGTTAATAGTGTTGTTTGGTTGATAAATAAACAATCTAATAAGAACTTTTGGCTTGATAATTGGTTGTATCCTTGTGTTGCGGATAGAGAAAACATTCCTTTGCAAAATAGAATCAATCTCACAGCAAAAGTATCTGATTACCGAGTTGATGACAGTTGGAATTTGCCTTTGAACTTGGCGGCCACTCTCTCAGATGAAATCAAGAATTACATATTTATCGAGGAACCAGATGATGTGTGTGTCTGGAAACCCCATAATGATGGTAAGTTTTCGGTCAAATCCATGTATAATAAATTTTGCTCTAACCATAATTTGTTTCCTCAGTGGCAAAAGTTTTTATGGAAAGAATTTCTCCCGCCATCAAGGTCTATTACTTGTTGGAGAGCTTTCTTGGGTTTCCTCCCAACGGAACTAATTTTGCAGAAAAATGGATTCTCTTTAGCCTCTATGTGTCGTTTATGCCATAATCAGGTGGAAAACTCGGACCATATCTTTGTTCATTGCAATTTCGCTGGTTCGGTTTGGTCTGCTATTTCTGGTATTTTTCTAAAACCTGTTAATAGAGGAGGGTCCCTAGCCTTATTGCTCTGCGACGCCGCTTCAGTTAATCTAAACCCCCAGGTTTTTGCGCTTTGGAATACTGCTATTATTTCAACAATTTGGTTAATTTGGCGAACTAGAAATGCATGTATATTTGATGACGAGATCCCTAATATTCACACTTTTTTTAGACATGTTTGGCGACTTATTAAGGAAGCGAAATTTTTCAAGTTAGGGACGGGAAGTACTTTGGAGGATCTCAGAGTTTTGAAGATTTTCGGCATTGACATTCAACCTAGAGAATCTCCAAGAATCATTCCTGTTGTGTGGCGGTTCCCTCCTTCAACGTGGTTGAAATGTAACACGGACGACTCTTCTATGGGCACCCCGGGAGTGGCGGGAGCTGGAGGCATTTTCAGAACATGTCGTGGATTTCCTCATGGCTCGTTCTCTTTCCATATTGACTCCGCTTACGCGTATGAAGCTGAAGTGATGGCTGCAATATTTGCGGTGGAAAAGGCTATGGAATTTCACTGGGAAAACATATGGCTCGAGTGTGATTCTACATAAGTCGTTCAACTTTTTCAGAAGAAATCGAGTTCGGTTCCTTGGAAGTTACGGGCTCGCTGGTCCAAATGCATCCGATATGTGGATGTCATCAATTTTAGAGTTTCTCATATCTTCCGAGAAGGAAATAGAGTAGCCGACGCATTAGCTAGTTTTGGTGCTCAAAATTTGGGTCATCATTGGTGGCCTTCGCACCCAGATTTTTCTTCGCGTTTTGTAAACGATGACATTTGTTCGAGAGAGAACTTTAGGTTTCGATAGTTCTCTTCTCTTTTGGTTTCGTTTGTAATCCTTGATATTTTATTTATATTATTATGAGTCTCGGTTCTTACTTTGTGCTTTTTGGGTGCCAACCTAGTTGGGATTCAAATTCACTCAGCAAGATTTCGAGTCTCCATCTTTAACTAAAAAAAAATATCAATAATAACACAAAATAAATTATCGCAGAGCCAATATATACCTTTGTGTCTACTGTTCTTGCCATATATATATATATATATATATATATATATATATATATATATATATATATATATATATATATATATATATATATATATATATATATATATATATATATGCATTGAAGCTCTTCGTGTGAAGTTAAAGGAATTGGTTTTAAAAAAGAACCTGAGCTCTCGGATCGAAAAGAGTGAATAAAGGTTCCATGCATGATCATAAAATTTGTTTAGACACTTGATATTTTATAAATATATATAATATAATATAGTAATAGTTATTGTTTTATTAACAATATATAAAGCAGTAGATTTTTTTTTTTTGGGCTTTGTGTATATAGCATGTTCTAATTATAGTTTACACTAGGGGTGAAAATAAAACCCGAAAACTGGGTAAAAATCCGAATCCGAATCCGTATCCGGATTTAAAACCCGAATCCGAATCCGAATAAGGATTCCGGATCCGGGTACCCGGACCCGGTTTTAAAACCGGGTTCGGGTACCGGGTATTAAAATCATAGAAACCGGGTACCCGGTACCCGGTTTAATACCCGAATTTTTTAAAATTATTTTATTTTCCTTTAATTTTATTTAATTATTTTTATCTAATGTATATTTGACTTGTACTACTTTTTATTATTATTATCATATCATATGTTTACAATTGATGTTGATTATGCTAGATGCACGGAACGAAAAAATGAAGACGGAAACGAAGAAAAAACCGTGAGACTATGTTTTTTTATGCATTTTAATTTTAAGACAATTGATATATGTTTTTATTTATGAGACAATGTTTATTTTGAGATAATATATTAAAAAAAAAAACAAATACAAAAACAAACGGATCCGGGTATAAACCCGGATCCGGTTGAAAACCCGAATCCGTTTTCAAAACCGGGTACCGGGTATCAAAAATTAGATACCCGAAATTTGGGTACCCGGTTTTCGGGTACCGGGTATCATTTTTTTGATACCCGGTTTTCGAATCCGGGTACCGGGTACCTCTAAAAAACCGGGTACCCGACCCGGTTTCACCCCTAGTTTACACGAGATATATAACCCGCGCGTTGCTGCGGGGTGTTCAATTTTTTTTAATTGTGTTTTTTTAATATATTTTTTATATATGATTTTTTTTTTGTAATCAGAAATATTCCTTATTAAAAAAAATACTATTTACACTCGATAAAAGATTTCTTCGGTTTCGTTTTCCAAAAAGAAGTATTTCTCATAGACATGTTTATATATATGTATATATATATATATACAAACACACATGCAGATATACATACACATGTATCATTTCAATGAGAAGAGTTTGACATACATTTCAAACGTGCTATATAGCTTGTTTGACTGACTTCCATAGCTGCAAAATTAAATGCAGACAATTAATATTAAATTCTTCTAAACGTATTTGTAATTTTCATGTCTATAATTATAAGGACCAAAAAAACATATATGTAAGTTTAATGTCAAGAATTATGAGGACCAAAAGCTCCTCGAGGAAGTCTCAAAAGCGCTGCGATTTGTTGGACCGCAGCACCAACGATGAAGTCTCGTAGAGGAAGGATCCTCGAAGAAGTCTCGTTGAGGAATGCGCAACAAATATAATAAAAGGGTATAAGACGCTCGAGTAAGTGTGCTCGAGGATGTTGCTCGAGGTAGCTGCTCGACGGCGGTGGGTTTCGTGTCAAAGAAAGTCTCGTGGACATCAGGGGATAACTTGGCATCGAGGAAGGTTTGTCAAGGAATGCTCATCGAGGAGTGTTCGTGATGAATACCTAGCTGTGATTAGAGCTGCAACTCGCGACTCCAATCCCAGAATCGCGACGAGTCGCGATGGTTTGGGTGGAGTCGCGACGCATCGCGACGCGAGGCGTGGAGTCGCGACGAGTCGCGATTCCTGCGCGTCGTCGCGATGCGTCTGGTCGATCCGCGTGATGGGCGATCGACGGCTCTCGCTGAGCCACGTCAGCAATCCGTGGGAGGGGGAGAAAATGTGTTTCTTTGTGGCATTAATACTATGTTTTTACCCGAAATTAATTACTCAACCATAATTTTTACCCACTTTACTCGAATTCCAACCCAAAAATTTCAAATTTCAATATTTTTCACCCAACTTTATTCACCCACTTCACCCACCTCAATAATTATTCACCCACCCAACTCTCTTCTCAAATCCTATAAATACCACCTCTCCCACCCTCATTTCCTCACCAACAATCTTCCAACTCTCTCTCAAATTCTCTCAACTCTCTAAGTTTTTTCCCTCTAAAGCTCTCAAGTTCTCAAATTTCCCATTATGTCTCGAAGAAGCGGTGGTAGTTCCTGGGGTCGTAGGGCGGCTAGGGATTTGGTTCCTGATTTTAATGCCGGGGAGCAATCGCAACCTACGCCCGAGGGCTACATTCCCGTTGTAGAAACACTTCCCTCCCCACCAAATCCAAATTATCCGACGCACGTTCCGGCATCAATGGTCAACAGCAGCACGCTACGTCGATGTGGGGAGGCAGGAACCACCGATCCATTTTTTGAACTCTTGTTTCAAGGAGGACCCGCCGACGACCGTATGGAGGGCCCATCTCAACCGCCGGAGGAACCGCCTCAAAGACGCAATCTTGCCGAAGAGGAGGGCCCACACCATTCCTCTGTTGTTGGCTCGTACCACGATGGTTCTCCACTCTCGATCAACGAAACCGGCGAAGGCTCCGTCCAACGTCCTCGACGTGCTCGACGTCCGCGACCGGAAACGGGGTAATTATTTTAATTATTATTATTTTAATATTATTTTTATTATTATTATAATTATTTTAGAATAAATAATTAATTTGCCACGTCTCTTGAAAGTCTTAGTATGCTCTGTGGTTGCGGTTCCGACTGATCTTCCACATCAGAAACGAATTTCTTGAGATTTAATAATCATTTAATCTTATTAATTTAATTAAACTTTATATGGTTACTTAATAAGTTAAAAACCTTCCAATTTAATTTAATTATTTTATTTTAATTAATTAATTTGCCACGTCTCTTGAAAGTCTTAGTATGCTCTGTGGTTGCGGTTCCGACTGATCTTCCACATCAGAAACGAATTTCTTGAGATTTAATAATCATTTAATCATATTAATTTAATAAAACTTTAAATGGTTACTTAAATAAGTTAAAAAAATTAAAAAGGTAATTTGTATGTGTGATAATAATTATAAAGTTCTTATTGGATTACGCGGTGTCTTAGAAAGATTGGTTTTTAAATAAGGTTTGCTTTGCAATCTCCTCCAAGCTAGCCTGGGAACCTCGGGGAGTTCTGTCTAGAAAAGCTTGGGCCTAAAGCGAGATCATAGCATCCTTTCCAGTCGATCTGGCCGTGGAACCTCGGGGAGTTCCGTCCAAAAGAGTTTGATAATTATTTTCACACATAAGAAATACCATTTTAATTTTGTTAACTTTTTTATTTAACTTTTAATTAAATCAATATGATGAATAATAAACTTTATGACATTTAAATTTTTTATTTTCCTTTTGTTTTAATAGAGTTAATCCTCATGGCTTGGCGTGGGGACGGCCAAACACGGCCCCGGTGTGGAAATTTTTTCACGAAGATCGGCACATCAACGATCGAGGCGAGCGTGTTAAAAATGCCACATGCAAAAAGTGCGGGACAATTCTAGACGGAATCGGGGAGCGGGGAACCGGATACTTAAACCGACACGCTAATGTATGCTTCCCAACCGGGGAGCTCGATGATGTAAACACAGCACAGGTAAGTGCTCTTTCTGCTGTGAATTTACGGAAATGGACACTCGAATGGATTCTTTCTACGGGCGTTCCGCTGAGTTTTGTCGAAAATCCCAACCACACACGATATATGAAAAGGATTAATCCGTCGTACCAGCAGTTTTCCCGTACCACTTATACCGGGGACATGGAAACCGCTTATGATTTGCAAAAAAACCTTTTAGTCGATTTTTTCAAAATGTCTAACATAAACGTTGCTTTTACCACCGACTTGTGGAGCGGTCCAAGTTTAAATGATTACATGAGTTTGACCGCCCACTACGTCGACGATGAGTGGAATCCATGTCAACGACTTTTAAACTTATCGCCTTTCGAGTGTCGCCATACCGGAAAAAACATAGCCGAGAAATTATTTGAATTATTTGGTGATTGGGGTTTACAAAATCGTGTTATTTCAATTACCTTAGATAATGCCTCAAGCAACAACGCCGCGATTATGATCTTGGAAACAATGTTGCCCGCTTCTCCGTTTCGAAATATTTTACATCAATGGTGTGCTTGTCACATAATTAATTTAATTGCACGAACGGGCGAGGGACATATTGCACACCATGTTGAAAAATTACGCGGCATTGTTGATTAGATCCGGCATCCTCAAACCACCAATAGGTGGAGACGATTTTGTAAAGACCACAATCATAAAGCTAATAAGTTTGGTTTAGATAATAATACGCGATGGAACTCTACGTATTTAATGATTTCAGTTGTGTGTAGACAGAGGCTTCCATTGGACCATTTCCTCGGACAGGAACTCCCTCCGGAGGCGCGGATCACGGAGGCGGAATGGGCTACCGCGAAGAAATTCCTCGCTTTCCTCAAACCTTTTTATGCTGTTACTTTAAATTTTTCTAACCAAAATAAACCTTCTTTGAATCATGGTCTTTCGGGTCTTTATCAAATTTCGTGTACTTTCAAAGAATTCGAAAACGACCCTATTATTTCGCCGCTTATTGAGTCTATGGTTGCAAAATTCAAGTCGTATTGGGATCCACCCCCGTTTTCGTTTTGCTTCGGTGCTATTCTAGACCCTCATGTTTCGGATGCATATGGGCCAATGATGATAGCGATCGGAGAAAACATAGGGGTGGATTATCGTAATTATGTTAATGTTGTTAACGAAGCTTTTTATGAATTGTACAGTGAATACAACAAACGGTTCCCTCAATTCAACTCACAGGAGGAGCAAAGGGCAGTGATGGCAAGCCCAACCAAGACGGGATACGACTTCAGCCGGAGACTCAAGCAACGGGTTAGTCGCGGGGAATCCACTACGCCGTTGGCGGGCGACACGGACGGCCAACCGACAGAATTGAAGCGCTACTACGGCCTGCTATTCGACGAAGACTCCGACGAGTTCGATGTGATAAGGTGGTGGAAGATTCAACGGGACAGATTTCCGCTATTGGCAAGAATGGCGAGGGATATACTGTCCATCCCCATTTCCAGCGTTGCTTCGGAGAGCGTTTTTAGCACGGCTCAATATCTCATCAACGACCGGCGGGCGTCAACCACCAACACACACGTCGAGCAGATTGTGGTGTTGAATGATTTGTTGTTCAACCCCCCCGTGATTGCCGAACGCTCCGAGCCAAGCGATCTGGAGATAATGACGGAAAGATTCAACGCAATGTTCCCCGAGTAATGATGTGCTCTTTCCTCTCTTGGTTTTATGTCCCTAAGGAGGGTTTTACAAGAGAGGTTTTAGTGAGGCATCTTGTAATATTTACACTGAATATTTACAGCTCTCTTCCACCTTATTGTAATATTCACAATGAATAATACAACTTCTTTTTTTTAATATCTCGTCTTATCGTATTTAATTATATATTTGTTGATTAAATTTGTTCAAATTATTAATATGTTACAAATTAATATTTATTAACATATGTTACAAATTAAAAACGAACATATAAATCAAACTTATTAATATGTTACAAAATAATAATTATAACATATTTAAATATTAATTTTGAAATAAATTAATTACTATAAATAATAAAAATATGTAAATATAGTTTTTAAATTATTGATAAAGTTTGATGATAAAATTCGGGTAAAAACTATCTAAGTTTAACACTGGAAAAAACTAGATACATATGCCACAAAGTAGAAAAATCGAAGAACCCGTGCAATTTCTCGCCCCTGAAACCTTGGTCGCGATTTCTCGCGACGTCGCCAGTCGCGACCCGTCGCGACGCCCAAGCTCGCGATTTTGGCGACGTCCATCGCGACGAGTCGCGACGTCGCGTATCACACCTCTAGCTGTGATTTAACATCCCATGTTTCCAATGGATGTTATTAAAAGAATTATTTAATCTTATTAAAGCAAAACATGGGATGTTATTCCAACATAAATTAGTACACACTTTTTTTTTTCTGTAATCAAGAGAAATTTGATAGTTTTATCTTTTTTTACTCTGTATAATATTAAAAGAAATATAATATTTTTATTGAGCCATCAATTATTCATTCTTAGTAATAATTATATGACATTTATATGTAATTGGGTATATAAAAAGTCGTATTCGTGGTAGAAGTATCTCAGGTATATATACATATATACACACACATAAGTTCTTACATCCTTATTTTCAAAAAGAGTTACGTCTCCTCGAGGAAGTCTCAAAAGCGCTGCGATTTGTTGGACCGCAGCACCAATGATGAAGTCTCGTAGAGGAAGGATCCTCGAGAAAGTCTCGTCGACGAAGTCTCGTCTAGGAATGCGCAACAAATATAATAAAATGGTATAAAGACGCTCGAGTGAGTGTGCTCGAGGTAGCTGCTCTACGGCAGTGGGTGTCGTGTCAAAGAAAGTCTCGTTGACGTCGGCGGATAACTTGGCATCGAGGAAGGTTCGCCAAGGAATGCTCGTCGAGGAGGGTCCCTCGAGAAAGTCTCCTCGATGAAGTGTCGTCGACGAAGGCTTATCGATGGCGTCTTGTCGAGGAAGGCTCGTCCAGGGAGTATCATCGAGGCGGAATCGTTGAGGAGGGTTCGTAGAGACATTTATCAAGCAGTACGTGTGCGAGATTGTAAATCAAGAAATTCTCATACATTGAAACTGTAATGGAAAACCACAATTAAGTTTCAAATCGTCTGTTCTTAATACTATATTTTCTGGTTATTTCTAACTAATTTTACAACTCTAACTTGCTAGAAATATGAATACATCAATATTAATCACAGATCGAGCATAACCCAGAGGTAAGAATAAAAGCCTCCATCAGCAAAGAAACAGAGTGTACACGATATACACCTGCGTCGCCTTCGATCGATATAAAGGTTTGCAGTTGCAGAGACCAGTGAAGAGTTTCGGCTTCGATCGAAGTTCTTCAGGAGAGAGACAGACTTGGAGGAAGAAGAAAGTTTGAGCTTTCAGTGCATTTAACCGACTTACTTTTTGAGAGAGAGAGATGAGGACAGGAAAAGAAAAACTTAGAACCATCGAGAACGGAATGGGAAGTCACGACATTTGTCACTAAATGACTGGTCAATTTTTTACTAGTAGCGTCTACAGTATTAATGCACTCCCAATTAGTTAAGTAGGAAAATGTTCCGAACAAATTAATGAAAGGTTCCATGCATGATCATAAAATTTATTTAGACACTTGATATTTTATAAATATATATAATATAATATAGTAATAGTTATTGTTTTATTAACAATATATAAAGCAGTAGAATTTTTTATTTTTTTTGGGCTTTGTGTATATAGCATGTTCTAATTATAGTTTACGTGTTCGGAACAAATTAATGAAATAGATCAATAAGTCAATGGTTATTAACAAAGGGTGGAATCGCAATCGAGAATTGGCATTTGACATTTCTTTTTCCCTCATGATCTCAGTATTTGAATAGTTCAAATTTTGGTACCGCTTTCGGTTAGTGTAAAAAATGATTTTTTATTTTATTTTTCAGATTCGATACTGAGAAAAAAATTGAGCTTGATATCTAATTGAATCTATCAAAAACCGACGGCCCGAAACCTGCTAAGAAATTTCACTCATATGAACAAACTCCACCGGGTTATGAGTATGGCTTTGCAACATATTTGTCGCAATTTTTTTTTATGTTTTCGCGACAAACTAATCAGTGATTGAAATGATAAACCATGCAACGTAAAATTTATTATTTTATCTTTTTCTTTTTTAACATATTAATGTAATCTCTTACATAAAATAATTATAACGGGTTCTCAATAGAAATCAATTTCTGTAAATTAAGAAGTCCAGCTCCAGCGACTGGGCCTCTTTATCTATAAGCCCAATCGTTTTCTTACACCAGTTCAATAGGCCCATTTTATGCCACGTGGCCTGGTTTGCAACGACGTCGTTTCAAACTCTCTCTCTTGTATAAAGAGTTAAAGACTAAGAGGCTGTGTTTCGGTGACGAAGAAAGAAGCCATTGATGACCTCATCAATGGCGTCGCGACTCTCTCCCCCGCCGGTGCCGATGGAGCTTCACGCTGCCAACCGCCGCAAGCTCGTCTCTTCTCTCCGTCGCAACCTTTCTCTCTCTTCTCGCCCGCTTCAAGGCTTCGTCCTTCTCCAAGTAAATTACACCTATATAGATCAATATCTGTGTGTATTTGAGCTATTTGTGCGTTTTACACGAGTTTGAATTCTCATATATGTATGAATATCACAGGGAGGCGAAGAGAAAACGCGATACGACACTGATCATCTCGAGCTCTTTCGGTCTGTGAAATCCGAAATGATCACATTTCATACTTCGAATGTTCGATCATGATCAAGCTCTTACTACAATACTGTGATTGATCGTGATTTTCTTATTGCAGGCAAGAGAGCTACTTTGCTTACTTGTTTGGAGTGATTGAGCCAGGCTTCTATGGAGCTATAGTGAGTTCATCTTTGTTCTAAACTTATTGGAATTTCGCCTGATTTTGATTATAAATTATTATTATTATACAATGTGATTTAACTTTTCTGCTAGTAATCTTCGAAGTGGACTTATATATATATATATATCTACACATCTATATGAATAGTTTGTCTGATCATTACATCTATGTTGAACGATAACTAGCTGTTGAAGTCATGTATATACATGACGATTCTCTGCGTTTTAAACTTGTCGGTTTGTGATGCATGAAGAAGTTTCTTCTCCTTCTGTGTAGGACATTGCGTCGGGAAAATCGGTTCTCTTTGCACCGAGGTTACCTTCTGAATATGCTGTTTGGTTGGGAGAGATAAAATCACTAACACACTTCAAGGTGATTGAACACTTAATATATATTTACGATGAGTATTCGATATTTGTTTCTTCATTTGTGTAATTTATTTTTTTCTTTTCTTTCAGGAAAGATATATGGTCGACATAGTATGCTACACAGATGAGATAGCCAAGTTTTTACTGGATGCATCTCAGGAGTCTGGTAAACCTCAATTGTTTCTTTTGCACGGGTTGAACACTGATAGCGATAATTATTCCAACCCAGCTGAATTTCAGGTTTGTCAATCTCATACATTCCGATACTAACCTATGCTTATCCATTATCCATGTATTACATTCAATATGTACTTTCTTCTGCTTTTCAGGGTATTGACAAGTTTGAAATCGATACAACCACCTTGCATCCTATTTTAACCGAGTGCCGCGTAATTAAATCGGACCTGGAGATCTCTGTCATCCAGTTTGCTAACGACATAAGCTCTGAGGCTCACGTGGAGGTGATTTTTTAATTTTTAATTCGAATTTGATTGAAAACGTTTACGTGATTACATTTTTCGTAATCGAAAAACTATACGGATCAGGTCATGAGGAATACTAAGGTGGGCATGAAAGAGTATCAACTTGAAAGCATGTTTCTTCACCACACCTATATGTACGGGGGCTGTCGATTTTGCTCATATACTTGCATTTGCGCTACTGGTGATAACAGGTACGCCTATTTCTTTTCCCGAATATTTTACTTTCCCGAACTATAATTGTCCTCTCTTCAAGTATATTGCGACTGCATTGCACTGGATTAATGCCTGATCTCATGAATCTTTTGTTTATAATGCAGTGCTGTTCTACATTATGGGCATTCAGCAGCTCCGAATGACAGGGTACATTTACTGAATTGCCCTTACGTCATCAGATTGATTGAAAAAGTTTTTCTTCTTCAAGAACCCTTTTGAATTTTTTTGAATGTATTTGTTTTGTGTAGACTTTTGAAGATGGAGATATGGCTCTGCTTGATATGGGAGCTGAATACAACTTCTATGCTTCTGATATTACTTGTTCTTTCCCTGTGAGTATATAAATAACGGTCTCTAATGGAATATTGCATTGTGTTCACGTCTCTACGATTTTCCTTGTTTTATTCTAAAAAATTCTCTTTGTGCAGGTTAATGGAAAGTTTACCTCGGATCAGGCGCTTATATATAATGTAAGTGCTTAGCTACACATTTCCTATGTTTACAATATTGAATATTTTGGCATTATTACGATGAGCCATTCTTTACAGGCTGTCCTTGATGCTCATGATGCAGTCATAGCTACTATGAAGCCCGGGATTAAATGGACTGATATGCACAAGTATGTCCTATTTACGCTAAAAATTCCAGTCTCTTTGTTTTGATATACTTCACAAACGCCGAATAGTTTTAATTATATAATTGTTTGAGTTGCAGATTAGCAGAAAAGATTATTCTCGAGTCATTAGTGAGAGGCGGTGTTCTCGTTGGGTACATCACTTATCCAAACTATTCACATGGCTACAAGCTATTTTTTAATTTTATTTTATAAATCCTATATTGTATTGTTCAATTTCTTTCATCGCCAATGTATATAATAGAGTTCAATATTATGTATCTATGATGCGATAACAATTTTAGCTCAAAAATGACAAAATACCCTTAAAAGTAAGAACGCGTATGATTCAGATTCAGTTAAAATGAGATATCGAGATTTTGAGTAGAAAATGTAGGATCAGAGGTTATTTACGCCCCGCTCACCAGATTAAGGGGCATTTATGCACAAACTAATTGGTCAATGTTTTTCACTGTTCTACCAGCGATGTGGATGATATGATGGTTGTTCGTCTCGGAGCTGTTTTCATGCCTCACGGTTTAGGGCATTTACTTGGCCTTGATACGCATGACCCTGGCGGTTACCCAAAGGTATGTTTTATTTTTTATCATCTTATTTTGAGTGATTTTTCCGCTCCTGTTTTTGTTTTATATGTATATTTAGTTTGTAGAGTTGGAATCCTAACTAGAAAATAATTTGTTTACGCGTCGATTATTTTTGTAATTATCAGCAACATCCTAGACTAGAATGTGGAGTGAATAAATTCAGAAGTTCACACATATATTTTGTGTCTAAAGATCTAAGCAGCATCTAATCATTGAAAAATATTGGATCTTATGTGCACAGGGAGTGGAGAGGCCGAGCAAACCGGGATTGAAGTCTCTACGTACAGCTAGAGCGCTCCAAGATGGAATGGTCTGTAAAGATCATCACTCGATAACACAATTTTTTTAAAACCATAATTTAAATTGGTTCTTTTTCCAGGTGATTACCGTGGAGCCTGGTTGCTACTTCATTGACGCTTTACTAATCCCTGCCATGGAAGCCTCGGGAACTTCGAGGTTCTTCAATCCCGAAGCGGTTGCTCGATTCAAAAGCTTCGGTGGAGTTCGAATTGAAAGTGATGTGGTAATTATTTCACAAGCTCTGGCAGATTTTACGATGCTTGAATATAAAAAAATTGTCCAAATTTTTACTTCCAAACTAAAATACATGTCAAATTGTTTATTCGAATCTAAAACTCGATTTTTTTTTTTCCCCAATTTCCGGTAAACCGGTTTGCAGCAATTTTCTCCCCCGATCATTTCGCTTTTAAGCTTTGTAGTGTTATATTCATCATTTATTATTCACGGCCTTCTGTTTATTGATCTGTAGCATGTGACTTCTAATGGCTGCACGAATATGACGAACTGCCCTCGTCAAATCCCGGATGTTGAAGCCGTAATGGCGGGTGCCACTTGGCCCCACAAGATGTCTCTGACATCAGCAATAAACGGCGAAAAGAGCAAGTTTTAGGAGGATTCTAGTACGAGCCTGTGTCATGTAATATGAGGTTCTTTCGGAATAAGGCGCCAAACAAAAAATTTGGCCAAGGGATCTGGATTTTCGTTATCACTTGTGTGGGTTATCTGAGTTATGTTTAACGGAATTCGTATGCCCGTGAGTAATGATTTCCTTCCGGCTACCGTCGGGTCGGACTAATAATGATTGAAAAAGAATGTCCTACAGCGGGATAAGAGTTCGTATAAATATATATCTTCGATGTTTTTCTTGCCGAACGTTCTCTTGGGATAAGAGTTCGTATAAATATATACCTGTTTTGATTTTTACATGGTAGATTTTAATCAATTTAAAAAATAATAGGAGGAATCTGGTGGGAACATTGGCCAACAGAATCGTCTTCCATAATGCGAACGAAGCCATAATTGGTATAGGTATTTAAACTTTGATCGATTGAATCGGCACGAGAATAAAGTAAAAAAATAAGGGTAAATTGCGGCAATAATTCACAATCTTTGGTCAACAGGGGTTTTAAGTCCCCATTTTTTGATAGTGTTGACAAAAATGCACAACCTGCGTTGACCGTGAAATTTGTTGGTCCTTCTGGTAAGGACGTTAACTGTGCTCATGTGGATCGTATTATTATCAAATGGATAGTCATTTGGGCAGGAGATGACAAGTTTAACATTAATTAACATAACATAAACTACGGTATATACCGTAATTTACCCTATTAGGTTATGCTAATTAATGTTACACTTGGCACCTCTTGTCCAGTTTGCTATCCATTTGGCAATAACATGATGTCACATTAGCATAAGTTAACATCATTAACAAAAGGACCATCGAATTTCACGGTCAATGTACGTTGTGCATTTTTGCCAACACTTTATAAGATTGAGGACCTAAAACCCTTGTTGACTAATGATTGTGCATTATTGCCGCAATTTACCCAAAAAATAACACTAAAGTATTTAAGGTCAACAAATATTAAGTGATGTATTTTTTCGTCCAATTTTTTTGACGGCCGTTGGTCAATTTTGTGCATAGTGCTATTAAATTATACTTAAAGTTAAAATACACATTAATCTGCTTATTTGAATTCGCCGAAAAAAATTAAAACGAAAAAAAATGTATTGCCAAATACATGTTGAGTTCGAGTATTTTTGCCGTTAATTTAGTTCACTTCGGGTTCATAGTATTCAATAATATTCATGTACTTTTGAGGTGATTATCCGTTAATTAAACATTGACTACTTGCCACCAAAATAAAATTTATTTGATTTAGGCGATTAGATTATCATAAAGTATGTAATGGGGTGGGTATTTGGGATATGCTAAAAATAGAAAATAATAATATAAAAACAGAGTGACCCACAGTCTTGCGCATACATAAACCCTAACTTCCTGTAAACCCTAATTCCTCAAATTCTATTCTATGCCTCGCCGAAACAATCAAGCTTCAATGTCGCCCCACGAGAGCACCAAGATCCGCTTCCATGACGACGACGAGCCTCTCGCCGCGGAGAGCTCCAACCTCGACGACTCCATGTCCGACCACGACGTCATGTTCGTCGACTCCGACGACAAGACCAGCGCCGATTACTACTTCGATTCCTACTCCCACTTCGGTATGTTGATCGAAGTTCCTCTTTTTACTGTTTCTGTTTGGTTTTGAATTGCTTTCTCTGATTCGTCTTGTTCTGCTTCCTTTGATTTTTGTAGGTATTCATGAAGTAAGTTGCAACATTCAGCATTCGACCTCAGAAGAATATATATATATATATATATATATATATATATATATATATATATATATATCTATCTAGTAAATTCTTATGGTGGTTGTTCTTGTGTATGGCAGGAAATGTTGAAGGATGTTGTGAGAACCAAGTCGTATCAGAATGTTATGTATCAAAACAAGTTTCTTTTCAAGGACAAGGTCGTCCTCGACGTAGGAGCCGGGACGGGAATCTTGTCCCTCTTTTGCGCCAAAGCCGGGGCAAAACACGTTTATGCGGTATGTTAATACATTAATTAATCGATTTTGTATTATGTAATTTGATTGTTTGTGAAGTTTTCTTACAATATAAGATTTTGATATTCTTGTAGGTGGAGTGCTCGGCTATGGCTGATATGGCGAAGCAAATCGTTGAAGACAATGGGTTTTCGAATGGTAATGATTTGTTTGCTTTTCAGTAATATTCCCGTGTTATTTTGTTTTTGCTTTGATCATTTTTGTGTTCGGGTTTGTTGCAGTTGTGACGGTTTTGAAGGGGAAGATTGAAGAGCTTGAGCTCCCGGTTCCGAAAGTAGACATAATTATATCGGAGTGGATGGGATACTTCTTGCTGTTCGAGAACATGTTAAATACGGTCTTGTACGCTCGTGATAAATGGCTCGTGAGTTCTAGAACTTAAAATATATATTTTTTTGGTTAACTTATAAATTAGCTAAATATCTAATGTTTACGACGATGATAGGTCGACGATGGACTTGTGTTACCGGACAAAGCCTCTCTTTATTTGACGGCCATTGAGGACGCGGAATACAAAGAGGACAAGATCGAATGTAAGCTTCATAGAATCTCAAGATTCGATTTGCTATCATCATTGTGCTCGTTTTTCGTTCTTACTAGGTATTTCACTTCACAGTTTGGAACAACGTTTACGGATTTGACATGAGCTGCATCAAGAAGCAAGCCATGACAGAGCCGCTTGTGGACGTAGTGGACCAAAATCAAATCGTTACAAATTGCCAGCTTCTTAAGGTAACGTAAATTAGTTTTATATCTTTTGGAAATTGTGGATTTATGACAAAACTTAGTTTATTAAATTGATTTGTTTTCTCGATTCAGACAATGGATATCTCTAAAATGACATCTGGGGACGCTTCTTTCACCGCGCCCTTCAAACTTGTGGCCGAACGTGATGATTACATTCATGCCCTTGTGGCATACTTTGATGTGTCGTTCACCAAGTGCCATAAATTGCAAGGCTTCTCAACTGGTTAGTACCTATGTTCGTGTTTGATGTCATATTTTTTAGTATTAGGTAGTAATGATGCCCCTGAACTTTTGGAGACGGAGAAGTTCACCCCCTGATCTGTGATTTGTGACAGCAATAACCTCTGTACTTTGAAAATATAGCAGATCACCCTCCTCATCTGTTTCAAGATAATGAAAATGTTGAACATGTTATTTAGTCGAGTTGAGGGTTGTTTTGGTAATTTTCCGACACGTTGCTATAAGTTCAAAGTTTAAGAGTTCCTTAAGGGTATTTTTGTCCGAGTTTAAAGTTCAGGAGTCGGTACTCCCAGTTACTCAATATTTTTGTGTTTTTTTTTTCTTGACAACTTGAAACGTTTTTGCAGGTCCGAGATCACGAGCCACACATTGGAAGCAAACCGTCCTTTATCTCGAAGAAGTGCTAACGATTTGCCAAGGAGAATCGATAGTTGGACAATTGACCGTTGCTCAGAACAAAAAGAATCCGCGTGACGTTGATATTCTCCTCAAATATACATTCAACGGAAAGAGGGGCAACCCAACGTCCCGAGTTCAACAGTACAAAATGCGTTGAGTTTGTGAGTTAAAGCAGTCAAATGTGAGCTATTTGTTATTGATTTTCCCTCAAGGGTGGTGATTTTGATTGCTCATTTATTATAAATTTCAAGTGTAATGCTGAAAATTTTGAATTATTTAATGATTTATTTTATTTTCTCAAGCAATGTCGCCTTCAATTATTTAATTCAACATGTGAGTTCTATATTTAGTATATGTATGGATCGTAACTTAGTTGGACATTAAGCTAGTGCCGTGATCATGTCTCGTGTACGGTTGGAGTGAAAAACGACATGTTCTTAGCAACGTAAAGTCGCAGTAGACAAAATTTTCATCTCAGAGTCATGAATATGAGAAAAACGACATTAAAATAAGCTTATTATTACCCCTAAATTTGCAAGGTTTTACTTCTGAAGACTTAACATTGGATATGAAAAACGACATATTTTTTACAAATGTAAATGAAATCAAAACATGAACACAAATTAAACATTTGGCATGCAAAACAACATGTTTTTTACTGGCTTAAATTTGCGTTACACGAAAGTTAATACACGAGGAGATTTTTGTTTACGAAATTCACTAAATACCGTTTGAATTTAATCCACATTCTGCTATGAAAACCTGATAAACATCGATGCAAAAACAGTGATTAAGAGCTCAACCTTTTGGTACAAAAGAGGAAATAAGTATGATTTTCTAAAGATCTTGCTTCTTTCCCTTCGATTTTGTGATCGGTTTACTATTCCACCATTGCTGAATCTGACGAGAGACCTTGTTCGCGTGTTGCTTTACCGTCTCGCTCGACTTTTTGATTCCCTTGACGATCTTCTGTTTCCAGTCGCCCTTCAACTTCTCTTTTTCTCTCAAAACTTTTCCCTATAAAGTTCCAATTTTCCAAATGTCGATGAAAAAAAAGTCTTGCGTTTAGTGATGGTTTAGGACGATAAAAGTCTGATTATTTACCATTTTGGAGGGAAAACTTGTCTCGTCGTCTTCATCATCATCATCATCATCTTCGTCTTCGCCACCGAAATTCTTCATGTTCATCAGATCATCTCTCGAATACATCTTCATGTTCGGCGCTCCCGGCATACCCTGAAAGATTAAGCGTTTTAGCCGAAAAGTGTTAATTAAATAATAAGATATGATAGAAATGGAAGAATGATTACCTCCATAGATTTCAACATCTTCTCCATTTCGGCTTCCTTAGCGGGCTTGGCTAAAAACGGTTCTCCAGGAATCCTATTCTGAATTAGCAGATGAAACGATAACGATAAGATAATATTCGACCGAGACAAAATCGCAAGAACGGAATTTAATTAAAACTTAATATTACCTTTGGAACAGGTGGCGGCTTCTTACTGCACGATTTAGAAAGATCCTTACAGAGATAATTAATCAACGAGTCTGCTTCGGGCTGCGAGCTATATAAATACTCGGCCACGTCGGTATCGGAATATCCCATAACCTGCAACATTGTCACGCAAAGTACAATCACATTCGGTTTCCAAGCCAAAATCAGAGATCCCCGCAAACAAACGAAGCGGAAAGTTGACCTCTTGACAAGCTCGCTCGATCGTCTTGCATTCCGAGTTGCATTGCCCTTCCGTGCCTTGTTCTACCAACTGAAAAAACGCAATCAAATCCTCAAATCAATATGCCATTCTTCAATTGGTCATACAATTTTCGTCGTTAATTCTTAACACAAAGCTTGGAGTTCAAAAAATTCATAACAATCCAGATCGAACTGAATTACCTCCAATCGATCGCCTTTCTCAACAATATCAATCTGCAAAATCCAATCCGCTTCAGCTTTCTTCAAATTGCAGACATTCTCCGCGATCTCGATGATCTCGTACTCCGAGATCTACCAACAAAGCCAAAGTCCAGAATCAAAACTTAAATCAGAGAAAAACCTAAGAAGAAGAAGAAGATTGAGCAGACCTTCTTGGGAGCGATTTGAGCTCGCTTGTGCTGGACCTGGGTGTGGAGCTGCGAAGCGAGCTTTTGGCAGACCTGGCATTGGATGAAGGGAACGTCTTCTCTTCTGGCGACACTCTCTGCCTTCTTCGCACACTCCATGCCTGGAGTGAACGCTAATACCACCAGAACTACCACTGAAGCTACTGCCACCATGGCCTTCGATTTCGCCATTCAACTCCCTCACCAAGTGAATATACAGAACAGAATGAGATTATATATATATAACTGATTTGAAGTATATATTTTGGGTTTCAACAAGCTTTGACTGTGTTTGGGTTAAGGTTAAAAATATCGTTTTTGCCGATAAATCGGTTGCCGTTTTCGAGGATTATCGATGGATTTTCGAGGATTATCAACAGAAAACTACTAAAACTGTAGCTTATCATTACCGACACTTATCGAGAATTATCGACGGATTATCTACACTTATCGGGGATTATCGATGAAAAACCACAAACAGTTTCAAGAATATATTTACTAAGTTTACATATGTAAATAAAATATAGTGTCACTCTCACATATGTAAATAGTCAAATAAAATCATGTCGCACTCAAATATATGTAAATAAAATCATGTCATTCTCAAACATAAGAAAACAGAAAATAAAATAGACATAATTAACTATTTGGATTTGTGGATAATCAAGATTAAAAGATACTACATAAATTGATAATATACATAATTAACTATTTGGCTTTGTGGAGAAGTCTCACATTGAGCAAATATAAATGATAAAAAATACACATTTGTTTGAATTTGGAAAGTCCCACATGGAACAAATACAAAGAAAACAATAACGTTGTTAGTATATAAATAGCAATCTCCATTTCCAAATCCAAGCAACCCAAACTATCTATTTTGATATTTGGCTAGTACGCCATGCTAAGTTAATTTTTTTCTTGAAAAATACATTTTTTTTTGCATTTAAGGCACTTTTGCCGAAAATTGTTAAAAAATGCAAAAAAAATAAAATTAAAAGTTCCTAATTTGTTGTTATTTTTGCACTGTTTTTACGGATAATTGATTAACATGGAATATTTGTCGATGACTATTGGCAAGACGGATAATCGACGTTTATCGAGGATAATCGAGAAAAATTCGAACCTTCACTTTAAACTTTAAAGGAAGACTGTACATTTGATTAATTTTTATTATTAATAGAATAATTGTCAGTGATGCCCCTGAGTTTTGCAAGACGGTGAAGCATGGCCCTTATACTTTTAGAAAATAGTATAATGTCCCAAGGATGTAAAAGGTGACGAAGTAAATGTTAAAATCTGTGTTACATTACGTATGATTTATTTTAGAGTCAATTAATTACTCAACGGGATCAATATTAGTTGATATAGAACTCTAGTCAAGCAATCCCTAAGTTTAGTTATTAAAAATCATAAAGGTAAGAATAGTACAAGATTCGAGTAGAAAAGAAAAGAACATTAATGAAAATGCTATCAAACGACTTGTAGGGTTGTTTTTGAAAAACATTAAATTTCAAAGAATAAATGCACCAAAGAGAAAGGTTTAGGGATCATTTGCACAAATACTCTTATTAATAATGTATTATACTGCCGCTACGTGGTTCCTTGAATTTGATTGGTTGAGCAGGAGAGTCGTGCTGTGGGTCCCAGGTTTTCAACCAATCAGGAGTCAGAAAACACGTAATAGAAGAATAAAACGACAACTAAAGATACGATTGTAAAAACGAAACGACAACAAAAATCACACTGAAATAGGAAAAAACGACAACTAAATAAAATTATGATGCAAGAATCGAAGAAAAAGCAGAAAAATAAAAGGGTTAATTGCGGCAATAATGCACAACCTTTGGTCAACAGGGGTTTTAGGTCCCCAACCTTTCAAAGTGTGGGCAAAAATACACAACGTTTGTTGAATGTAAAATCTGTTAGTCCTTCCGTTAGAAATGTTAAATTCTGCTGATGTGGCATTGTTAAACTGTCAAATGGACTGTCAACTTGTAATATTAATTACATAACCTAATTAATAAGAATAAATTAAATCATATTTTAATTATGATTCAAAAAATAAATTAAAACTTTAAATTAACTAGCAATACTTATATAACGCGTAGTTCCTATTTTTAAACTCGTGCTTCAATATTATTCACATCTTTACTATGTCGTTTTTTAAATTACAGTTGTTTTTAATAATCGGTCGTTTTTTCAAAATTTTAGTCGTTTCTAATAAACTGTCGTTATGTAATCTTTGCAATTTTTAGTTGTGTTTAATCATCCGTCGTTTTTCAAAATTTTAGTCATGTTCGACGAAGAGTCTGTTAGATTTTTGGGGGGAGTAAAAAAAATTTATTTAATTTAAAGTATTAATTTTTTTTAATCATAATTAAAATTTGATTTAATTTATTCTTATTAATTAAGTTATGTAATTAATATTACAAGTTGGCAGTCCATTTGGCATTTTAACGATGCCACATCAGCAGAATTTAACATCCCTAACGGAAGGACCAACGGATTTTACATTCAACAAACGTTGTGTATTTTTTCCCACACTTTGAAAGGTTGGGGACCTGAAACCCCTGTTGACCAAAGGTTGTGCATTATTGCCGCAATTAACCCTAAAATTATTAAGAGTTTCTCACTGTATCGCTTGCAAAGCTTATATTCTTGTATTTTTTATTTATTTATAAAAAATTGGCGTTTGTGATTAGATTCGAGACACGCGGAGTGTCCGGTTTTTCATTCTTCGAGTTATTCTTGTTCTTCGGGCAATCTTAGTTAGATTGCCCGGTGAACAACACATTGTATATATTAAAACTGTCGTTTACTAAACAAAAGAGAACATTCATGTCGTTTCGTGTGTAGCATAAAATTCAGTCGTTTTTCAATGGTGGATTATCAAAACTGTTGCTAAAAAGCATCTAACAACTCTCATTGCTCATAATAATAATAAAATTCAGGAGTGTATTACACAATTCAATTAACGTCGGAAATAACTTCGTTTCATTCACTTTGGTCTGAATCGTCGTCGTCGTCAGGGAGTGAATTCTGAGCCGGTGCTTCAGAATCGCAAACGGTCTCGTATTTGAGAAACTTTATTCCTTTCTTCTTCGCAGCACTTTTCGGTTTCTTCCGTTTCTTCGTCTTCTCGTCCGCCGACTTCATCGACTGCGCAGCTGATAGAAATGCAGCGTTCACGGCATCATTTACGTTTTCGCCCTCGTCATCCTCGTCTTCTGCGTTGACTTCTTCTCCTTTGGTATCCACGTAAAATAGATCTTCGTCCACTTTCATATCTTCTACTTGTGATTCGGTTCTCTTGAATTCCGCCATGGAAGTCTCCTGAATTTTTTCGGCATGAGTTCTCAAGTAGCTATCGTCGAACACGCTGATTCCTTTCCTCTCAAGTTTCACAAGCCATTCTGGAGAGAGACATCATTAGTGGATTTACATATAATTTAGCTAATAACACTAATCGTAATTAAAAAATCAATAATTTAGCTAATACTAGTAATTATAAGAAATAATGGTGGCAAAAGTACCCAATTAGTTTAAATTAGTGGGGCATAATCCCAAGCTTTCAATTGCGAGGATTTATAAGTTTCCAAAGACTCAGAATTTGCTTCCTCCAATGTTTCTGTTACAACGACATTACACGTGTAGGGCTGAGATTTTTTTAGCATTTTGTTACAGATGTTTGATTTCTAATTTATTTTTACTCTTTTTTTTTTTGTAATAATAAGCTGTAACAAAATAAATTGCTAAAAGACCTCCGTTGGGATTTCTTTTAGAAACATACCCCCAAATACCCCACATGCTAAGAAACAAAAACACTGTTCACCGAGGGTATGAAACTAAATAAAACCCAAATAAGGCTATTCTTGCAAAAAGCCCAGCTGTAACTAATTCCTACATAAAAAATTTAATTACCTATAGTTGTAATAACTGACTACATTCTACATATAATTGCTATTTAAAAGAAAAAAACCTGAACTTACTGATTAGGGCCTTGGGCGACGAACAACGGCTTAGACTATCGTTTTCTGCGACATAGATGTTGTGATTTATCCATTTCTTTATTTGGGAGGCTAAGGAAGAATCACTAAAGGCGTCTGTGTAAGAAATGGATCTCTTCCGATCCCCGTGTTCCCTGTGACAATAGAGTGTGACGGATTTTCCCTTAAACGCTTTAGTACAATATAGAGAAAGTTTTTTTTTTTTTTTTTTTTTAATGAGGTGTGAGATTTTTTCTACATACCAAGAAAACGAGACACCGTCGTGTGTGACAAGCAATCTTGCCATGGCAAGTCTCTTCACTCGGTCCGAAGGCACGCAAGCCGTTTTCTCTGGGTTGAGGAAAGAGTAATCCGCCAAAATCACGGCATCATAGAGAACTTTTCTTATCACGATTTGTTCTTCAGATCTCTGCGTAAAAAACCGGTAAGAACGTAAAAACATAAATATGTCAAAACTTCTTTAAAAAAGATATGCAAATTTACCAATTGTAGGTGTTCGAGCGGCAGAGTCTTCTCGAGCAGCATCGTCACCAGCGTCTCTGGAACGAAAAACACAGAACATTAGCAACACAATTTATCCGATTCTCGATGATAAAACGTCGATAAAAGATTCGCACTTCCATGAGGAACATTAATACCAACCCCCAGTTAACCTAAGGCGAATATGCGTAAAATACATCAGACATTCAAGCAGAGACAAACAATTTCAGCACTTATTGATCCATTTCCGAGAAATGAATACTAACCGAAAAAGTAGAAATTGCTCAACCCGGTGATGGAACCAACAGCCCAGATCCTTTCGTTTTCCGGATCCGGTTTCGAAGACCCGGATCTCAAACTCAAACAAAGCTTCAACAGAAAAAGCTCCAATGTAACACACCCAGCCAAATAAGCCACTTCACATCTTTCCTCGCCAAGCTTGGCAATAACCTCACCACTCACAAGTGGGAAGAAAGACTGAACCGAAACACCCGAACCCGCCCAGAGGCGAAGCAAGTCCGGAAACCCGGAAACCGAACCCACGACGTCTTCATCGGAGAACCCGCTGCCAAAACACACATTCACATACCCGAGAATCGCTTCAACCAGAGACCTAACCTCTCTCATTGTCTTCTTCCCACTCTTGGAGCTCAAATCGACTTTCGCAAGCAACTGCAAAACCGCTCCGTGGACCTCATAGACCACCGGAGCGAGCAGCGCGACGCTCTTCGCCGAGCCGCAAGCCGAAGAACACGCCGCCACAAAATCGAAGAGCTCATTCGCGGACGAAATTCGGTCTGCGGGTTCAGATTCGGGGGAAATTCGGTTCCGAAACGAGAGAGATGCGTAGACCCAGATCGATTCCAGAGGCGGGTCGAGTCGGGCTTGGATCAGCGAGTGGAATCGGCCGATGAAGTCGCTCTGTTCATCGGCGGGTTGGGAGGTAAGAGTCTGGATTGAGTGCGAGAGAGTGAGAGCGTAGTGGTGGCCGAGGAGAGAGGGGCGAGTCGCGGAATCGGAATCGGAATCCATGGGTGAGTTGAGAACGAGTTGATTGATTTGGGGAAAAGGGAAGAGCTTTGTCAATTCAGATTGCGTATTCTTAAACCCTAATTTCGACCACCTTCATTTTCAGGGGTTTAAGCTTTTCTGACACTAAAACAAAACGACAAAGTCGTTTTTCGATATCTTGTCGTTTCTCCTAAAACGACATTATTTTGTTGGTAAACCAATTTCGTCTAAGAGCCCAGAGTTTTAAAGTCATAATAAACGACATTTACCAAAACTACGTTATTTTACGACCTGCAAGAAATTTATTATAAATAAATGTGTATCTCGAAGAAATAACAAAATCAATCGCTAATTTCGTTTCTTAACATCTCAAATTATCTCATTCAGAGTTAGGAATAATTAAATAGAATTCGCGAATATATACAATCTATGGTAGCAAACTAGTTAATTAATAAGTATTGAGTGTTACGCTATCTAATTATATTATTAAGAAATGTGATACCACGGCATGAAGATATGGTACATACATGAGTGCTAGTGGTCCAAAATTATATTGTATAATGTGAATGTTACATTACATTCTGAATCTGAAGCTAATAATGGACCTTAAATATTTTATTTATAATATTCATCGCTGGCCAATCTTATAGCAAAAAGATCTTCTTGACTAGCGCACATCGAGAACAAAAAGTCAAACTTACAGGCATTGCTTATCCAAGAACTCAGCTACAAAGTCAACCACTAATGGATAGTCAACATCTTCGATTTCCATACATGTGAACGCAAACAAGATCGGCATTTAGATTCGAATCAATAAAAGACCATCAAATCTTGATAAAACATAATTCAAAACATATCCATGCACACTGTGATGATCGAGATGAGAAGATCAAAGCTCGAAACGATCGCCGTTTTCGTGCTTCTAATCTTGACGAAGTGCACGAGTTTTACGTGCAACGAAGCCGAGAGACGGGCGCTGCTGGAATTCAAGGCGGGTCTGTACGAGTTCACGGCCGGAGCACTCTCGTCGTGGGGAGAAGAGAGTGACAAAAGTGAGTGCTGTGAATGGCTCGGCGTCAAATGCGGCACAAAATCCGGTCACGTTGTCGGACTCGACCTTTCTCCGGCGACTTTCAATTGGACAGATTTCGGTGGAACTCCGACTCTCTCAGGTACCCTGAGCTCATCTCTCGTTGACTTGCCGTATTTGAATTATCTGGATCTAAGTTACATAAGCTTCTCTGAGCCATCTATTCCGGGTTTCCTCGGAAGCCTCCGGAATCTTAGATACCTCAATCTCTCTCACACGAGAATAGTCGGAGAAGTTCCTCCTCAGCTCGGAAACCTCTCTGCCTTAGAGATTCTAGACCTTTCCGACATTTTTAAGTCGGTAAAGACGATAAGCGACATGGGATGGGTTTCAAATGTTCTGTCTTTACAATCACTTGACCTTAGTTTTAATGACATGAGCCTGGCCAAAAACTGGGTAAATGTACTCAGTGACTTGCCTAACTTGTCGGAGTTGCGATTACGGTTCTCTAATCTTCCAAACACAACTTATAACCCTTCTAAGTTGCATGTTAATTCTTCGAGAAGCCTCGCTTATCTTGATCTTTATGGAAATGTCCTCTCTTCTTCTATCTACCCTTGGCTTTTCAACCACAGTGGTACTCTTGTTCATCTTGATCTCAATACTTGCTCGTTAAGGGGTTCGATTCCCGAAGCTTTTGGGGATATGGCTTCGCTTGAGTATCTTGATCTCACTGCCAATTTTCTCGAAGGTTTAATTCCCGAATCTCTGGGGAATTTGAAAGCCATTTCGTTTCTCGGCCTCGGATGGAACCAGCTTGAAGGAATAATTCCCGAAAGTTTTGGAAACATGTCTGCTCTTGAACATCTCGATCTCAAGGAGAATCTGCTTGATGGCGAAGTTCCGAAGTCCATTTGGGAATTATGCTCATTACGGAACTTGGAGGCTTATAATAACAATCTCTCCGGACATCTACGGTTCACAGAATCGTCGCCCGATTGTGCCTATTATCCTCTGGAGTACGTTGATTTACACAAAAATAGGATTGAAGGGCCATTTCCTGATCTTACACTCTATCCATCATTGATTAGCCTTTGGCTTCAATCAAACCGATTGGACGGAATAGTGTCTGAAAGCCTTGGCCAGCTGTCGAAGTTAAATACGCTGGATTTATCGGAAAACATGATCGAAGCTGTATTGACGGAGGCTCACTTGTTGAATTTGTTCAGCCTAAAGTATTTGGATCTCTCCTCTAACTCGCATATAGTTTTGAACTTTAGTTCCGATTGGATTCCTTCATTTCAGTTGGAGTACATTCGGCTTCGATCTTGCAAGTTTGGTCCTAATTTTCCAACGTGGCTTCGAAATCAGAAGAGCTACACGGAGCTTGACATATCGAATTCAGGAATTTCAGATTCTATTCCCAGCTGGTTTTGGAATCTTTCGAAGTCGGCGGTGCTTCTCAACTTATCCAACAATCAAATCATGGAAACAAATCAAGATAGCGATACGGGGTTCAACGTAAGCTACTTCAACTTGTCATCGTCGGAGTGGATACCTTCAACTTTCATTGATTTGAGCTCAAATCTTCTTAAAGGCTCGGTACCCCGTTTTTTAATCAACATGTACGTCCTGCGAATCTCCAATAACTATTTTTCTGACATAAATTCCCTATGCACTAACACCACACCGTTGTCGTTCCTCGATATATCGTACAATCAACTATCCGGTGAGCTTCCTAATTGTTGGTTGAACGCAGCAAACTTGGGAGTTCTGGTTTTGACACATAACAACTTATCCGGAAAAATCCCGAGCTCTATCGGTTTCCTAACGCAGATTTCGGCTTTGCATCTGAGCTACAACAAGTTTTCTGGTGGAATTCCATGGTCCTTGAAAAATTGCACACAATTGATGGTTTTGGATGTTGGAGAAAATATTTTGTCCGGTCACATGCCAACGTGGATAGGGACTAGTTTTTCGAATCTTGCGATATTAATTCTTCGATCCAATAGATTCAACGGAAGCATCCCATCAGAGTTGTGTCATTTAGAAAATATCCAAATATTGGATTTGTCGTCGAATGATCTCACTAGCAGTATTTCAAGGTGTGTCGGTTACTTTGAAGCAATGAAACAGACAGGATCCGAGAGCATACTTTTCGGCTCTGAAGCGGTATTCCTTCTTTGGAAAGGTGCAGTGAGTAAATTCATTAATTCACGAGTACTAAGGAGCATCGATTTGTCAAGCAACAAATTGACCGGAATAATCCCGAAAGAAATTACTTCACTTATCGGGTTGGTATCGTTGAATCTATCGAGAAACATTTTAGATGGGAAAATTCCCCGAGATATTGGCCGTTTAAAAAGTTTGGATGCACTCGATTTGTCTAATAACTTCCTCTCCGGCTCGATTCCTCGGAGCCTCAGTGAAGTAGATCGTCTCAGTATATTAGACCTCTCGAACAATAACTTGTGTGGAAAGATCCCGACGGGACCTCAGCTTCAGAATCGAGACTCCTCTGCCTATTCAGGAAATTCAAAGCTCTGTGGAGAACCTCTTCCAAATGAATGTGACGAAAAGGGCGGATCAATTGCTACTACGCAAGCCACCGAGCCAGATCAAGCGCGACGCCATGAAGATGACGGTGAGTTCATCACCAATGGCTTTTACATAAGCATAGCTCTCGGATTTATAGTTGGACTATGTGGCGCTTTTTGGAGACTGATCCGTGACATGTTCAGAGAACGCAGACATTTCAAGTCGTGATGTATGGAAATTCAGATTAACGCAAGTTAAGAAGATATGATGATCAAAATATAACAGGTAAATGCTCTTTATATCTTCTTCTTTTTCCTTCTTATATATATATATATTGTTAGGAATGTCGCTCTTGCAATTCACGTTGTCCTTTTACTAATTAATTGTAATTTAATTGCAGATTCTTATGAATGAGTAGTGAACAACTTTCTGCAACATTGAGGAGAGCAACAAGCTTCGTATTATCTGTTCCTATTACACTGCAGTTGTCTTATTTACATTGTCCTTTATTCTAATTCATTTGTCGTTTTTAAAAATTTCCGTCGTTTTCTATATATATATATATATTGTTGAAGCCTTTCTACCTACGATTTTTATCTCTAATTTCCAAATGCAAATCTTGTCGTTTCCTTGTTTTTATTTCATCCATTTATAGTCATATTAACACAAATAATTACCGATACAAATGATATAATCATATTAAATTAACATCAGTTTACATTAATTAGCGATAAAGACATTATATCGTAACCCACTAACCTTATTATCATAAGCATCGTTTACATTGATAAATAAAAAATAAATAAACCTAATTTATCAAATGATATTCTAATGTGAACTCAAATATATATAATTTAAAATTTCAAAGTAATTTATCCTGTTATGACAACATTATCTAATGGAGTTTACTCAAGCGGATTAACATGAATTATTATTTAGAAATATCCACGACAAAAGTACGCAAAAGTATGACTTATGTCCCCATCATTTTTTTTTATTTTTATTTTTTGCTGTAAGAGTATACAAATGTACAAAAAGTGTCTTTATGTATATTCCGTTACCCAATTTCATTCGGTTAAGTATATTCCGTTGAATGCCACATGCGCATTTTTTGAGGTCAATGTCAACCAGCATTGATAATGACCACCAGAATTTCTTAAATTATATATATTATCAAAATAAGCATTGATAATGCGCTATTTGCTCCTCTAGCCCCTCTATTATATACGAGCTGTGAGCATGAGGAGATTTGGCCGCTTTATTAAAAATAGCCTCTTTATGTATAAAAAAAAAAAAAAAAAAAAAATTGTGCAGAATTATCCTAATATGTGTTGCATCAATTTTTCGCGAAAAATTACTGGAATTATGAATAAAATATTAATTTTTTTTTTTGTATTGGGTACTTCTCCAAAATACCCTCTTCTACAAATAAAAAAAAATAACTTTCTTAAGTGTGACAAAATAAGTAAGAGTATTAATATAAAATAATATGCATATTTACGATTTTAAATTGAGAGTGAAGAGAAAGTCAGTTTAGCTACAATAAATGACAACAGAGGTAGTTGTTACAAACTACTTTGGTCTGTTTTATAGTGGGAGACTATTCAAAATAATATATTTGAAGTCTTCACTAAATTAATTGTACACAATCCAATTTGTTCTTGCTCAAAAGTGGAAGGTCTCGGCCGTCGAGACCAATTGTCTCCAAGCAACGAAGTTGATCAACGGTGGAAATCTCTTTGGCACGCGGGGACCGATTTTGTCGGATATCGGTTTGTTGGCCCGGTCGATTGGGTTCTCCGATAGTTACAAGTGGACACCTAGATGTTGTAATGAAGTCGCTAATCATATTGCGAAATCTCGCCTTTCCTCTTTGACGCCGGATTTTTGGTGTTTTGAATGCCCGGAGTGGCTTGTAGACGTTGCTTGTAGGGACTCCATCCCTTTTGTTTATTAATCATAGCTTATGAGTTTTCTCGCAAAAAAAAAAAACAAAAAAAAAAAACAAACATTAATTAGTAAAATAGTGTTTTGGTACAAGTACAACTACAATTTTTGGAACCAATAATTTTTGCAATACATACGCATGATCCATATATATATATATATATAGTGTTCGCACCTAGATCAATTCAAAACTAGAATGCATGAAAATTAAATAAAAATAGAAACAGGGGAGCTAAAAACGACAGAAATATAGGAATTAAACGACAATAGAATTTGATTCATACTGTTTAAAACAACGTCTTAATTAAAACAATATTTTTAGCTCAATATATATATATATATATTTTCTCTTTTAGGCTGGCAATGTACACTTCTTAAATTACTTTCTGAATTTTTATTATAGTACTAAAAATATCTCATACATACCTCAAAATAATAATAAAGCAATATTTCTATCAAGAGTAATAATTGTATTTAGCAAAGATTGGAGATAATTTTGCAATTTAATCAAAATTTAAGAAGTGTAATACGAATTCCTTATATGCACATGATTTCTTCTGGAATTTATTAACTCAAACAGAGTAACCAATTTTGAAAAATCTCATCATCATCGCACGGATGATCTAGAACCATCAGAATCTGGCTCGACCCTGCAGAAATTCATGAAGGAAAATAGAAGAAAGTATGGAGAATATTATGAAACAATCTTTTCAAATTCCAAAATTACATGTTCAAATAAAGCTCTGAGGGACACATGAACCTGAAAGCTCAACGACACAAAACTAACGAAAGCGAAAACACAATTTATGAAATTTTCAACTATAACAATACCCACATGATAAAAAAGCCAAATTCAACAATTTTTATTTTTTTTACCAATAGCTGGAGATCACTCACATAGTGACCCCGACTCAAATTTATTAATAGAACCCTCACGTATGGCGGAGGAAAACCGTAGATACATGATAGGATTTGAGATTTACAAATCGAACATCAAAAAGATCCAAAATATCAAAACTATCCTAATACCAAAAATCACACGAACCAACTAGCACAAAAGAAACATTATATATGCCAAAACCAAAGATACATGATAGAATTTTGAGTTTACAAAATAGTATATCATTAAATATGCCAATGATATACTATTTTTGACACAATCGAAGAACTCGCAATAAACTGATTTTTCAATACTTAATAAAAGCCAACGTACCGCAGATTCCGCAAAACCCAATAAAATATCCAATTGTTGCGCTGATGTAAAATCCGGTTGTTATAATCTCATCCTCATCTTCTTCATGAGAATCTTGGGTGGCTTTTGAGTCGGTCGGTTCTTGATCTTCTTCTCCTTGGCATTTTTGTGGTAGTGGAACTCCGCAAAGTTCAGGATTTTCCTGGTAAGCAGAGAAATTACGATTCTGAAGCTGAGTGCCGGTGGGAATTTTTCCCGACAAGTTGTTACTAGACAAGTCTAGTGAACCCAAGCGATCTATATGAGAGAGACTTGCAGGAATTTTTCCGGAGAAGTGGTTTTTGGATAAATCAAGAGCATCCAACGATTGCATCTGACCGATATCCTCAGGTATTCGACCCGTCAGATTGTTCCTCGAGAGGTTCAGTGATATCAACCCGATGAGTTGAGTGATTTCTTTTGGAAGCTCACCACTCAACTTATTGTTGGATAAGTCCAAGTTCTTCAGATATCCTAGGTTTTGAAATTCGGTGGATGATCCTTTCCACTGTGCTTCCAACTTGTCATTATAGCCAACGGGAACACCGCCTATACTTGTAAGATAATGAATACCATGTGAAAGTACTTTCTTAGCGCTCCCCACCCGTTTCATCGCGGTAAAATTACTGAAACAAGATGGAATCCCTCCCGACAGATTGTTCGAAGACAAGTCCAACACTTGGAGATCTTCTAGTTGACATAACTTTCTCTCCAAGCCACCATAGAAGTTATTGGACCGTAGAGAAAGAATAGCGAGGCTTCCCCCAATCGATGTTGGTATTTCTCCTGTAAGTTTATTTCCTCCAACATCAAAAACCACTAAATACCTACAATTTTCGAGGGACGCCGGCAATTTTCCCGAGAAAGTATTGTTTGCCAAATGCAATTTCTGCAGTGATGTCAAGTTTCCAATGAAGGTTGGTATATTCCCAGTCAGCTTGTTATTACTAAGAGCAAGAATTTGAAGATACTCCATCTTTGACCAACAACTATGAAGCTCTCCAGACAATTCATTATCCGAAACATCCAAAATTTTGATAAAAATGGAAATGTTACATGTCAAACTGATGTCTGAAAACCTGTTTTGGTAGAGAATAAGCGTATCTATTTGCAGCAGAAAGGGTGGAACTGGGCCTTCTAGTTGATTCGAACTCAAATCTATCTTAGTAAGATGAAATTTGGATTCCATGTATTTATTATCAGAAATATTTCCGTGGAGCTCATTGTTTGACAGATCGAGATGGTAGGTCTCATCAGAGATATTCCACAGCCAATCTGGAATAGTATCTGAAATTCCAGAATGAGACACGTTGAGGAAGCTGTAATTCTTCTGCGTCTCAAGCCATCTTGGAAAACGGGGACCCAATTTGCAGGATCCGAGGTTTATGTGCTCCAGTTGAAAAGGCGGAAGCCAGTCAGAAGAGAAATCCAAAACTATGTGCTTATTGGAAGATAGCCCCAAGTGATATAGACTGAAGAGTTCCTCGAAATGATCTTCAGACATTTCAGCTTGAATGGAATTTACAGAGAGATCAAGAATCTCCAACTTCGATAGTTTCCCAATACTCTTCGATACATCTCCGCTCAGTCGGTTCCAGCTTAAATCCAAATACACGAGAGAGAAATTGTCACACCTCGAAGAAGAGTCTGGGAATCTGAGCCATCCGCTCAGGTCGTTGACGTGCACATCAAAGTAGTTGAGAGTGCAAATTTCCCATATGGATTTCGGGAGTTCACCTTGAAGCTTGTTGTATCCAAGATTGAGATGTTCGAGAGAGGTCAACTTGCCTAATGATTCTGGAATAGCGCCTTCGAATTGGTTTTCAGAGAGATCAAGGTAACTAAGAGAAGTCAAACTCCCGAAAAACTCAGGAATTGAGCCTCCAATATGGTTTGAAGAGAGGTCAAGATACGAAAGAGAAGCTATATCCGCAAAACCTTCTGGAACGGACGCTAATTCAAAGTAACAAAAGGAGATGTCGAGGTGAACGAGGGTCTGGCTGTAGTTGAACAGCCACTTGAATGTTGAAGTACTCAGTTCGTCATTCTTTGATAGGTCGAGGTAGGCAAGGCCTTTCGAGGTAAAATTATGAGTGAAGGAAAACTCAGACGCATCTTGAAGCCCAGAATCACTCAAATACAATTTAGTCAAAGAAGGGAGGTTATTGACTACGTGAAGCCAGTCACGAGTGCCACTCATATTTGTGCGGCCAAGATTGAGTAATCGCAAAGACGAGAGACCCGAAGCCCACGAAAGGCTTCCTATTTTCAATTGAAAATTGCAGCTGAGATCAAGAACTTGCAAGTTCGAAAGGTTTCTGAGCTGAGACGGAACTTCTCCGACTAAGCTGATGGAAGAGAGATTGAGGTACCTTAATCTCCGCGCGAATCTTCCAATGAAACTCGGGTTGAATTTTTCTTCAAAATGGACATAACTGAGGTCCAGATAGATCAAATCTGTCAGCTCAGACAGCGAAGGACTGGTTTGATTGCTTCCGACGTTGGTATCGAATCCGTCCAGTCCCAAACTCTCCGGTGAAAGATCGAGCGCAACGACGCGTCCGGTTTCATTGTTGCAGCGGATTCCAATCCATTCGCAGCACTCTCTCTTTGCTTCTTCTACGCCCCAATTCGAAAGGACGATTCCGGCATTATTTGTTTTGCTTGAATCCCAGTGACCAACATAGAGACTGTCTTTTAACTTCAGCAACGCCGTTCTCTCATCATCTTTACACCGAGTTCTCAGCTCCGTAGCTTCCGAAGTGACTCCGATCAAGAAGATCGAAAGCGCCAGAAGCGCAACGAGTTGAGGGAACATTGTCCTCATCAGTGAGGTTTGGATCGAACAGCAGATGTGCATATCAGTGTGTTTCCGAACTAGTAAATTCTCACAAGAGGATATAGATTTTTCAATGATATACTGTTCGCAAATCATTGGTGAAAATAGGCAATGGAGTGACACACAAAGGATAGTTGACTAGCTATCGACCACACAAAAGATCGGCATTTTCAAAATTTTAATTTGTTGATTTGTAAGTCACATAGTTAGGGGATAACATTCATGTGTTATAATTAATTTCTCGAGTTCTTGAAAGGGCGTCATAGCGTAATAGCTAAATAAAAAGTTGATATTTGCTAAATAGCCAACTTTTAGTTTATATTTACGCATAGTCCCCAAAATGTGCGGCAGTCAAAGTACCCGTTTTTTTTTTTTTTTTTTTTTTAAACCTGGATACGGACCAGTCCGGGAAAAAAAAATCCCGGACTGGTCCGGATCCGGGTATTTTTTTTAAAAAAAATTATATTAAATTTATTTTATTTATTGTTTAGTCCCTAATTTCGTTTAATTGTTCAAATCTAACATTTTGGTACTTAAGTTCGGTTATGAAAAAAATAAATGTTTTGTGTGTTTTAAATATTTATAAATAAATATGAAATAAATAAAAACATACAACAACAAAAGAAAGTAAATATGCGTTTTTTATTCAACAAACTCGAAGGTCGGATACGGGAAAGTACAACTACAACCAAAGGTCGAAAGGCAAAGGAAGTTTCAAATTCAAAGTACAATAAGAAAACGAACAATTGAAAACGATTAAATTTGAATATGCGAAAAGTAATTCGCCAATTCCAAAGCGACTCTGATCAAAAAGATCGAAGGTGCGAGAAGCGCAACGATTTGAGGGAACCACGTTCTCATCAGTGAGGTTTGGATCGATGACATGAACAAGAGATGTGTTTCCGAACTTGTAATTTCTCAAAAGATAGGAGGATATAGATAATGGTATATTGTTCGTAAATTATTGGTGAAAATAGGCAACGAAGTAGACGTAGATATTTGCAAAAGGAAAGTTGACTTTGGAGTCTTAGCATACTTGACTAGCTATCTACCCCACAAAAGGATATCCTCAATACAATAAAATCTCTATAAATAATTAATATTTTTAGAACCGGAAAATTTTATTAGTAATGTTACTTAGAGTCGGGACTATATAAATTTTTTATTTTTTCGAAACTATTAATTTATCGAGGCAGAAAAGATTGATATTTTCAAATTTTCAATTCACTGGTCAGAAAATAATTAGAACGCATTTAATTTCTCGAGTTCTTGAAGTAATTTCCTTGATATTAACATTAAAAAACAAAAACCAACGACTCAGAAATAAAAGTCTTAAGTCACATCACATTTGCTATCAATGGGTCCACATGAACAACACAAATTAAAAAAGAAACAGAAAAAGAAAAAAAAAAAAAGTCACATCGCATCTACTTATTTAGTTTTTGATAGTCTGAACGTTTGGAATTATTTAGGTTATAATTATTGTAATTTGCAACCTCTCGTATTTTGTACTAATATGGTTTTAAACCATGCCATAAATGAGGTGTTTATCAATAAATTTGAGATTGGGGTCATGAGACCAGTGAGCGCGGCTATTAGTAATTAAAAAAAAGTTAGCTAGGATGCAAACTAAAAACGACGGGAATTGTAAAAACCGATATAAGTACTTGAAACGATTAAAATAAAATGACAAAAAAATATTTGAAACAACAGAAACTGTACTAAGCCAACAAATAAATGGCATACAATAGTAGCATAGCCCGATCGACTCGAAAAAACGGTCTCATAAAAACACATAATCAAATAATTAAACGACAATAAAATGGGAATGACATTATCCTATATATCTAAACGAGAGAGTGAATATTACTGTAGAGTCTACAGTAAAAAAATAGCCACTGACCATGCAACAAATGCTGTTCTCTCCTTTGCCTTCACTAAACATGCAACAGATGTCATTATCTGCTTTGCTTCCTGATTCTTCTACCATTTCACGTTTAATTCTTTCTATTGCATTTTCTAAATCTAATCAGTCTCTCACTCACTCACTCTCTCTCCATTAAACCTTGCTCGCCAACAGCTCTCTCTTCGCCTAATAACGTTCGCCAACACTGTGGATTTCAAAGGTAACCATTTCTCTTCAAATCGACTGATTCTTCTTTACTTACAATCAAACAGAGATTATTAATCTGATTACGGCTTTTAATTTATGGATTTGGGGCTTCTCTGGAATCTTAAATTTGAACAACTCCTATATTTATTTTTGAATGATTACTTTTGCCTCCTTATTACTCCATATTTCAGTGATCAGACATCGACAAAATAGGAAAAAAATGAAACCTTCATCATATGGCTTTTCATGTACCTCTACAACATCTTAGTTTTAAAAATATTATAATAAATTCGTAATTATAAAAAATTGTCAAAATTTCATGTCAGTAGATTTTTTAGGTAACATTGATTCTTCATATCTATACTTAGAGTGATATTGATTTGTTATTTCATTTACGATAAATAATTTTACTTTCATCGTCTTTTCTTAAAGTAAAGACATCATGATGTGTTATATATGTGTGTCCAAATATATATATATATATATAACACTAGAACTTAATGTTAATAGGCAAAACATTATGAAATTGTTAAAATTTATGCTCATATTATATTCAGTGTCGAATTCTATTTCACAATGGCTGACGTTGTACCTTAATTTATGCTTCTTATTTATTTTTAGTTCTGATCTTATAGCATTGCCTAATTCGCTATATCGCGGGCCATACATGTAAGTCGATATTAAGTTATATAATTGGTCGCTCTTAAATTGAAATTGTGTTAGATATTTATTAATCCAACGTAGCTTTGCCAACTTGAAAAATAAGATTATATATTTACAACTCATAAACAAAACATATGTTCTCATTCAATAAGAATTCTTTAATCATTAGACATCTAATTAAAATTTTTGTAACAAATACTAAGTGCTTGGGATCATAATAATTTATATTTGTCTAATTAATAATAATTGCTAATTCATACATCCCCATAATTCAAATTATTTATTCATTAGAAATATAGTTTTGATTTTCTATTCCTGTATTATATGTTTCTAAAGTGAAAGTTTATAACCAAACATATATTATTTTGTTCTCCGAATTTCAAAAGTAATAATGATATGATTTTTTCTCTTCTTATTATTATAAAGAATGGACAAAAAACGCGTCAGCTCATCTTCAGATTCTCTTGCTCAGCGAAAACACAAAATAAGCAAATGTAAGAATACTGACACATGTACCACAACTACTATTGAGAACTCAAATGATACAAGTCCAGACGTTGCTTTTGGGACACATACGTTATCTCATCAAACTCAAAATAGATTATCATTAATTTCAAATATGCAAATAATACCAGAACAAGTACTACAACCATCAAACACCTCATATTTAGACTTGGGAGATTGCAAATATAGCTGCGCATATTGTGGTGCCTTTTTCTGGATTGATGAAAGTATCAGTAAAAGTTGTTTACCCAAGTATAATCTATGCTGCCAAAAAGGAAAAATTAAATTGCCATTACCTAAAGAAAGCCCTCCGATATTAGATAACCTATTAAATTACAATGGTGAAATAGAGAGTACATACTAGAAAAAAATATCCGCACATTGAATTCGTTGTTAGCTTTTACATCCTTTGGCGCAAATATAGACTCAAATATAAATAACTCGCATGGTCCATATATTTTTAAGATCAGTGGCCAAGTGCATCATTTGCTTGGGTCTCTACTACCTGCTGATGATAAGCCCCCGAGATTCGCACAACTGTATATATATGACACTGAAAATGAAATTCAAAATAGACTTTCAACATTATCGTTTGACGAGTCTTCGAGATTAATTGCTGAATCTATTATTACAAAGCTCATAAGTATGTTAGATGAAAATAATATATTAGTCAAAACTTTCAGGAATGTACGAGATAGATACAAAGAAACAAACATTCCATGTATAAGACTTCGACTTTTAAGTCGAAGAAATAATGATTCTAATCAGTATGATTTACCAACGTCAAATGACATTGGTGGATTAATAGTTGGTGATATTGGAGAATATGAAAAGGGAAAAGACATAATCGTTGAAATAAAATCAAATGATTTACAGAGAATTACAAAATTACACCCTTCATATATGGCGTTGCAATACCCATTATTGTTTCCTTACGGAGAAGATGGATATAGACCAGATCTAAAATTATTTACTGATCATTTAGACAGGAAACCTTTACGCAAAAGAATTCCAATGAGAGCCTTATACTGTTACCAACTACAACAGCGTTCTAACTTAAAGAGTACACTACTAAGAAGTGGTAGATTGTTACAACAATATTTAGTTGATGCATATGCTTCTGTAGAAGAAGATCGGTTAGATTTTGTTCGAAAAAATCAACAAACTTTAAGATCAGAAATCTATCAAGGTATTCAAGATGCTATTAATAAAGGAGATACTGATGCAAATAAAATAGGAAAAAAAGTTATACTCCCATCAAGTCACACAGGAAGTCCAAGATATATGATACAAAATTATCAAGATGCGATGGCAATTTGTAGAGAATATGGAAATCCTGATTTATTTATAACATTTACATGTAACCCAAAATGGCCAGAAATTAAAAGAGCATTATCTGTAATTCCTGGCCAAAAATCAGAAGATAGACCTGACATAATAACAAGAGTTTTCAAAATGAAATTAGAACAAATACTTCGAACTATAAAAACAGGGACTATATTTGGACAAGTGGTTGCCGATTTACATGTAGTTGAATTTCAAAAAAGGGGATTACCACATTGTCATTTCTTATTCTGGTTACATCCTAACGAAAAAATACATGATCCCTCAAAAATAGAGAAATTTATTTCCGCGGAGATACCAGATCCTAATATTGATATGTTAGGATATAATGTAGTTACTGAGTTTATGATACATGGACCATGTGGTCTCGCCAAGACAAATGCTGCGTGTATGAAAAATTTCATGTGCTCTAAAAGATTTCCTAAACAAATCAGAAACGAAACAACAATTGATGAAAATGGCATTGTTAATTATAAACGCAGAAGTTCAAATATTTACGCAGAAAAAGAAAATATAAAACTAGATAATAGGTATGTTGTGCCATACAATAGAGAATTGTGTATCAAATTTAATGCTCATATAAATACCGAAGTTTGCTCGCAATCAATGCTTATAAAATATTTATTCAAATATTTAACTAAAGGACCAGATCGTATAAGAGCAATTCTTGAGAATGATATATGCTCGGAAAATTTAATGCAAACAAATATCCCAGAAGTCGACGAAATTAAAAATTATATTAATTGTCGTTACATTACACCTTATGAAGATGTATGGAGATTATATGAATATCCTATACATCATAGAAGACCATCTATCCAACGATTGTCGATACATTTACCGCATGCACAAAATATTACATATCATTCCAACCAACATCTTGAAAATATTTTAATACAACCTGGAATTCAGAAAACTACTCTAACCGAATGGATGACAATAAATAAATCAAGTGAAGAAGCTAGAGCACTTACATATATACAATTTCCAAAGAAATTTGTCTGGAACAACAAAGATAAAATTTGGACCCCAAGACATTCTGGTTATACGATTGGACGAACATATTTTGTCCATCCAAATTCAGGAGAGCTATATTATTTAAGATTATTACTTAATCATAAAAAAGGAGCTACTAGCTTCGAATCTTTACAAATCGTAAACGGCATCAAATACCCAACATTTCAAGAAACATGTAATGCCTTAGGATTATTAAGTGACGATAAAGAATGGAGTCATTCAATTTCGGAAACTGCATTTTTCTCAACATCAACACAACTAAGACAATTATTTGTTTTAATTCTCTTATTTTGTAATGTAAATGATCCTATTAAATTGTTTGACAAACATTGGAAACTAATGACCGAAGATATTGTATATAAAATTCGAAAATTATTCAACAATACCTCTTTTCAAATACCTGAACATGAATTACATGATTATGTATTATATGAATTGGAAAAAATATTAAATATGAATTCGTCATCTCTGAAAAATTACAACTTACCGCTACCGCGAGAATCATTACTTGATGATTTAAATAATAAACTTTTAAGAGACGAATTAAACTACGATACAAATCAATTAAAAGAAGAAAATCTTAAATTAGTTTCTCATTTAACTGAAGAACAAAAAATATATACAATAAAATCCTAGATTCAGTTACAAATCAAGATCATAAATTATATTTTATTTGTGGACATGGAGGAACAGGAAAAACATATTTATGGAATACTATAATTAGTAAATTAAGATCAACTAATAAAATTGTTTTAGCTGTTGCATCATTTGGAATAGCCTCTTTATTATTACCAAAAGGAAGAACTGCACATTCTAGATTTAAAATACCATTATTAGTAGATAAATTCTCTACATGTCATATAAAAAAACAAACACAATTAGCCAAATTAATTGAGAAAACATCACTTATATTATGGGATGAAGCACCAATGAATAACAAATATTGTTTCGAAGCTCTAGATAAATCATTACAAGATATGAAAAATAACTCTGACGTACCATTTGGAGGAATGACCATGGTACTAGGTGGCGATTTTCGCCAAATCTTACCAATTATAACATCTGGATCTAAAGAACATATAATCGATGCAACCTTAACCAATTCTTATTTATGGCCACATTTTGACATTTTAACCTTGACGAAAAATATGCGGCTCATCAGACCTAATATATCACTGAACGAAAAAGAAGAAATCGCACAAATTTCTTCATGGATTTCAAGCATCGGTGACGGTACTCTAGAAGGAATCAAAGATCTGGATAATGAAGATGCTACATGGATTGAGATACCAGAAATTTTTTTATTACACTATGATTCAAACCCAATCGAAAAAATTACACATTCAATATATAATGAATTTTTAAATAATTTTCATGACATTGAATATTTAAATAATCGAACAATTGTCGCCCCGAAAAATAAAACTGTCGACGAAATAAATACATACATTTTATCCTTAGTACCCGCTGATTTAAAAACTTATTATAGTTGTGATACAATTTTGCCCTCATATGGAAATATTGAAGAACTAAATCTTTTATATCCAGAAGATTTTTTAAACACATTACATTTCAATGGACTACCCCACATGAATTAAATCTAAAAATAGGCACACCTATTATGTTATTACGAAATTTAAATCAATCTTTGGGGTTATGTAATGGAACTAGACTACTAATAACACAATTAACAAACAGAGTGATTGAAGGCAAAATTATTAATTCGGATAATGCTAATGAATTAGTATATATTCCTCGAATAGAAATGATAGTACATGAATCTCGATGGCCTTTTATTTTAAAAAGAAGACAATTCCCTGTAAAAATTTCATACGCTATGACAATAAATAAAAGTCAAGGACAATCTCTTGAAAAAATCGGTCTATATGTAGAAAATGATTTTTTTACTCATGGTCAGTTATATGTAGCTTTATCAAGAGTCAAGTCACCAAATGGGTTGTTTATATTAATCCATAAGTCCATGGACAAATATCCAAATCATATAAAAAATATTGTTTACAAAGAAATAATCCAAAACGCTAAATAAATTCATATACTTTGTACTCATTAGTTACCACATGTATAACATCATATGTTTTTTTATTTTAAAAAATGACAGATAATGGCAACGCCAATCAAATCAATAAGACCAAACCAACAGTACGATACAGTCGTAGCCAGAATTTGTAGAAGCTGGACAAATAAAGATTTTACTACTGACCGAGTTCTGAGTAGCGACTATATTCTGGTTGACGAAGAGGTAGGTCCATGTTTATATTTACATGTTTCAAAATATTATGCTTCAAAAATTACTTACTTATCTTCTTTTCCTTAATTATTGATAGCATGAAACTATACATGCAACTGTTCGGGCTCGGGACATAGACATTGTTGCGGCAAAACTACAAACAGGCGTTGTCTATGAAATAAGAAGGTTCTTTGTTGATCAGAGCAAGTCCAACTATAGAGTCGTTCCTCACAGTGCAATGTTACAATTTACAAGAGCATCAACATTCACAGCTGTTAGTGAAGAAGTCCCTTCAATCCCACTTCACAAGTTTAATTTGATTGACTACGATCATCTCCCCGAAAGAATCCAAATCCATAGTATTCTGACTGGTAATATTCCGTAGTAAATGTGCTTATTTTTCATATATGTACTATTTTCTTAATAAAATCGTTAAACCTGTTGGGAGTTGCAATTGTTTACATGCAGATGTCATTGGAGTTATAACTAGCGCCCACCCTGTTGAAAAATCATTTTTCAACAATAAGATCACACTAAGGAAAACGGTGAATATTCAAAACATCAGGTAAATATTTTAGTGTTATTTTAAACCATTAAATAATATTCAAGTTGTATATTTATGTTTAGTTTATAAATTAATTGGGTAATTACATGTATTTTTGTAGAAGCGATAGCTTACAAGTCACATTGTGGGGGACACTAGCAAATGACTTTGATGAAGAAATTGAAAAACTAGCAACTGGAACAATAGTCGTAGTCTTTGCAGGAATGTTAGTCAAACAATACTTAGGTACATCTTCAATCTTTCACATAATCTTTTTTTAAGAAATTGTAAATATTAATATATATTTATAATTTTCATTCAATTACTGTACAGGGAAGCCATACGTTGCAAGCACATCTGCTACAGTATACTTTGTGGATCCAAGTTTACCCGAGACTCAAACTTTAAAAACAAGGTGCACAATTAATTCTTATTTGATAGAAATCATATTAAATAATAAGTTATGACAAATCCATGTTTACATTAATTAGAATAACATAACTAATACCATTATTATGTTTTGTTAACATATAGATTTGCCAACAAGATGAAAAAATATGAGCTTCTACCGGCCACGAAAGCAGTCGAATCCACAGAGGAGCTAAAAAGCAAAAATAGAAAGAACATTAGGGAGCTTAAAAATGTTGATCCGGTAAGTAATTTATATTGTTACCAAATTCTACTTTAATCTAACAGACATATTTCTTAATTTACAGAGTGGTCAGTACACCGTAAAAGCTACAATCACCAATTTCGATACAACACAAGGTTGGTATTATCATGCATGCCCTACTTGCAAGAAAATGGTTAAGCCTTCGGGAACGACATGGTGGTGTGATGATCATGCATATCTACAAAGTCTCCCAGTACCGTAGTATGTATCAATCATTCATAATTAATATTGACTAAATACAAATAAGACTCAACATCAATATATCCATGAATATTTTCATAATACAGGTACAGGTTAAACACTCAAATCAAGGATGATAGCGGAGAAACAAAAGTAACCCTTTTTGGACAGACTGCTCAAATTCTGTTACAGAAATCGTGTGCCGTGCTAACAGTTGATGAAGGTTACACGGATTAAACAGTGACTCCCCCAGCTATCGAACGTCTTAAAGGCCAGCGTAAAATCTTCCAAGTTTATTTTAAGACATACAGAGGATCAACAAGTATCATTGTGTCTAAAATATTTGAAGATGAACCTCTAGACACAACTGAACTCCCACTTTCAGCTACTCCAACTCCAGTCCAAAAAATTCCCGCATCAAGGCGTAAAAGTCCAAGGTAATAAATCTTAAAGAGTTACATTTCAATCTTCAATATTCACTGACCAAATTTTATTTTGCATTGCAGCCCCGAAACAGAAAAAACATCATCTGGAAAGCGAAAACTTCTCAGGTCAATATTTATTAGTTATGAAAAATAATGGAAAAAAATTCTACAAATACATATGTTGAATTTCTTATGTTTTCCTCTTTACATTGTAAATTACAGTGACGAACAGGATCAGAAGAAGAAAAAACAGAAAGAATGAATTTTTTTCACTGTAACTCTTTTTGAAAATAAGGATGTAAAAATGTATGTATGTACATGTATATATCTGAGTAAGCAGAGAATTTAGAGACATAGTAAATTTTGCGCACAAAAGACGAAGAACGAAAAAGTAACTCAAGCAGTGCATGAACAACCAAAAAGGTACTTTCACATCACTCTATTTATACTTCAATGTGAGTCCTTTATTTATACTTCAATATCATTCTTTTTTAATTATTATTTTAGTGTATGTGAAAGCAAGTCATATTTTACAAACAAAATATACAATATAAGCTTAACTATTTTGTTTAGTAATTAGGTATTACTAAATATAAGCTAAAATATCTCATTTTGGACCTTTTTTTTATACGGTCCAACATACTAAAGTATTACATTTTCTGAAACGTACAGTTTTACAATCCCATTTTAAATTGTTTGCAAACATAATTCGATTAATCTGTGATACTAATGAAAATTGACTACTTATCGGAATTTTATTTTGCAGCTACAGAAATCAGCCAAACAAATCGTAGCACTTTTGAGATATATGTTTTGCACGTGTCACTCTTTTTGAAAAGAAGGATGTCCGAACTTATGTATATGTGTGTGTGTATATTATATATATATATCAAAGAAAGTAAAGAATTTAGTAATGCAGTAGATTTTGGCTACAAAAGACGAAGAACCAAAAAGTTAACACAGGTGATGCATCAACTTAAAAAAAAGGTATTTTCACATTACTCTATTTATACTTCAATATCAATCCTTTTTTATTTTTATTTTAGTGTATTTAAAAACAGGCTCATATTTTACAAACAAAATATACAATAATTATGACTAAATTTTCAACTTACTAGATATTACTGAATATAGGTTAAAATATCTCATTTTTTATTTGTTGTCATACACTCCGACATATTAAGATATTAAATGTTTTGAAAATTACATGCTTACAATCCCACTATAAATGTGATTGTTTACAAACATAATTCGATTAATTTGTGATACTTATGGAAATTTATTTTCAAACTATGTATATACATACATTTTGATCATCTCCATCAACATACTTATGTTATGTACCTTTTCATCATCTCAACAGTTGAGCAAGTCAATGCGCAGTTGGGCCGGAATCTGTTGAATTCACTACATATATCCAGGTCTGTGTCTTTTTCCAACTTTTTTATGTTATATTAAAAGTTTAAAGGAAGCATACTGCCACAACAATACGATACGGCTCAAAATCGGTTCTTGAAACAAGAACTTAATAAACATTCAGTAACGCCAATAGATATATACGTAGAAAGTATTGTTCCTTTATTTGACATACCTAGAGAGTACTGGGATGAAAAAGGTAATTTATTAGGATCATACTATGAAATTATAACGATTAGCATGCATAATGTATCTGACAACATATACATCAACAATCTTATACAATTAACATTCAATAATTAGATTAATAATCTTGAGCTAAATAATCTAACCACCAAAATCTAAAATGCATTATTACTAATTAATATTAGAACATTTAACTGAATAAGTTTTTATCCCGTTGCGTTAATGGGCTAATTAAAATTTCTGTTCTACTATGATGGAATGAACATGAAGATAGATCGACAAATTCCCATGCTTCTGGCTGAGAAACAAGCACTCAATGAAGCGATTGTTGGAGAAAACAACGTAAGTGATCTTTCGTTATTGCTTAACTGGTTTATTTTCCCCGCTTCCGGGGATGTACTGATTAATAGAGAACTCCTTTTTCAGCGGCGTCATAGCATGCCTGAAACACGGGGACTATTCCTTTTGGAAGAACTGACTGTCACCAATGTATATATATTTCCCCCGTATTATCAAACAATATGTACGGATATAACAATAGTGTACATATAGTTACTTGACCAATCTACATAAATATATAAATATGTATATGTATATGAGAGATACTTCTTTTTGTAAATAAATTACGTAGAAATCTTTATCGAATGTAAATAACATATTTATTTAAGATGGGATACTTCTACCACATAAACAACTCTATTTTTTTCTTTCAATTACACATAGAATTAATACAAAAAATGATTAATTAATGGCAATAAAAATATTAAATTATTTCAAAATTATACGAAGAAAAAAAAAAACCCAAAACTATCAAATTTCTCATGATTAGAGAGAAAAAAACACACAGTTAATCCGCAGCAACGCGCGGGTTATATACCTCGTAACATTCTAAAGTTGATAACACATCAGTACTCATAGAAAGGTAAAGGTACTGTTTTCTGATTCTTAAAACCCAAACGACATGAATTGAAAAAACGACAGAAATACGTGAAACAACTATGTAAGGTTAAAACGACATCATTGAAAGAAACAAATTAAACTTTTTTTGGACGAATAATGTTTGGAATTTTGGACGAAGAATTCTATTAAAGTTTAATGAAAACTCGATAACATTATACGATTTTTTTATAAGAAAAACATGTACTACGTAACTAACATATTTTAATTATCGGGTTTTCATCTAGCTGTAATAGAGCTTTATTGTCCAACTCCAGACATTATTCTCTGTCGTTTCCAGTTTCTGTTGTCGTTTACTTTTTTCTTCCAATGATGTCGTTTGTTTTATTATATTAAAAAAAAATTATTAATTCGTTATAATATGCTCGTGATTTCTTTTAGTCAACGCAGAAATAAATGTGTGTTGAATGTGAAAGCAAACAAAACAGTGGTCATCGTTGTCGTCGTGTCGGTGAGTCTTTTATCCCAAAAGATAATAATAAATAAAATATAAAATGGCAACTTGCATATATATTCTAGTCTGATATTTATTCAATATTCATTAAAAATAAATAATAAATAGGGCAGTCGCAGTACTATGCATTTAATTCTAGGTGCGTTTTATCCTCCGAAAAATTACAAAAGTATTTAAATTGTGTACATGATTTACTCATAAATAATATTTTATATATTTTGACCATTCATAAGAATAATATACATTTATATAGAGAAATTATAATAAATAGTTGTTTACGTTGCATTTAAACAAATTTAAATTTTTGTTTATAAAATACTCAAACATTTACTATTTTTTTAATAATTAATATGATTATAATGGTTAATATGACTATTTTTATAACAGTTAATATGGTTAATTGGCCATTTTATAAATATTAACCGAACATTGATTATTTTATCAATTTTAATTTACCAAGTTTGCTATTTAACTTAAGCTATCTTTAATATATTCATCTCGACAAAAATACTAGCGTAGCGAGGTAAATTTAGGGGTACTATTTTTTATAACTCTTTTTTTTTTTTTTTTTTATAACACATACTTTATATATATATATATATATAAATAAATAAATAAACAAAAAAGCAATATAATTTAAGTAAGAATCATATTTAAGTCCATTTACATTTTACAGTGAAGAAACTATCACAGCTTAAGATATAATTTCACATTCGGAATCTGGACAACGTGACTGCATATATTCTATTATAAATATTAAATAGATATCAACGAGTCTCGAAAGTTATATATATATATATTCTTGTTTATGAGTTTCTGAGATATTAAGCTTGTCCCTGTCAATCATTCAACACATTTTGCAAATTCTAACAATCAACAAATAGTGTTCATGATCGCCATTGATCATCTGAACTCCAATGACGAGAAAACCCTTCCCTCAAATCGTTGCGCTTGTGATCTTCTTGATCGGAGGCGCTTCGGGAGCTACGGAGTCGAGAACTCGGTGTAAAGCCGGCGAGAGAACGGCGCTTCTGAAGATCAAAGACGGTCTCTATGTTCGCGGTTCGTCGCTGGGATTTCAAGATGCCGGAGTCGTCCTCTCAAATTGGGGAGAGGAAGAAGCGAAGAGAGAGTGCTGCGAATGGATCGGAATCCGCTGCGACAATACAACCGGACACATCGTCACGCTCGATCTCTCGCCAGGGAGTTTGGGATTGGCCGAATCCACTGCTCTCGGAGGTGATAATATCAGCTCTTCGCTGGCTGAGCTGCGAGGTTTGAGCTATTTGGACCTCAGTTCCATCGAGCTTGGCGGGATTTCTGTCCCGAGTTTCATCGGAGACTTGGCCGATTTAAGGTATCTCAATCTCTCTTCAACTTCCTTATCCGGAGAAGTTCCGGCTCAGCTCGGAAACCTTTCGAACTTGCAAATTCTTGATCTTAGCTACAGCTTTGATCTCAAGTCAACGAGCCTGGCTTGGGCTTCACGTCTCTCGTCGCTGAAAGTACTCGATCTTGGCTTCACCGACATGATTCACGCCAAAGATTGGCTTCAAGTAGTGAGTGCTCTTCCTTCTCTGACGGATTTAATTCTGTTTAACTCGGTTCTCCCCGATCCGTTTTTTTCGGATTTGTTCGCTAATTCGTCGAAAGGGCTCGCTTACCTCGACCTTTCAGGGAATTCCCAGCTCACGAACTCAACGTTTAATTGGATTTTCAACTATAGCCGGAGCCTCATTCACCTCGATATTTCCGAGTGCTGGATCGAGTTTTCGTCGATTCCGGAACGCTTTGCGGAAATGTCATCTCTTTCGTATCTCAGCCTTTACAATAATGAAATCAGAGGCTCGATTCCAGAGTTTTTCGGAAATCTAACTTCCCTCACTTACCTCGATCTCTGTCAAGGCCGATTCGAAGGCTTCGTTCCCGAGTCTTTCGGCAAGCTAACCTCTCTTGAACATCTGGATCTTCACTCCAACAAGCTTCAGGGCGAAATACCGAAATCCATTTGGGAAATTTGCACTCTGAAGTATTTCAATGCTTACGACAATGATCTCAGTGGACGGCTCAGATTCGCGGGATCGTCATCAAGGTGTGACAACTTCTCTTTAGAGTATTTGAATGTAATCGAGAATCAGATCACGGGACCTTTGTCTGATCTTTCTCTGTATCCGTTTCTCAAAGAGATGCATCTTTCTTCGAATCGATTGACCGGAGACGTGTCGGAAAGCATCGGGAAACTGTCGAAGTTGGAGATTCTTGATCTTTCACAGAACTCCATCGAAGCCGCAATGTCCGAAGCTCATTTTGCAAAGCTCGTCGGATTAAGTTACTTGGATTTGTCTTCTAACAAGCATATAGTTTTGGACATTTCTTCTGATTGGATTCCGCCTTTCCAATTGGAGTACATAAACCTCGGAGCCTGCAAATTGGGTCCTCGTTTCCCGAGATGGCTCGAGACACAGAATAATTACACAGAGCTCAACATGTCCCACTCCGGGATTTCGGATTCTATTCCGAATTGGTTGTGGAATCGCTCCGATGGTATAAGAAGTCTTGATTTGTCAAACAACGAGCTAACGGGAACAATTCCTGATATAAACCCGAACTTCACTTATCCGATTATTCAAATAGATTTGAGTTCAAATCTGCTAGAAGGTCCGGTTCCGGTTTTTCTGCTCCAAATCTATGCACTCGGTCTCTACCAAAACAGATTTTCAGACATAATTTCCATATGTAGTGTCTCCGAGTCCACGTCGTTGGGATTTTTAGACGTTTCGTATAATGAGTTGACTGGCGAGCTTCCGAGTTGCTGGTCAAAGGTGAAGTCTCTTAGAATTCTCATTCTGGGAAATAACAAGTTGACAGGAGAAATACCCAATTCCATTGGAGACATGACTTGGATCGAGACGCTGCATTTGGCAAACAATGACTTCTCGGGAAAATTGCCCGCGTCATTGGAAAATTGTACGGAGTTGATGGTTTTCGACGTCGGAGGAAATAAGCTAACTGGCGAAATACCGACGTGGATCGCGGCAAGTTTAGGAAAGCTCGTTATTCTAAGTCTGCGGTTCAATAGCTTCTACGGAAGTTTGCCGAGCAAGTTATGTCAGCTAGGAAACCTCCAAGTGTTGGACTTGTCTTTGAACAATCTATCAAGTGCGATTCCTACTTGTTTCGGTAATTTCACCGCAATGAGAAAAATCGAGAGCGTGGTGAACAACGCTCAGCATCTCTACGATTTCCGTGCTTTTCCCGGGTTTATGTTGACTTATAACGATAGGTTGACCGCGCATTGGAAAGGATCGTTCAACGAGTTTCAGAACTTGGGACTTCTGAAGAACATGGACTTGTCGAGCAACAAATTGAGCGGAGAAATACCATCAGAATTCACTCAGCTTATTGGATTGGTGTCTTTGAACCTTTCAAGAAACGATCTGAGCGGTCATATCCCCGGGACGATCGGAAAGATGAGGTCGTTGGATGCTCTTGATTTATCGAAGAACCACTTCTCCGGAAAAATTCCTTCGAGTCTCTCGCAGATAGATCGCCTCGGTATACTCGACTTATCTAGTAACAATTTGTCGGGAAAAATTCCCACCGGCACTCAGCTCCAGAACCGTGAAGCCTCTGCTTATGAGGGAAATCTTGAACTCTGCGGAGCTCCACTTTTAAGAAAATGCCCGGGCGAAGAAGACGAAGAGCAAATCAGCTCAAAAGCGACCGAAGATTCTCACGGAGACGGAGACGAGATTATAACTCACGGGTTTTACGTCAGTGCTGCGATGGGTTTTCTTGTGGGACTTTTCGGAATTTTGTTGTTGAATTTTACAAAGTCGAGAAATCTTCGAGCTGCGAAGCTAGACAGTGAGTGGTGATTCACAGTGCTTTCTTCACGAATGGTGTTTCGTGATATTCTCTGCAAATGCATTCCTGAGATGAGAAGTAATTTTGTATCATCATTTCATTTGTCATCTTCATATAGCTTATTAAATAACCATTTAATTGTATTCAATTAGTCAAATGAAAAGAATGTATAGGAATGTATAGGATATATGTAAATTTAGACAGACATGGCAGCATGTGAATATGCAAATGACAGGTCAGAGAGACACGCATAAATCAAATACAATATATATATATACATACAAATATAAACAAAGGAAAGAATATTGAAATAAGATCACATATATTAGAGAGAGAGAGAGAAATACAATATCACTATTACTAATACGACCCAAAATGGATCTCGAAACGAGAACAATGCTAAATCCTCTTTTTTTAGAGATTGAGCTTCGTAAATAAGTAATGAAAATAACTGAATAAGTTGGACCGAGCACAATTAAACTAAACTTGAATAATATAATTAACCAAGCTAAACAGAATTAAATAATTGTCACATTCGCCAAATGGGCAAACATTTATGTAGAAAGATTTATATGGAGCAAGATCACGTACATACGTAATATATATATATTGAAAGAAGATGTTGAAATAATTGGGGAAGTGTATCTCATTATTGGTAGCTGGTCATGATAAACATGTATCTCATTAAATATAATGTGACATCATAATATACAGAAAGCTCTTTATGACTACCCACTACAAATGAATGAATGTAAGCTCTAACTGTATAATAACATACTTATACCACCCTCTTCTTTTATCTACAAACCCTCTTAAATAATCAAAAAATGTTTTCTTTTCCCCGAGTACCGCATAAGCATGCGGGATTCCCGTTTCTACCTGAATCAAACGCCAAGCGAAACGCGGGTCTTGATCGGTTTGAGCTTCAAGCCCATGCTTTCGGGAGAGAGTAGCTCGGGAGAGATGCAAGACGGGCTTAACGGGCTTCTCGGGCTGTCGCTGACGTGGCACGGCCGGTAAAGCCCGTAGCCCATGAAGAAATACTCCATTGGGATCAGCATCGCATGTGGTTGCTCCTCGGTCACCATTGACCCGCAAGCCTGGACCTGTAAACAAACGACAAATTCTGAATATAGGAACTCAAACCCCCAAAAGACTAATCTGCCCTTAATAGCCTTACCCTTCTTTTTTCCGCTATAGACCCGGACTAAATTTTAACTTAAATAAACTGATCATAATCCTCAAACGACAATTTCTGAACATATTAAATCTAACCCTCCAATAGACTAATCTGCCCTTAATTACCTATCCTTAATATTACTAGCTTGTTTTTAGGTTTTTTTCTTATATCAGACTTGAAATGGACTTCTACTTTCTATAATAAAATGACGATAATTCTCAGGCTGACAACTTCTGAGAATGTAAAATTGAGCCCCAAAAAGACTAATCTGCCCTTAGTTACGCCTAAAGACTAATCTGCCCTTGATAGTCGTAATCGAAGGGAAATGAGTAGACATACCTCTACTAAGGCGCTCAATCTCCTATCTAGTTTAGCCGTCATGTGCAACGCCTCGGAGTGGAAAGGAGAGCTGTCCCCGACAAAAATAAGTGTCCGACATTTTAGCTTCTTCAAACCTTCGGTAATGTCTGGTCTCCTGTAATTAAGCAAAAAGAAACAAAAATCAAATTGTGAATATTATAGAAAGAGCAAACGTTCACACGATGAAAACAAATTCAAAGGGCTTCAGTACCCATTGATTGCTTGAAGAAACCGGAAAACGTTTATCCCCTGCCTCTCCTCCAGCAGCTGAAAGAAGAAAGATTATTTGATAAATTAGCAGCTAATTTTAATTTGTAACAGAAAAGAAAGGGAAATAGTGATGATTAGACTCGGGAACCAACTTTTCTGCATGCTTGAACTATATCTGACTCTGGAACTTCCGGGCTGCCACGAACTTCCTGTTATAACACAAGATTTATGTTATTCTTCAGTTACTAAGTAATCATATTTGTTATAAAAAGATAATTATAAAAAAAAAAAAAAAAAAAAAAAAAAAAAAAAAACCCAGACAATATACCTTACTGAAATACCGTTGAATCAAACAGTCTCTAAGAACACCACACATGCCGTAAAAATAAAGCAAGTTGGCCATAACCTGCACATTAGAAGGTCAAATTGGTAAATGGATGATCATAATCAAACATTTAATTGAAAGATAATTAAACTTATGTAGGAAAATAACCTTATTGTAAATCCATTCTGTCCAAGACGGGGCTTTGCATAAAGGAGACACGAGTATTAACCCAAGAACACGATCTCTATATTTCATCTGCAATGAAGAAACCCTAATCAATTATCCGGACAACATATTAAATCACAAAGAAGACGGAATTTCAAACGAAGAAACGTACAGCAAATAGGGTGAGGATATACGCGCCAGCAGTTACTCCCATACACATAACTGCACCCAGCCTGAAAAATAATATCATAAAAGCACTTATTAGCCACAGAAGAATGTAATTTTTTTTGTCATACTATATTAACTCTTAAGAGAATAAAAATAAAAAGGATTTCATAGAAGTCAAGTTCTTAAGACGCACCCGAAAAAGTTGAGAACCTCGACGATCTGGTCCGCCAAATCATCAACAGATAGAATCGGATCATCTGGGCATATCGGACCAGCTCCTAACTGCAAAAACTCTTGCGGATGGGCCAAAGAGGAACCATATTAATACAAATATTCAAACAAATAATAAAATTGTTACCGAAGAAAAGAAGCAATAATATAACCACACTAAAAAAATAAAAATAAAATTCTGACCTCATGGCCAGGAGGGCTAATGTGGTATATACAAAAGTTGTGGAGAAGCAGCGAAGCCGCTTCGGGACAGAAAAACAACCCTTGGAAGCACGACATATCTGCTCGACAAAAATAAAGAAAAATATTACTTTATGTACAAAGACCATCACGTTAAGATTAATGTTACTTACGGTTTAACGCTAAATCCGGATAAGTGATAAGAGCCGGCTTATCTTGGTCCCCGTAGACGATAACAGACACGTAGCCACGGCCAGTTTTTAAGATATGTTCCTGAACAAATAATGACATAGGAAAATAAAAAAATGTCAAATTTTTATACATATATTGAAAAGTGTTTTGACTACCATGATATTCCTGATATGCTAAGCTATTCCAGATGGCTCGTTAATTATGTAAAATATTGAAATTATAAATTATTAGACCGTATTCCATGGCTGCAAGTAAGCTAAGATACATCACCTTACTTCAAGGTTAATAACCCATGTGCTGTTACCCCATTTTAAGGAACAAAAGATAACTTGAAACAGTCTTTCTAGAATCACTTTTGGAAAGGCAGATGAAACAAACGAGTAAATCCAAAATTCAATTATTGAAGCCCATTTTTTGTGAATGTGGAGATAAGGGTAAAAGTGAAAAGAAAAAGAAAAAAACAGATACATAGTGACAATATAAAAAAAAAACTTTAATCTGATAATGACCAATAATAAACCAAGAAAGAAATAGTATGTGTGGGTAAAGTTAATAATATAAAAACAAAAGAAAGACAACTAATGAAGGAAAGCATATCATGGATTTCGTCAGAAAACAGTAAGCTTCACAATTATTCATCCAACGGAGAATCCAATTTCTTTGCCATAACCAGAATCACATATTCCAAGCAAAGAATCATAAAAATTGCAAAGGAAAAAAAAAATATCGGCGCTATCGGCCACTCGTTTACGATGGATATGTGTTATTTGGCCCCCTGTTAAATGACGTTTATAATTATTTTTTAATTAGAGAAATCAATAAATTTTCCGATAATTGACGGTCGAGGGGCCAAATGCCCAAACCCACACCAAACTCATAAACATTTCCGCTATTTTTGACGTTTAAATTTCTTTTAACCTCAAAAAATCGTTAATTATTTTTTTATTAATTGACGATCGAGGGGCCATAAGGCCCAAACCCACACCAAACTCGTAAAGAAGGGGCTATTCCCGGTATTTGTTTATGTTTAAATTTATTTTTATCACCGAAAAACATTAAACTTGGTGTTAAATGACGGCCGAAGAGCCAAAACCCAAAGCCACACCAAATAATAAAGAACGGCAATCTCCGCTATGTTGGAACAAAGGGGACAAATACGCACATTTCTCGTTAACGAGGGGCTAATAGCGCCGATAACTAACTAAAAAAAATCCCATATCGAAACCATCAAATTACGAGAATTCACAAACACAGAGTATGAGACGTTGAGAAGAAATAAGATTAAAAGGCTGTCACGGCTCTGTAAAGTAGACAATGCTTAAATATGGAAAAAACAAACAATATTATAAGCAAACTGACTACCGAATAAAGGCATAAACAGATCTACCATTAACTATAATCCACATCAACCTCAAACGAAAGCTCCTCAATCGAGTTGTTTCGATAAAAATCGACACAAACGAGACGATTCCGAGTTCCGAAAATGAGCTAAATATTGACCTAAAATCCCAATTTCCAGCAAAATTAAACGAACGAAACCTAGAAGGAACAAGGCGAGAAACATGTGAGAAAAATAAATAAATAAATAAATAAAGACGAACCTTCCCACCGAGATAGATCTTCTCCATGTCGACGGAGACGAAATCGTTGGAGTCAGCCATGGCCGTAGCTCTCTTCTCTCTTCTTCTCTCCCCGAGAAAAGGTAGGCCTGGAGCTTCAATGGCTTAAATACGAAGCGAATCTCTCTCTACTTTCTCTCTCTAAAAACAGAGAAATAAATAAAATAAAATAAAATAAAGCAGAGAGAGAGGTTAACCACCACCGACGCCTCTGGGCTTTACCAAACTAATTTACGTGAGTTTTTATTTTGTATTTAAATAAATTAAATATTTTATTAGTTGCTTCCTTAATAATGTCAAATATACAAGGCGTATACATATTTTAATTAAAAATTCTGCATATTTACATAGCCGTACGTTATTATTTTTTATTTTTCAAAAATTGTAGTTTTATAATTTTGTATTTGTATGTTTTTGTTTGGCCTCTCAATAATACTGCTGTTTTAGAACTATATTTCTGTTAACAATTTAACAACAAAAAAAAACAGAAAATCATGGATTAAAAAAATTAAAAAGTATAAGATAATCTGTCCCCTTTTTTATTATTATTAATAAGTTAGGTAGTCAAATTCCATACTATTCTATTCATATCGATGTGGTTTGGCTTATTTGTGGTTTATGTATCAAGACAATTTGCTGAGCTGTCGTTTTGGTTAATTACTCCAATTAAACAAATTATATATATCTTTTTTACCAATATGTTAGCTTTTGTTTTCCTTTTTAGTTACATTTCTGTGGAAACAAAATGTTGACCAAAATAGGAATTGTCATTCATGTTTGACTAAAAGTGTTTGCTGTGATGTGTCTGCGTGTACATCTCTCATTGGATTCTATTCCTGTGGGTCCCACTCACCTCTTGTGGCCCATACTTTGCCACTCTTCTTCTTTTTTCCTTTCATTTTATCATATATAGTTTTCTAAATTTATTAATTTAATTATGGTTTTGTATGAGCAATTGATGACATGTTTTTATATTTTTGGGGGTCCTTAGATAGAAGTAACAAAATTATATTTGTGGTTGCTTGCCTTTCATTTGACTCAATGATTAATAGAATTCCACTACTAATCATGGTTGTATTATTTTATATTAATATTTCTCTCATAATGACATGCATTATTATTATTATTTTTATTATAATTTATTTTATTCTCATATTTCTCACCAAAAAGAAAATATGAGTTGGGATTTTGTTTGTCCTTGTTTTACACTTTTTCATATTCACCTAACTATAAACTTGCCACCATTTTTATGCTATTTTTAAAAGGGTCACATTTCTTTTTCTTCTTCTTTTTTTTTTGCTTTTTCTCTCTCTTTCTTAGTTCTTTAATGATTAGCACCGAAAGAAATAAATTTTGTGACAATTCATGATGGGAAATACCAAGAATTTTGTAATCAAACATTAAAAATGTGTTTAATGTTTAACAAGAATTTGTGAAAACATTGATTTTAATCAAGTTTGGGAAAATGACCAAATTTATAATAGCTTGAATTTTATTTTATTTATATATATGTTTGTGCTATTTTTGTTGAAACATCACATTATCAATCAATTTACTATTGCTTTGCTGCCCTTTCAACTAAAAAATGAAAAACATGTCAACATGTCTATAATACAATTTAATTATAATAATAATACCTATAAATAACACGAACTCATTTAATTGTATTTGTGTAATAAAATGATAAATAAAATAGCTTATTCCAAACCGACCCTAAAGTCATTCATGATAAGCACTTGTATAAGACTATGGTCCTCCTTCAACCCCTTTCTGCCACATTAAGTGTACGCGTAATCATATTTATTCTCAACTCATTAAAAAAATAATTAACAAAATTTAACCAATTGGACACATTTGACCCTTCTTAATATATAAAAATAAATCACACCATAAATTGTTTTGGCCTGCTTATTACATTGCCAACGACTAGATTCCACTACTTATTTTAATTATTGCTACTCCTTCATAATTATTTATGGATCAAGCAAAATGTAACCCACCTAGGTGTCGATTTTTGTTTCGTAGTATCGTGTCTTAATCGTTTTTAATTAACTTTTATCGTTGTACGGTGCTATTCAATCCTATCGAGGTAATTGTGTCTAATCTATTTAATACAATCTTAAAACGTCATCTTAAATATATTTAGCTTTATTAATGTAAGTTTGTAAAATAATCAATAATAGGGTTATAGTAAATAAGTACTTAATATTTTAATTTTTGTAGTATCATAAAATCAATATTTTTTTCATAACTAACGTTTTCGATATATATTATTTGCTTCTCACTATTAAAATATTATGAAGGCTCAAAGTCTCGCTATTAAATTCTTGTCAATACTATAAAAGAATACATAAAAATGTTTGAAATCTTTAGAAATGACAAGTGTCCACCATTTAATAGCATATCCAAATTTGAATAAATTGAACAAATAAACAAAATTATAAAGAAATAAAAATAATAAACATCGAATGACATTCTCGATAAGGTTAGATAAGGTTCATATTAATTACCATAAAAATCAAATTTTGTGATACATACCTCGCTGTTTAACTTTAACCCTTGATTTCCCAAAAAAAAATAAAAAAATAATATATATATATATATATATTAACCCTTGATTTAATATTTCTTTCATCCACTTAAAATTTTCAAATCAGTAACATGCATTGTCACAAAAATATAGAAGAATGAATATTTTTGGAAACCTCATAGCCTTAGGGAATTTAATTCTGGTAGATCATATAGTAATAAAATCAGGTATTTTGTTCCCATATATTAAGATAACACACGTGAAATTGCCTAAAAAATGTCTCATTTACATTCAATTTTTCCTAATTCTATGCAATGCAGGTCACCAAGACAATGTGATTTTTTTTTATTTTTTATTTTTTTTTGGCGTTGGACCATAAATGATCAAATAATAGACTTGTGACATTTTGGTGTATTTAATGATATACATTTAATAATTATTATGGACCCCGTTGAAGAAAAATGCCTTGAGAAAGTGAGAGTCAACTGAATTTGGAAGTGTAGAATGTAAGCACTTCAAATTTTTGTTTGCATAGTTATAATTAAATTAGAAAAGAAAAAAAACTAATCCTTGATAACCAAGGGTTTGCTCTTTCATGCCATAAACTAAATAAATATTAGATTTAACCAAATATATATTATCGATATATATATATATATATATTATCACTTTATAAAAATTATACATATATATTATCGATTTCAGCTTCTCTGAATATAACAACAAATCAATTACGACATAATATAATCACTAGCGAATCGAATTTGTGATCGTCATTCTTTTATGGGTTTGCCCGTATAATTGGTTTTAAGACTATGGAATAGATTAGACCCGTATCAACATTTTTATTATTATTATTATTATTATTATTATTATTATTATTATTATTATTATTATTATTATTATTATTATCTATAATTGGAATTGGGATTTTTTTAGTATGTTGTTACAAATATTTGGCTTTTCACTCTTCTTTTCGTTATGGACAGCTAATATGTTGTATAGAAATGAAGATTTCAATTTATTTTAAGCACGTTATTTGTTTCACTTTGAACTACTAATTGTTTTATTGGAGATTTAACATTTTTTGTCATTTGTTTTTTTCTTTCTTTTTTGGCGTTTTCGTTTATTGGTCAATGTAGTTTCAAATCGATGTGTGTTCTAATAGTAATGTTTTATAATCTAATTATTTAGAATATGCTGTTTTGGATTAACAGTGAAATAAGCATCAAATTATATCCATAGAGAATCAAGCTTTGTGAGCTGCGTTAATGAGACCGATTAGGATCTTATTAACCTCGTTTTAGAACAAGAGTCGCGGAGCTAATAGTTCTGTTTTTCGGAAGAAGAAAAAATGAGAGCGGTTTAGTCCTTATTTTAGGTTTTAATCCGAAATAACAGGCAATCTGATTCGGTCCCTTTGTTACATTTTGGTGTGGAAATAGTCATTACTTTTATCGAATTTTGTGCGTAAAACGATCATTGACCGTTAATCTTGACAAAAAAGAATCACGGAAAAGTATATATATATTATATTGTGTTTTATAAGAAAAAATAGTAATTTGCATACTTTAAATTTTAATTTAATAAATTACGTTAAAAATAATGTTACATATTTAACCCCCCATTTCATTGAAACTGTAACCGAAAATAAATGGTTTAAAATAATCGTAATTTTTTTTTTCTTTCTGAAAACATGTTAAGGTTAACAGTATTCGATTAATACCAAATAGTGAAATAGGTTAACCAAACCGGTTGCACCTCTAGCTTGTCCCCCCGAACTTACCTCAACTCGGGCCTGATCCTCTTCACATGATATCACCGCAAGCCTGCCACATCATCAATTTATCGATCTTTGTTGCGTTGATTCTAGAAAAATAATTAATCGGGCTTCGAGCTTGAAACGGGCGGGCGGGCTGGCCTCGAGCAGCCCGCCCGAATGCCCCAGGCCCATAGTAGTAGAATTAGAATAGAAGCATGTAATGTAATTGTCGTTTACTTGTCAACTTTACCGAACCCAACGACCTTTCACTTATTGATCTTCTTCTTCGCCCTCCAAAGTCAAACCTTCGAAGCTCAGATCAGCCCTCTTCGCCACTCCGCTTTCTGGGTCGCCGGGAAACAGCTCTGGTCATGGCGGGGACGGTGGTGGTGTTTGACTTTGACCGGACGGTGATCGACAACGACAGTGACCGTTGGGTGATCGAGGAGATGGGTTTGAAGGAGCTTTTCAATGAGCTTTATCAGACTATGCCTTGGAATTCATTGATGGTTCGTAGCTTCCTTTATATTCATTTTCATCGATCGTCGTTAAGAGAATTATCGTGATTGGAAATTTGGAGTTTGTGTAAGAAAGATTGGAGTTTGATTTTGCTAGTCTCCTTCTTGTTCGGTTTTCGTTTATATTATTCCGCGTCTTGTTTCTTGCTTTGCGTTTTTGCAAACTTGGATCCGTGTCTGGTTCGCTTTGCTGCGACATTTCGGATCTTCATCTTGTACTTGAGAAAGGTTGGAGAGTTCAAGTTATTTGAGTATTTCTTTTATCCTAAAAAACCAGAAATTTTGGCTCTAAAAAAATGAATCGAGGGGAAAGCAGAATCCGATTTCAGAACTGGCCGGAATTTGCGTGGTTCCGTTTTGAAATATTAGTTTCTAATATTTACAATTGATATTCACATTTTATAGAAAAGCCGGGACGAGAAATTTCGAGTTAAACCACAGAAATGCGGGATTTTGGTTTCTTTAATCATGGAATTTACAATTTTGGCCTTGCAGGATAGAATGTTGCTGGAACTTCACTCTCAAGGAAGGACGAGCAAAGACATCGCTAATTGTCTGCGCCGAGCTCTGATTCATCCGAGCATAGTGGCAGCCATCAAATCCGCTCACGCGATCGGGTAATTTCTGAGCTCTCGGATTATCGTAGCAAATTTAGATAGATATTAAGTCTCACGCAATGCACGTACTATTGTTTAGGACAATTCGTCAAAAATGTACTAACATGTGCATTGATTGCTGTAATTTCGAAGTTCAGGGGTTCTTACTACAAATTACTCGAAAATTATAAACCGAGATAATCGATAAGTTGTGTAATTTCATTCCGCCAATTGCAGCTGTGATCTTAGGATCATCAGTGACGCGAACAAGTTCTATATCGAAGTTATTTTGGAACATTACGGATTGTTGGAATGCTTTTTGGAAATCACAACAAACCCGGTTTCGACAGAGCCAAACGGAAGGCTTAGAATATTGCCTTATCATGGTCCGAGCTCGCCTCATGGCTGCAGTACTTGCCCTTCTAATCTGTGCAAGGTATATCTCGTTAATATAACTTAGTTTCGGTTTGAGAGACTCTTTTTTTGTGCTAGTTCTCGTTAAGATACATTATGTATGATACTTGCGCAAACAGTTTTACTATAAAATTCGTGATTATTAATATTGCAAATTGCGGATAAAAATTTGAAAAATTTAATCATTTCGGGGCAAGATTTGAAAAAATATGAAAAATTATTGGGGTCAAAATTTGAAAAATATTTAAGTTTTAGCGGGAAACTGCCCCCTGTACTCACCGATGTGCATCCGCCACTAAAGGGCAAAAATGTCATATTTCAACTTATTTAAGATTTGTAACTCATGAAAATTAGTGTTTTTTGTTTTGTTTTAGGGACTGGTGATTGGTCAACTGGTCGGAGAATCCGACTCCGAGGGTAAAAGGAGAAGAATCATATACGTCGGAGACGGGGGTGGAGATTTCTGCCCGACTCTGTCACTCTCAGAGGACGATCACGTGATGCCGAGGAGGAATTATCCTCTGTGGAAGCTCCTACGCAAGCACGGAGAGCGTGTCAAGGCCGGGATCCATGATTGGGGCGACGGGGACGAGCTTAATAAGGTCCTGATGGGTCTGATTAACACAGCTCAAAAAGCTTGATTATTTTCATTACATTGTTGAACTTTGAGTTCTGCAATTGAAAAGTGATGATTGATCAACACTTGTTCAACAATATCATTCAAAGGGTATTTTAACCATGGCTCCAATATTTATTGCCAACAATTATTGATTGTACTCATTTTTCTCCACAATATTGACTTTTGATGTCGTTTATTCAATTTAGGTAAGGTTTAATTCTCAGATTTCATGACCTAAATCCATTTTCTACCCTCGTTGGTGCTGGCATACAATTTTTGTAGATATTTTTGGGGGCTCGGTTGCGGGTTTCAAGATCGGGTCAATATGAACTTTTCAAATTAGGAATTTTGTCGAATAATCAACCGTGTTAATTGACGTGTAATGACAGCTTACACGGTTATATACTACCCGGTAATCGGCTCATAGCAGTTGGATCTTTAACCGTCTTTCCCGCCTAAAGCTCTAGTCTTTCGGACCATAACTGGGTCTAAATTGGATCAACAAAAAGTCAACAAAATACATCGCCCACCTGAGCAAGCGTTGACCAAACAGTCCTCTAATCCAACGGTCCCGATCAAATCTGGTCTCTGGCCAATGAGAGAAGTGAGAAAGAATCTACCCAAAGCGTGTGCTTCGCCAACATATAAAAACCGAAACTTTTGATTAGAAACGTTTCCAATCTCTCTTCTTCTCTCTCTCTGTGCTGTGCTGTGCTGCTGCGATGGGAGAGGAGAGAGAAGACGAAGGAGATCACACGGCTGTGTTCTTCGACGGCGTCATCAATGGCATGCCCTTGTTCGCCAAGGAGCTCGTCGCCGGAGGAGTCGCCGGAGGCGTTGCCAAGACCGTCGTTGCGCCTCTCGAGCGAGTCAAGATTCTCTTTCAGGTGAACGATCCTCGAGTGTTTGCGCTTTGTAATACACTACTGAATTTGTGTTTCTCAGACCAGAAGAGCAGAATATCAGAGCATAGGGCTGTTCGGATCCTTCAACAAGATCGCCAGAAACGAAGGAGCTCTCGGTTTCTACAGGTGAATTTCCCCGTCACTTTCGATGTTTGAATCTAAAAGTTACGACGAGATTTCAACGTTATTTGGTCATTTCTGAGCAGAGGAAACGGCGCTAGTGTGGCGAGAATCGTCCCCTACGCAGCGTTGCACTACATGGCTTACGAGCAGTATCGGCGATGGATCATCGAGGCTTTCCCGGGAGTGGGGAGAGGACCGGGGCTCGATCTTGCCGCCGGATCCGTCGCTGGAGGGACGGCTGTTCTCTTCACTTACCCGCTTGATCTAGTTCGGACGAAATTGGCTTATCAGGTAAGTGGAATTTTCCGAAACCGCCATCTGCTAGTTGTTTCCGGTTTTGTTCGTTGGAAATAATGAATTGACTTATCTAGGTTGTTGGTTCAGAAAAGTTGGGTGTTCAAGCTTTGGCGAGGAATGAGATTGTGTACAAAGGAATTCTGGATTGTTTCTCAAAGACTTTCAGAGAGGCCGGGTTTAGAGGTCTCTATCGCGGAGTTGGTACGGAATTTCAAAACTGATTGAATTGTGATTTGCGAGAGCATGAGATTGTCTGTTTTTGGTTGAGCTGAAACCGGTTTTTCTTCCGTTTTTTTGCATAATTTTGGAACCAGAACCAACTTTTCGATTCAGTTGGGGCAAACTGAATTTCTGATTAGACCAATTTTTTCAGTTTCGGTAGAAACCAAGTTTTGGAAGAAAAAGAATCGAAGAAACAGTTATAGAACTTCAACGTCGGCTTTTACCGAGTTAAAACAGTTAAAAATCGAATCACGAAGTTTGTTTCAGTTTTAAAAAACTGAATTTCCCGTTTCCTTTTCCTGCTTCTATTCTTTGCAGGCATAGTTTTTGGTGATTTTTTGACACCCGAATCTGTTTCTCAGCTCCGTCGTTGTATGGAATCTTCCCTTATGCCGGTTTGAAATTCTACTTCTACGAGGAGATGAAACGACACGTCCCTGAAGAGCAGAAGAAAAACATCACGGTGAAGCTTGTATGTGGATCCGTGGCCGGGTTATTGGGGCAAACCTTCACGTACCCGCTTGATGTCGTGAGGAGGCAAATGCAGGTAAATAAATAATAAAAAAAAATTAGATTTCACATGTTTGGTATCAAATCCTTATGGTTGACTTTCATCTTCGCAGGTCCAACGATTCTTGCCGTCAAACAGCGTAGATGCAAAAGGAACGATGGAAACCCTATTCGCAATCGCCCGGAAACAAGGATGGAAACAACTATTTTCGGGGCTAAGCATCAATTACTTGAAGGTTCTTTGACATTCTTGCCCCATTTGCTTATCACGATGTCCATGTATTTCCCTTTCAATATTGAAAAGTTGCGTTTCTAAATCAGGTCGTCCCATCGGTGGCAATCGGGTTCACTGTGTACGATGTCATGAAGCTGTACCTGAGAGTTCCGTCACGGGACGAAACTGTGGTCGAAGTCGTAACCAACAAGCGAAATATCCAACCACCGTCGCTTCATTCTCAATAATAATGCGTCTTCTCGGGCTAGACTGACTAATTCTACCAATCGGAACCCGTCAACCTGTAAATCCCATTCTTTGGAGATGTATCGTAGCAGATTTGAAGATTCCTTCCCGATTAATTAGACTACGTAAAGAAACAGGTTAATCATTCGGAAATTGTCAGTGTACATACGAAGAGTGTAAGGGTAATAATTCTGGCATCTCGTCTGAATAATGAACTAGGTTCTATTTTTCTGTATTGTAGAACAGAATGAATTCAGAGACCAAAATTGAGAGTTACGGATTCTTTTAGATTCCAATAATGAAATCCCGAAATATAATATAAATTATACCAATATTTTATCTTTGTACAAAATAAATAGATTTATTATATGCTCCTCAACTTATCATGTTGTCGCGGTTTCTCTCTTAAACTCTTGGATTAGCAATTTAGTCCTCTTCGCTTCACCAGTAATCACCACACGAGCATTTTCCGGCCTTGAAGTGATGAAACCGCTTGTTATCCCGAACAATCAGCTCCCTCCCGACAATCTTCGACATGATTTTGATCGCGTTGTGGCAGTCTCCGCAGATCCGGAGATTCTTCATGATTCTGAGCGTCGTTCTCGGCGGAGTGCTGATCAGACCGTAAGCGATCGCTAGTCTCTCGCTGTGGTACTGCAAAGCCTGCTCTTTCGCCTCCTCGTCAATGTCGTGAAGAACATATCTCGTGTCGGGAACGTAACCGGCTTCTCTCAACTGCCCGTTCAAGCCTCTCAGATTCCGATCACCCTCTTCCTTGTAAGCGTTCGGGGAACGGAACTCACTCACCTTGTTACGTTCTTCCACCATGTTGGTCTCCAAATTCCTCTTCCTCTCCGGCAGCGGGATTCTCCCAGCGATGGATGTTGATGGGTCGAGAGCCATTAGTAACTCGGCAACTCGGTCTTCAAGCTCAAGATCACCGTGAATTCTAGCGTAATTCCCAAGAGCTACCCATAATTCGCCCTTGTGCTCGAACGGGATTGTATCGATAAACTCCATTGCCTCGTTCAAATGCCCTGATTTCCCGAGCACCCCGACGATCCCGAGATAATGTTCTATACCAGGCACAATATCATATTCGTTTTCCATGGTTTCGAAGATCACCAATGCCTCTTCCACAGCCCCGGAAACGGCACAAGCTTCAAAGACGGTCGAAACGATCTCTGCATCGGGGCGCAACCCCGTCTCTTTCATCTCCTCGAATAGAACCAAACCCTCGTCGCCTTTCCCATTCTTCACGCACGCTTCGATCACGGATCGCCACGAGCTCGAGCTTTTGTCGGACATTCTATCGAACACCTTGCGCGCGTCTTTCAAGCTTCCACAGTCACCATACAATCTGATCAAACTCTCGCCCAATTCACCATCCGAACCGAAACCAGAGCGCTTCACGAACTCATGAACTCGCTTACTGATCTCCAGCGACTTCGAGTCCGTACACCAATCCAAGAGAGCGCGAAATACCTTGCGATCAGCCGAGACGCCCTGGCTCATGAAGCTCAAAGCCTCTTCGGCTTTTCCCTCCGAGCAGAGAGCCATCAAATCCACGTTCTGCGCGGTGCTGCGAGGTGCGCTCTCGTCGTCGTCTTTCGGCTTCCAGTGAGGCTTGGCGGCGGCGGTTTGGCGGCGGTAGACGGCGAAGGCGGTGGTGAGACGCGGAGGCTTTGGGAGAGGGAAGAAGCGGAGGGATTTGGAGGGAAGGCGAGAAGAAAGTGGGAATACGGTGGAGTTGAGAGAGAGCGGAGGAGAAGACGCCATTTTCGTGTTGCTCTCAGCTCACAGGAAGGAACAAAGATACTATCTAATGTAATGTGGTGGTATTTTTTCAAAATAATTTTATACAACTTTATCCAAATTAAGGTTTAAATGCCATCATTTTCTATATAAAAATATATTGATTGGATTTTACGGGTATACTTAAGTAAAGATAATTTTGGGTCGCAACCCGGGTTGAATCATAAAAACAGATTCGGTATAACGTCGAGTTACTAATGGTGTTTTATTGATACTAAAAGTAGGTAATTAAGCTGTTATTACAAGCAAGCTTGGATTAATTACAACTAAGCTAAGCCCCGTATAAAAACCATCTTTTATGGAACAACAAGATCAGAATCAGACAATAAAGCCCATCATTATTTATATGATATAATCGGACCACTCGGAGATGAAGGACGTGTGGTCCATCGACTCCCCCGGAACATCCCGGTGCATCGCCGGGCAGTCCTTTCCCCCAACGAGCCTGGCCGGATTCCCAACTGCGGTGGTGCGCGGCGGCACGTCGATTAACACCACCGAGCCGGCCCCAATCTTTGCCCCTTCGCCAATCCGCACGTTGCCGAGAATGGTCGCTCCCGCGCCGATGAGGACACCGTCGCCGATTTTAGGGTGGCGGTCGCCGCCAGCCTTGCCAGTGCCTCCGAGGGTGACGTGGTGGAGGATGGAGACATTGTTGCCAATCACCGCAGTCTCGCCCACCACCACTCCGGTGGCGTGGTCGAAGAGGACGCCCTTCCCGATCGCTGCAGCTGGGTGGATGTCCACCGCGAACACGTCCGCGATGCGCGACTGGAGTGCAAGAGCAAGGGGCCGGCGCGACTCCGTCCACAGCCGGTGCGACACCCGGTGGGCCTGAAACCGAAACCAAAAAGTTAATTTGATCTTCACTCTACTATAAGAGAACCAAGATATGAATCGTTAAAAGTTGCAATCTTTGCATCCAAAGCAGGGGTGAAACCGGGACAAGAGTTCCGGGCCTACAGCCCGTTTTCGGTCCGGTCTCGGTTTTCTCGGACTTCCTAAAAAACACATTCAATCAAATTCTAAACATAGCCCAGCAATACTAAAACCGGGCCAGCCCAAGGCCGGGTTTTCAGACCGAAGCAAGCAGGCCCGGTTGGATTTCACCCCTATCCAAAGTATCATATCAGCTGATAATCACAAAAATTCACAGATTCAAGAGAAACAAGAACAGACAAATCAATCAAACTTCAAGTGTTAGATTCATCACCTAACCCTAGCATTCGAGCAGATAATCTATCAAGAGACTAACCACTGAATTCTTTTTTTTTCTCAGTTTAATCAGAAAAAATGATCCAAAGAAGCGAGATCGGTGAAGAACGGAACCTGACAGGCGAGGAAACCCTTGTAATTGAGGAGGCAGTGCGAGAACGAGACGCAGGCCGGATCGCGCTGGCGCGCGGCGCGGAGGTCGGCGACGACGGCGGCGCGGAGGTCGGCGTCGGAGAAGGCGCCGAGGAAGAGGTCGTAGAGGAGAGTGGAGAGCAGCGTGGAGGAGCAGAGCTTGTTGCCGAGGTGGAACGAGAGCGATCGCTCCAGCGAGGAGTGCGAGAGGATGGTGGAGAAGAGGTAGCTCGCCAGCGCCGGCTCCGACTCGGCGTCGCGCCGCGCCTCCGCCTTGATGTGCGCCCACACCCACGCCTCCTCCTCCGCCGGGGAGTTTGCCGGAGACGCGATCTCGGTCGCCGGAGAAGACGAAGTGGTGGAGTGGCCGAAGGGCATTTATGGCAATATATTATTGATGGTCCGTAATGACTAAAACCTATTTGGATTTCGCATTTTCTGTTTATAAACTTTATTTTATATTATACACTATGCATTATTTGCATTTTAGTACCCTTTACTTTGTACATCAGTGCGTTTTTGTCTCTTGGATTTTTACTTTTTGCTCTTTTTTCCTCGAAAGAGGAGTAGCACATCGTGTATGACTTCGGGTATGTATTTTTAACGAAAATACTGGGCCCGTTTGGTACAACGTAATTTTTTAAAAAATTGTTTTTAGTTTCAGTTTTTTTTTATTATAAAAAAACTGACAAGTGTTTAGTAAACTGTTTATAAAACAATTGTTGTTGGTAACAAAAGTTGATTTAGCGTTTGGTAAAATAAATATATTAGGGTAAAAAGATCAAAATAAACTAAAACTGTGTTTTTGTTTATAAAATGGTTGTTGTTAGTATCACTATATTTTATTTGCATTTATGTACCCTTGACTTTGTACATTAGTGCATTTTTATTTCTAGATTTTAATTTTTGACACCATTGCTCTCTTTTCTTCGAAGGAGTAGAACATTATATATGTATAATGTATTTATTTTCTTACGAATAAAATTAATTGAATAATATCCGCTATCCACTTTTAATTAACCGATTCGATCCGCTAACCGCATTTAAACTGGATAATAATAAAAAATTAGTTAGTGGATACAATTAATTTATTTATATCCATATATGTGGATATGGTTGCCCAACGTGCTCATATCTTATCTTATCCTATCCAGTTTCACCCCTAAGTCATCGTGTATGACTTCGAGTGTGTATTTTTGTCGAAAATACTACTTGGACTAATTAGGGAGCTCTCAATAAAAATTTTCAGTAATATCTTTTGGGGATATTCGTAGCACAATTATCAATTTAAAAAAAAATAAAAAATTAGTCGAACAAAATACTAATATTTTAATTTTAATACTTGTGCAGCTAATAATTAACTTTTACATGTTGGTGCAGAGCAGTTATGTCCCTAATATTACTCTTTCAAAAATTGCAAAAACACCCCCTTTGAACTCAAATTTTGGTGAGCATAGTTTAACCATTAAATCTCATCAATTGTGATCATTAATTGTAAAACTCTAAAATTGAAAGAATAGTTTTACCAATTAGGTCATAGTTGATGAAACCAATCTCAAACCCCATTTTGGTAAGAAAACAAAAATATCATTTTTTACTCCTTTTTTCAACTTGATTTAAAATGGAGGTGATTATTCATGCATATTTTTGTTATTAATTGTATATATGACATCACAATATTATATATATATATATAAAAAAAAAAAAACTACTGTTCTTTGAAGCAATAAATATATATATGCCTTGAAGACACATAACTATCTGTTCTAAATAAATATAACCTTATACAGAGAAAGAAATACCAGTTTCCTTTAACAAGCTGTTTCTTCAGGGCATGAAAACCACTCGAGTGTGTAATTCTTGCATTTCCGAGCCCCGGAATCGTCGAAAAAATATTATCAGAGCTCTTTTTTCGAAGAAAATCTTGAAGCAAACTTAGAGACTCTCATGCCTTTGTGCTATTCACACCTTACTCTTCCGGTAACGGGCGATCTTTCACAGATCAATCCTTCCCCTATAAGCACGCCGCATGTAGAATTACGTTTATCGCCCTTTGACTTCCACATTTTCGCCGGACTCGAAGGTTTTAGGAACCGAGACCGAATTTGGTATGCGAACTCGCCTTCCTTTGTGCTCAAGGCATCTTTTGTTTCCTTTAAGCGGCTTCTCAGTGCAAGGAGAGAGATCCGCCAAGATGAATCCGCATGAAGGAGCGAAGCTATCGCTCGAAGAATAGTTGACTTTGACCGACGCGGGTTGAAGATCTTTCTGGTCACGAGTCAACCCTTTGAGCTTCATGTGCTCAAGGCACCTTTCGTTTCCATGACCCGGTATCTCGGTGCATGGAGTGAAGCTCTCGCTTGAAGAACTGTTGACTTTCTCCGTGACGGGTTGACTATCTTTCGGGTCATAAGTCAACCCTTCGACCTTCATGTGTTGGTGCTCTTGACATCTGTTTCCGTGAAGCGGCGTCTCGCTGCAAGGAGACCCGTCGGCCAAGATGAATCCGCATGAAGGAATAAAGCTCTCACTTGAAGAACAGTTGACGTTGACCTTGACGGGTTGAGTCAAACCTTTGACCCTCATGTTCCGGTGTTCATGGCATCTTTTTCTTCCTTCAACCGGCCGGTTTTCACATACGGAATCGGGTCCCAAAACCACACCACAAACGGTGGAACCGATTTGAACGGAGACATTCTTATCTTGAACCAATCTTGGCTGTGATCTTCCGAACTTGAAAACCCGAGCAAAGAGACTGCGGTTTTCTTCATTGGCTGACGGGAAATCTCCGGTTTTGATCCTTACGCCCACTTGTTTCCGACTGAAAGGCACAAGCTGTCTGGCAATATCAAAAAATTGGGCGGTGGACGAAGAGATTTTCATCAGCTTTTCAATAATATCACCGGGGCGACGCGTACCTGTAGAAAAACAGAAAGTTAGGGAGTAATTTGTAAATAGTAATTATGTGCGGTTTTCGTATAAGATGTACCGTTGGTGCTCATGTTCCAAGCGTAATCGAATGTGTTGAGAAGCTGGATTTCCGTTTTCAGCGCTTCGCTTTTGCTCGGCATCTGTTTGAGAAGCATACGATTGATCACATGTATACAAAATTTTGTGTTCAATACAAATAACCAAAAACCGCAAAACGTACGAGCATTTTTTTCCCGACCACGTCCGAGCCACATACTGAATAACTGATAAAGTCGAGTTCATAACCTAATTGATCCATAACCATTTCTCTAGCTTAAGTAAGATTCACCTTGCAAAAAGACTAAACTGCCCTTACTCACATTTGCCCATCGGAACACGATCGGGAAGCCTCGAGAGAGAATCTCCTCGAACAAACCGGGACCCTTATAATGAACCGCCGTTTTATGATCCTTAGATGAGCTGTTTCCCAAGTGAGAACCGGACCGGCCGTAATGCTGGAGCCGAGTCCTGACATTGTCGGCTTCTCCTAAATAAACCGCAACTATCCGGTTCGGGTCGAGCTTGCCCCTCTCCTGACCTGAACCGGTTTGAGAAACGGATATGCCAAGTTCGTACACTCCCGAGCCCGAATTCTTCGGGAGATTGTGTACCCTATATCTCTCGGCTCCTTCCTTTCCGAGAGAATGGTCTTCCCAATCACGCGGTCCGATCAGAATCTAATGCAAAAAAATAATTATAAAAATTCAATCAAATCCCACATTAATTAAATTCAGGTGCTTTAAAAATAAAAGAACACAGAAATTTGTGAACTTGCCTTTCACATAATAGCGTAAGTAACTCGAAACATTAATTGAAAAAATGGAATTTGGTGTACGGCGCTAAACAAAAAAAAAATTAAATCTCACGGATTAACCCAAGATTTTCAATTGTCGGGGAATGCCCGATAACTCATTGAACTAAAAACATTTGCCGAAATCACCCTCCAACGAATAAACGAGATTAATTAATTCGAAACTAATATATAGAAAAAATCCTCGTTTCAAGATTATCATCAAGAAGCAAACCCTAGAAGAGAGAGAGAGAGAGAGATGACCTGCCATGGAGAGAAGTGGCGATCGTGCCTGGTGTGTTTACAGTCTTCTCTCTTCAACCTCGACACCACCATTCGCACCCTCCACAAATATGACCGTTGCTCCCTCAACTTTTCAATTTTGCTTTCAAATGGTCATTTGGGTGAATATATATGTAACTGACCAATAAAGATATTGGCGGTATAAATACCTAAGATATGCTGAGTAAGCGGTATATATATATTCTTTATACTGTCTTTGCTAGGCAAATGTTCCCAAACTTCAAAAAAAATCCTTTTTTTTTACGTTAGTCATTAAATCATTAAGTGCCACGTGGCATTTTTTTGTTAGCCCGCCCGTATCGTTTCCGTCAAATTCAAACTTCATCGTGTCTTACCAATTCAAAGCGCGTTTAGCCTATGCTAAAAAGGAGCTCTAGCGCAAGCTCCGATAATTGTAGTTTTGTTTTATAAGGTCCGTCGAAGTTGTAAATTAACCAATGAGTGAATAAAATGTTGTAATAAAAATAAAGCTTCGTAACACTTAATGGTAAAAAAAAAAAGTTACTCAAGGAAGTCAACTTGATTACATTGAAAATAGATACTTATGCCGGTAAAATTAGGTTAATAATATTGATTGTGGGCATTTTTATCGGCGGTAATCAACACGGTTTTTTTGTTTTGTTTTCATTCCAATTAATCATGTTTAGTGATGTGATGAAATGAAAAGAAGCTCACGGCGAGATTATTTATCTCAAATTCTTGTGTTTATCAACTTGGAAAGAAGCCAAAACACACACACAAGTTTTACCATTCTATATATGTCGCACCAAAATCAACACTAGTTACTTATGCCACAACATAGTATGGCCGTACCCTACGACTTTATATATATATATATATATATATATATGCATTTGGATGAGAATGAAGAAGATAAGAAAGATGATTTCACATCACATCACCGTAAGGACCATCTCCCAACCGACCCGACCCACTTTGTTTGGAATATTTTCGTTACATTTTTGCAATCGTACCCCCCGAGAACCAAATACGGATTCAAATACTAAAGCGCGAGCTACGTAGAACCCAATCTACAGGTCTTCATTATGTAACTTTGTACTATTTGGCCCCCCATTTTGTACTTCTATCTAAATTTTGAATTTCATTTAGAAAACGGAAACGCTACAGAGCGAAAGTCGGGATGCGAGGCTAGAAATGGTAAAATGCCTTGTAAGACTTCTACATTGTGCATGTTTCGGAACAGTTGTTACAGAGAAAACGGTGAAGAGCAAAACTGTTTTAGAGACGCTGCTACGGCAATACTACAGACCAAGTTTCGTCATCGTTATGGCCAGTTTTGAAATTTGGCAGAGGTCGTTCTCATCATCGACCAAGCCTCTCTTCTTTGGCCATAATAGCATCCACTTCCTCGCTCGATAGAAGATCGACTATGGGCTCGTACAAGTCCCACTCCTTTCTCTTCCTGTTAACAAATAATATTTCAAACACAAACTGCGCTATGGCTCGGTTTTCGAAGTTATGGCCGAATGCGATGATCACGTAAAAGACAAGCTTAGCAGACAAAGAGCAGTTGGAAGGTTTAACATCTCGAAAGAAACGAAGTTACAGTTTTGTTTTATTTACGTTATTAGACAGGGTTTGAGTCATAATGTTTTACGGGTTGGACCCGGCCCAAAATGAATAAATACGTGTAGATTTAGGAAACGTACCGAACGACACTGGATCTATGGCCAAATAACTTCACCAAATCAACTACGGAACCGCTCGTTTTACTGAAAGAAAAACATAATGTATCAGTCGCTATCAGAGTCGAATATTTGTTTGAAATATTTTGTCGTAAAACATAATCAACCTTGGTGTATGGTCGGCCCCGCGTCGGCTCTTCTTGGTGACTCTGCTTTCTCTTATGGACGTTACACTTTGAATTGCAATCTGGAACACGGAACCAAATGAAATCATGCATCAGCTAAAAAGGAAGAATCTAAAAAATATTTTACGTTGCATATGCTCCCACTTAGAGATGAAACCGATCGTAAAGTAAAACGGTCTTTGGAAACCAACCTCGTATAATTGTTCTCTAATTGCAAATGCAACCGCCGGCTGAAAAAGAAAACCGAATAATGTCATTGTTTCTTAACATATAACATGTCCGAACAGCTTGTCTTATAACCTTATTTTCAAAGAGAACCCCATACTTCATAGAAGCTCTCGTGAGAATATTTCGAAAAAAGCGGGGAACTACTTACAGCAACTTCAGGGTCTTCGATGTCTAAATCTTTGCAGAAGTTTTTGGCGAACTCTTCGGGATCGCTCTCGAAGTTGTTCATGTCCTGAAAATTTGCAGTCTCGTATATTTTAACGAATTCTTATGTACGGCGTGAAAGAATACATATACATAGCTACTACTACTACCAACACCAACGTACAATATCGTGACACTTACCCACAAAAATTGGTCCTTTATGAGAATGTTGTTGACGCGAAGATCAAGCTGGAACGGAAAACAAAAATATTATTCTTAGAACGTTCGAACAAGATTAGGAAACTCGCCCATCAAGATTTTAAAGTAACAAACCTTAATTGAGACGATCTTCTCACCGGCATACATATCTTGCCCTTTGTATCCCCTAAAGTCAGTCAACTGAGTCTGAAGAAAAAGAAACTTTGGAAAATTATTTTGGTAATTAGCAATGATGGAGAGTTTTCGCCTTGAAATGCAGGTTTTCCGAGATCTTATATTATAACCTCGGGGAGACCCGAATCGGCGGCAGTGGCGGATTAATTAAGACGGTTGTCCACCGTTCAAAATAAATGATTCAGGAATTAGGGCAAAGAAGTTGCCTGAATGGAAGAAGCAATGTGGGAAGCGAAGCCGAGAGGGAGCTTCAAGTCCTTGACAGTCCTTTTGGCAAACACCACGATTTCCGAATCAGGATCTGCAATGCAAATCCATTGTTGAAAAAGCTTTAGTAGTTTGGAAGCAAGTGTTTTATGGTTACTTACCAGAAGGATTCCAAGTGAAGGTGTCTTTGAATCTCTGCTCGTCAACTTCGATGTCCACGCGTATCGGAACCAGATTCTCCGACGTTGGTCTGCACAAAGCTTTGCTACTTTAAAATCCAAAATCAGAGAAGAAGAAGAAGGAAGAAAGATACGTACATTCTGAACTTGTGACCCTTCATTCAGAGTAATCTGATAATCAAGAATCAAATCGTCACGAACCCTAACAATTCAAAATCCTCGTTGATTTCTAGAAGACAACGAAACTCGATTCGATTTGATGATTCCAAACATGCATTGCAGTCTGTTCACTCGCCAATCATCTCTTAATTTATTTTATTTCATAAATAAATAAAATCTATGAAATGTTTGTATATAATTGGGGATCTATATTTTCATTTAGAGTTCACCGAAAATATAATCTTGGGCCCGCGCTACACAATCAATAAAGTATCATTCGGAGATATCACATCTCGATACAGTTGAGGGCCAATACACATTGTATCATTCGGAGTCCACGCACCTCGATACATTGTACTATTCTGAGACATCCCGTCTCGATACGTTGTACTCTTCAGAAACTACGAGACTCGATACAACACACTGAGATATTTAAAATCTCGATACGACGCGATTTTTATAAAAAAGTCATACATAGTATCATAAGAGATTATATATGCATGCACAAATGCTCGTGCTTATTCCGTATAAAATAATAAATTTTAAATAACTAAAATACTTTTAACACGAATGTCACACTTCAAATTATACAAATCATATTATTATTGTGTTGCAGTGAGTACTTTTACGTATACTAATCATATTATTGGTGTGTTGCATTATACGTATACTGTACAAAAAAAAACTACCGAATACAAATATGAGTTTCCATCGAATAAGCACTCCCTCTAATAAACATATATGTATATGTATATATATATATATGTTAGTCAAAATGAATGGCTTTCGAAGAGAGATACGTTAGAGAGGGTCTATGTTCTTACTTCTCTTTCGATGTTTATAAACAAACTAAAATGTCACAAGGCTTATATATATAGCTCTATGAGTCGGTTTGAAAAAGATCAGAGCGCAATATATATGGTGAAACACAATCTCGTGTAAGTGTGGTTTTATTATTCTTACACGTTCCATTCTTATCATCATACAAAATTTAACGAGTAAGAATGTAAGATATATATATAAATATATATATCTAATCAGATAAGGTAAAAAATAAACTTAGGTAACAAAAATATAACCCTCGGTAATATATAATGATTGAAGCATGTATAATATTAACATAAAAAGTAATAAAATATATATTTATATTGTAACCCTTCTATTTTAAAAATTTATCAAATAAACCACCAAAAATATGTAGTACTAATTTATAGTCACTGGAACTCCCAAATGATATTATAAATAATATATTTTTATGGGTTTACTAAGGATATACTATATTATTATATGCGTTTCAATGGCACAGAATCTCTGGAAGGTCCACGGATCTCGTCAATTTTGTCATAGGCATAAACACAGTTTGATCTGGTTTCGTTGAAAGAACAACCATTGAGGGGAGAGATCGAGTGCTTCAAAGCGCGAGAATTTCTGGTTCGCAATGTCGGAGCTCCGTTGACCGGCGAAGAATTCAATGGTGACGAAAGTGAGGAGAGAGTGACAGAGTAAATGAGGATAGTTTAGGAAGAAATAAATTAAAATGAGTAAAATATGATTTAATGAAACTTTAGGTATTTTTTGAAAACTTTCTATGTAAATGGGTATTTCCCTAATAAATTGTATTTTTATTTCTTAAAGAAATACGGATATTACAATCAAACTCCACGACCCGACCCGACCCGACCCATTGGATAGAATGATCATGTGGTCCTTGAAATCGTGATTATATATATGTAATTGGCAAATAAAGATATTGACGGCATAAATACCTGATATATGCTAAGTAAGCGGTATATTCTTTATACAGTTTTTGTTAGGCAAATGTTCCCGAACTTAAAAAAAATTCCCTGTTTGTACCTTTTTCTTTTACGTGCCACGTGGCATTTTTTTTATTAGCCCGTATTGTTTCCGTTAAATTCAAACTTCATCGTGTCTTACCAAATTCAAAGCGCGTTTAGCCTCCACTAAAAAAAAGAAAAGTTTTAAGAACCCTGTTACAAGGAGCTCTGACGCAAGCTCTGATAATGGGTGCGTTTGATTCAACTTATTAAGGTCTGTTCTTGTTTTTAAAATAAACTAAACTATTTTTTTAGTGTTTGGTAAAATTGTTGTTACAAAAAACACAAAAGCGATTTTAGATTTTTGTACATAGTCGTAAAAGCTAGGATTCGTAGCTTTTGGTTTTTTCTACAACCAAAAACTCGGTTTTTAGTTTATTTTAGTCTTTTTACCTTTTAATATTTATTTTATCAAACGCTAAATCAACTTTTGTTACCAACAACAACTGTTTTATACATTTTTCCGTCAGTTTCTTTTTTTAAACAATTATTTTTAAAATTGAAACTAAAAACATTTCTTTTTAAATTAAGCTGTACCAAACGAACCTAATGGCGGTTTGGTTTTATAAGGTCTGTCGAAGTTGTAATTTTCTCAGTCCGAGAGAAAATTAACCAATGAATAAATAAAACGTTGTAATAAAAATAAAGCTTCGTGGCACTTACCGGTAAAAAAAAAAAAAGTCACACAAAGAAGCCAATTTTAAGATGGGAAAACATTTGCCTTCCAAAGATTACATTGAAAATAGATACTTATGCCGCTAATACAGGTTAATAATATTGATTGTGGGCATCTTTATCGGCGTCCGACTCGGTAATCAACACGGTTAATTATGCATCATCGTATAACTTGTCGCCCAAGTAATCTATATAATTCCCCGAAACTCAGAAGAAATCACACTTGATCTTCACTCCCCAGAATTCTTGTGGTAATTATGATTTGGATTCGATCATGAAGCTCCGATCTTGTTCTTCATCTGAGATTCAATAATATTCCATTAGAGAAGATGCAGCTAGAGAAAATCGACGATGCGCAGAGGCTTAAACGCATCAAATGCGTCAGCAAAACCGCAGAAAATTCCCGGGCCGAGCGTGCCGCTAAATTTCTGCTTCAGGTCTCTTCGTCTTTCTCAGTACCGGTTTTTCTTTTCGCTGATCGTGATCTTCTTAGTGCTTTCTCGAGCTTGTTTAAGAACTAATCCCAACTAAAAAGCCACACTAAATCGGGTTAAGATAAGACCTATGTCCCTGCAAATTGTCAGAGGGCTGTGCAGTAATTCCACTACATGCCTGCACGGTGACACTTGTCAAGCCCGTCTTGGCGAGTTAGCCTTCCTAGAGACAACATTGTTTGATACGATTTTCGATCGAAATCCAATTTCAAAAAATGTAAAAAATGGCACAGAAAGAAAAAAAAAAAACTGAAATTGACACCAGGATTACAGTTGTTCGCTCCTATTGTTTCATTTGCCGTTTACAAATTTCGATCCGATGAATCTCAGTCGATCAGCTTTGACAGTCTATACACTCGTACGTGCATGTTCTCCGAATCCATTGAGTATGAGACGGGAGATAGATAAATAATGAAATTTGATGTTTGAATTACGACGCGTCACGGAAAATCAAACGGAAAAATGCACAGAGAAAATTACTACCGACGAAAAAATTCCCATTATCTTTTAGTGCAAGAAAACCGCGGAAATCAAGTCTGATCCTTCGATGTCTTGACAGCAAAACCGATGCAAAATCAAAACTATCAAGCTTTTCACGAACTTTATTACGATAATAGTAAACGAAACTGTAATCAGATAATAACGAATTAAAAAGCAATATATCTATCAAATTAATATGAATGTAATCATGTGTTTGCAGATGAGGTTGGGTTATACACCAGAACAGCATTATTCGAACATCCATTACGATGGAGAGCGGTTTTTGGTCACGGTATTTTCTCGTAATTTTCTGAATTTCACTCTCATTGTTCTGCCTCTTCACTGTTCTTGAGGAGATTTTTATGTTAGTTTGATCTCTTAATCAAGGAAAAAAACAAACTTCTCGATTCAGTAAGAAATTCTTCGGAGGGCGTTGCTGTTAAAGATACCGTGATGGATGACTCGAAGGTAATTTTCCGATTCTTTTGCTAAAGATGGCCGTGATATTATTCATTTTCCGTATTTAATTTTTCCCTCCCCGATCACGTGTCAGATGGCAGCCCCGGTCTCGCCAAAACCCGTCAGAGTAAGACCGGACCGAGCTTTCGAGAAGTGTTTCAAAAAGCATCTGCACGAGGTTCAAACCTTCTCTCTTTCTTCTTTTTTCGCCTTAGAAAATTTGTTTAGTTATTTTTGCTAATTATGATCTTCGTAGCGGTTTAAGATACTTTCTCGAGGTTGTTCGAGACATAAAACCCTACGAAAAGCCGTTAAATAAATTCATTATGTGTTTGCAGAAGTGGCTTGCTTGTACACCAGAGCAGAGAGAGAAAGTACACCGAATAATTATCGTTGGAAAAAGAGGTCAATATCGATTCGACATTGCGGAATACGATTCCAAAGTCCGCAAAAATACACTTAAGGTGGTTGACGAAACCGTTTTCGTATTTGTTCTAGTCGTTTTATTTACGTTAATTTGATCTCTTAGTCGTCTGAGTTTTCAGCGCAAGCATGACATTAAGGACAAAAACGAACTTCTCGGTTCAGTACGAAATTCTCCGGGGGACATTACCGTTGAAGATACCGCGATGGATGACTCGGAGGTATTGTTTTGAAACCCGAATTCATATCTAGTTGATGCAATATTAGTGAACTTGCTAGCGATGAGCATGCATTTTGAGGTACCATCGGACCATTTTATCCTTGAAACTCGCGAGTACTTTTCATTTCCAGGCTGGGCAGATCCGGGTGGATTCTCGAGAGGAAGACTGCGAACCCGAACAACCCGAGAGTTGCCATTAAAGTCGAAGATGAGCTCGAGCTTCGGTTTCATGAGACGCTTCATATTTAGACAAGAGGAGGAAGCTCGCCACTGCATTTAGGATTAATGAGAGTATTTAACCATGTTATTTAATTATTTAATCATGTTTAGAGTTTGGATGTAAATTAAGTTGGGCACGATCCGGTCCGATTCATTAGTTTTGCGGTACGTTTTCATTTCGTAAAAAATTTAGGTCCTTTTGCCGCTCAAAGCTGTGACTTCTTCTTCCGCGAGGCTGTTTTGGTTGTCTTCCGGCAACACGGCTTCTCCGGTTACAAGATTTGTTTTTTATATTATTTTTATCGTACCTACATGGCCTATGCTATGATAATTAGTAACATCATTTCTTTTTTATATTATTTTTATCCCTTCGACCTAATATTTAGTTTGGATTTTGAAGAATAATTGGTCATATCATGAGATTATTGTGAATGCAAAGAAAAATTAAGCTAATATAAATGATAAAAAAAAATTGATTAAAAAACAAAAACGCGAAGATAATTTATATTTTATTTTTATTTCTAGACTCTTATAATTAATATTTTCGTTTGAAATTTTTTATTAGTAATAAAAAAAAAAATGCTAAGACAAGAGATATATAAATATAAATAAATAAATATATATATAGAACTAAGTTGATCCCTCAGCTCCGAAATCTTCTTCTTCTTCTTCTTGTTCTTCCTGGATCGCTGGGTAATTTGTGGGAGCTCCAAAGTTGTGATCTGCGATTCGATTCGATTCGATTGTGAATCTGGAAATCTAATCTCTCTTTTCTTGATCAGATACCAATACAACCTCCAAACCCTAATCCCATCAACAACCTGCCTTCCGATTCTCCACCTCTCGCCGAAGATTCCTCTCGGTCCTTCCACACCTCTCGCCGGTGAGTTTCGATTCTCCGTCGCAATCGCTTCTCTCTCAGTGGTCCCATTTTTGGCATGTTAGGGCTAATTTTTTTGGCAATTCGATTACGCGATCGAAGAGTAGATTTAGAGAACTCCGTTGAAGCCCTTTGTTTTGATCAGTCACCAATATCCAACCCCAAAGATTGTACTTTTGACCTATTAACCAAGTTGCGGTTAAGAAAATGATTTTGAATGCTTGCTCGGGTCTCGTCAAATTCACGTGGGATCTCTGTTGTCGACTTAGGGTTTCAGATGGCACTGCAAGAGTCACTCAACAAGTTCAAAAAGCAGCAAGCGAATTGCCAGCAGGTTCTCAGCAGCATCGCAGCGTCCTCGAAGCCGAGAGTGAGTCACAAGGCCGCACCCTCGCGTGCACCCTCGGCCGCTCCCCCAGCTCCCGCAAATCTCAAGCCGCCAGCTCCGGCTGTCAAGTTCTCCAACGACACTGAGAGGCTTCAACATATCAACCACATCCGTAAATCAGCCGACGGCTCTCAAATCAGACGTGTCATTAACGTTCTATTTGAGGTTCGACCCTGATTTTCCCCCCTTAGTATTGTGCGAGTTGCCTGTTTAGTGATTCATTATTGATGTCATGTGGGTATGCGTTTGCAGTCAAGGCTAGCTTATACACCGGAGCAGATAAACGAAGCGTGCTATGTAGATATCAAAGCGAATAAAACTGTATTCGACAGTTTAAGGAAAAACCCGAAAGTCCATTATGATGGAAAGCGCTTTTCATACAAGGTATTGTCTGCGTTCTGTATTCCCTCTTCACTGTTCTTGAGGAGATTATCATCTTACTTGTATAAGTTTGATCTGATAATTCTCTGAATTTCAGTCCAAGCATGATATAAAGGACAAAAACGAACTTCTCTATTTAGTACGTAAATTTCCAGAGGGCATTGCTGTTGTCGATCTCAAGGACTCGTACCCAACCGTAATGGATGACTTACAGGTATTTCGAATCTTCGTTTCGAAACCCTTTACTGCCCTCACCCATTAAAGAGGAATTTGAGGCTATGTGTGACGATTTTACCCTTTAACCTCATAAAACATTTCATTTCCAGGCTCTAAAAGCCGCAGGGCAGATCTGGCTTCTCTCAAACCTGGATTCTCAGGAAGACACCGCGTACCCGAACGACCCGAGAGTTCCGATCAAGGTCGACGATGACCTCAAGCAACTGTTTCGCGGCATCGAACTACCTCGCGACATGCTCGATATCGAGAAGGATCTGCAGAAAAACGGGATGAAACCCGCCACTAATACAGCCCAGAGACGGGCCATGGCCCAAGTGCAAGGCCTCACGACAAAGCCCAAATCGAAGAAGAAGAAGCACGAGATCAGCAAAAGGACGAAGCTCACCAACGCCCATCTTCCCGAGCTTTTTCAGAACCTAAAATGATTCGTCCTGCTAGTTTGATCACACATTGTTGTTTTGGAGTTGCCCAAAGACCCGAACCCGGAGTAGTAGTCTTGAGTGGTTATAATTTTTAAAAAACTATCAAGTTACAATTTATTTGTGCTTCTATTCAATCATGGATGACTTGCCTCTGTAAATTAACAGAAACAAATATGGTATATCAACAGTTTTTTTTTTTTTTCTTCTTCCCTACAGTATGGAAAACGTTGAGTTTGTAAAATTCATTGTCGTTTTTATTAAGTCTGGATCATTTTACAGTGTCGTATTTCCTACAATTTAGATATAATTTTAGAAATTAACGGTGAGATGTGACAACTTTGTGGTGACGTGGCATGCAAGTATGTTTGCCAATAAGCATGGATCGCTTACTTCTAAACAGAAACGAAGCAAACGACGTCGTTTCTCTCTCTTCACTGAAATCGACATTGTTCTCTCTCTCTTCTCTCGTCGAGGTTCGTATCTGCAATTGGCTTTGTCGTCGGTAAGATTCCGTCTTCTTCAGAATCTCGCCACCATGTTTTCACTGTTCCAAGCTTCATATCTGATTTCAGGAGCTGATTTTGATTCTCGATGTTCGTCGGAAGCTGCATTCACCCCAAATGCATCCCCCCCCCCCAATAGTACGATTTTCCCCGTCAATCGATCCATTCTTCCATAAAAGAGCAGTCTTGATGATCGTCTCCACCTAATCTGCAGGCATAAATTCACGTGTATCGAGTTTGAAGCTCCATGGAAGGGGCAGGATCACCTGCGGAGCCTCGTTTGCTGACGTGGCAGCGGAGAGGCCTTTGGTGAAGATGTGCGGTATAACGTCGGCGAGGGACGCTGCAATGGCCGCGGAAGCCGGGGCCGACCTTATTGGGATGATCGTTTGGCCCAACTCCAAACGCTCAGTTTCGATGACCGTTGCGAAGGAGATCTCGAGGGCCGCTAGGGAAAACGGAGCGATGCCCGTGGGCGTGTTCGTTGACGATGATGTTGATACGATTCTTAGAGTATCCGAGGCTGCGGAACTTGAACTTGTTCAGGTATATACCCAGAATTACATGGGACTTTTTCGGGTTTGTCATTACTTTGATGATGATGGGACCTTAGCTTTGTTCTTATATAATGTCTTTTAGCTTCACGGGGATGATTCTAGGGCGTGCTTTCCGGCTCTAGCACAAGAACGCCGGATTATCTACGTTCTTCACGCTAACGATGACGGCAATCTTCTAAACGGAATTTCTAGCAAGGATTGTTCTTTGGTCGATTGGATTCTCATGGACAGTGCGAAAGGTGGCAGGTAAATAAACGTACCTTACGATTAATGCGTTGCTCGTTCTTGTGCTTTGCCCCGTATTTTAGTTTTTGACCGCGACGCCTCCTATTTTTCTTAAACAATAGGGGCTTAATTGTAAGAATCTATAGTTATAGGGGAAAGGTGCTCCAATTATTTTGCTGTATGACCATTTTGTAGTTGTTGCTTTTCTTCTACTGGCATTGGTAAGGGTTTCAACTGGAGACAGTTCAAACTACCGAAGATTGAAAGCATACACGGCTGGCTTTTGGCCGGAGGGATGAAGCCGGATAATGTTGCGGAGGCCATTTCGATCCTCAAACCACACGGTGTCGATGTCAGCAGCGGAATTTGTTCGTCGGACGGGATTAAAAAGGATCAATCCTGAATATCTTCGTTCATGTCGGCGGTACAATCTGTGCAGAATTAAGGAAGAAAATTTAAATTTTGAATATATTTGCGAGATTGTTGTGAGTGTTGTAGCAAAGTTCATAGAATCATTTGGTCTTAAGCACTGATGAGTTGAATAAACTTTTGACCATTATTATGAAAATTAATAGAATTTTTTGGATTAATCGATGGAGTGACTCTTTTTATTCTTATGTGGCGAAGCCAAAAAATTTCACTGAGAAAATGAAAGCCAATGCCTGAACCGATACCATCGAAGCTTTCTATTTTTTCGTCTCTAGACTTTTAGATTTGCTAACGTTTAGAGATTTTACATAGTTGAAGTTGAAGGAAACCCATGATGAGTAGTTAGAGAACTAAGTTTACTTACTTAAGAGTTATAGTCCCCAAAAGATATATTCTTTAAAGAGTTTTAGTCAAAAGAAGGCGCCCAAATGTAAGAAAAGTTGTTAAAAGGGAAAAAGGTTAAAAAGAAAAATTAGGAGACAAAGCTCCAATCATTGATACACAAGTTTCAATTCAACACTTCAACTCTTAGCCAATGTCTCTTAGCAGATAAAGTAAAGTAATTGCTCCTAATATCCTCAAATTTTTGCTTGTTGTTGAATTTGTCCAAACATTTTAGTTTCTTCTAAATACTTCCAATGCACTAAACAATGACGGAAAATTTCAACCCACGCGCAACACTTGAACATCTGATGTTATATTTATGGATTTTTTTTTTTAAATATCATGAAATGTTCATCTTACAACATATAGAAAAACGGTCTCATTTATTGCTAATTCACATCAATAGCATGATCTAACATATCGATCTCTTCCGGTAATTAATAAACAGAAACGTCTTCGAGGAAATGTACTTTGCATACAAGCTAATTATTTTCTTCGTGTCTTGACGCGCATGCAAGGTGCAAAATAATACCTTTTAAAAGCATAAGAGTCAATTTTACAAAAAAGACTCAAAATTTACTGGGAAAAACTGTACTAAGATACAAAGTTCAGGGGCATTAATATCAATTACTTTTAAAAGGAAATCCACCAGCTTTTCTGTGCGTCGTCTTGTTGTTTTTTTCCACAGCTTTTACCATTTTATTATAATTTTTTGGCGGTTTTGTTTGTCAATTATATGAGAAAGATGCGAAACTGAATCCATTAAAGTCAAGCAAGCTCTCAAGTCCAACTTAGCCCAACGGCTTTTTGTCTCTGTTCAGCCATTGGCCAAAAAGCTTGCGTCTTTAACCACGCAAAAGTCATGAGCAAAGCAAAGCTGATCTGGGTTTGTCTCAATCTCCTCAAAGCTGTCAAGAAACGTGACAGAAAAGCCGTGCACTTCATTATGCCTTTGAAGATGAACTTTGGTGTTGAGACTTGATGAGTATGAAGAAGGAGAGCTTGAGGGTTGACCAAAGTCAACGGAGTGGTGAAGGGAAAGTGGTGTGTGTAGCTGTGAGAGCATCGAAGGAGATTCCAAAGAATGGTCTTCTTTGGGCGTTGACTCATGTGGTGAAGCCTGGAGATTGCATTAAGCTCTTGCTTCTCATTCCTTCTCACAATCTCAGTTAGTCAAATCCTCTCTTTTAAATGACAATAAAAAAAATGTATGTTCTTGTCAGTCCTGCAAAAAATTTATAATGATTTGGTCGTTATTCTATAAAGTTTTGATCTTTGGCCATATGAATGTTTGTTAAGAATGCCATGATAAATATTAAAGTTAAGCTTGTTATTACCATAGTTTTGGTAAGTGATCTTGTTCAGCGAGAAAAAAAAATAAAATTGTATATTCACGTTTCTCCTGCAAATTTCTTATACAAAATTTGGTTTTGGGTTTTATTTTTTTATATAATTTTCTCTTCTCTTATTCACTGATTTTGATGTATATTTTGAAAATTCCAGGTCAGAGAAAATGGGATTTCTCAAGATTAGTAAGTGATTGCGGCATTAGGCCCAGATCTTTCTCAGGAAACAGTTTAGAGCAGAAGAGTGATATGATAGATTCATGTTCTAAGATGGTTTTCCAGCTCCGTGACGTTTATAATCCGGAGAAGGCGAGTTCGTCAACTAGTTTCAACGCTTCATTCTAACGGTTTTTTTCTTTATCAAATATTGAGTGACATATCATCATTCGAAAACTACTTTTCAGGTGAAGATCAGGATAAAAATCGTACCCGGTTCACCGTCCGGATCGGTAGCTTCCGAAGCGAAAAGAATTCAAGCAACATGGGTTATACTTGATAAGTAAGGATACCAACAATGGACTTATAAGATATTGTTTTATGTAACGATTTCATAATTTGTAAAATTTTGCTCGTGAATTTTGACGCAGGCGATTGAAATGCGAAAAGAAGATTTGCGTGGAAGAGCTTCAGTGCAACATTGTGGTGATGAGAGATTCTGAACCGGAAATTCTTCGGTTGAATTTTCGAAGCTCTCCGAATATGGAGCTCGAAAGGAGTTTCTCTTCATCGTCCCAAGAGCCGGAATTCACGAAAGGATTGGCGGTTACTCCAGCGAGTAGTCCAGAAGGATTGTCGCCTTTGACTCGAACGGATGTCGGAACAACGTCGATCTCGAGCTCATCGGATCCTGAGGCTTCTCCGTTCTTCTCCTCTAGTTCCCGTCGAAGCCATAAAACCCGAAGCGGAAACCTGCTTTCTCAAAACACGTCCCTGATCCGAACATACGGAGAAATCCTCGAAGATCTTTCCAGGATCAACGGAGAACCTTACCGGCTCGATCTGAACTTAAGCCGGAGCGTGAGAGAAGCGATTTCCCTGAGCAGTGAATCGCTTCTCGGCCCTCCTCCACTGTGCTCCACATGACACAAGGCGCCAGCGTTCGGAACGCCTCCGAGGTGGTTCACTTTCGAAGAGCTCGAACTCGCCACCGGAGGATTTTCACAAGCAAATTTCTTGGCAGAAGGCGGGTTCGGATCCGTGCACAGAGGTGAGTTGCCCGACGGACAGGTGGTTGCGGTGAAGCAGCACAAGCCGGCGAGCTCTCAGGGAGACACGGAATTTTGCTCAGAAGTCGAAGTCTTGAGCTGCGCACAGCACCGCAATGTCGTGATGCTCATCGGGATTTGCGTGGAGGGTGGAAGGAGGCTGCTCGTTTACGAGTATGTCTGCAATGGATCTCTGGATTCGCATCTCTATGGTAACTTCGGATTCTGTTTCGTCTCGCGATTTTCTACTACAACATATGAATATATTCTTGTTACTAATCTCGAGCATGATCAGGACGAGATCAAGATCCATTGGAATGGCGTGCTCGGAAGAAGATAGCAATTGGAGCAGCTCGGGGATTGAGATATTTACACGAAGAGTGCAGAGTCGGGTGTATTGTTCATCGTGATATGAGGCCGAACAACATCCTTCTCACCCACGATTTCGAGCCGTTAGTAAGCACGCTTTCCTTTCTTTCTAAATAAAGCCGAACATCTTTGCTGAAAATAGTTTCTTCCTGCAGTAAAACTGAACGGTACATTAATGGAAAAACCGTTAAAAAAGTATGCATAGGAGGGGGTCAAAACCCGGTTTTTATAGCTGCAAATTAGTCTTGAACTTATCTGACAATTTAGTGTTCGATTAGGAAGTATTACTTATGAAAACCGAACAAAATACTCGATTGTTCAACCAATAATATCAAACCCGAACAAGAAACTCAATCGTTCATCCAATGGTAATACTGATAATAATATAAATATTTGTGGGTCTCAGGTCGGAGATTTTGGATTGGCGAGGTGGCAGCCGGACGGAGCCAAAGAAGTGGAAACCCGAGTAATCGGAACTTTCGGGTATGTCATCAATCCGAAACCGAAAAAATTTCCTCATATGATTCTGTACTTTTTTTTGCTGAAATTGATGAACAAAACTTTCTGCGCAGATACTTAGCTCCAGAATACGCTCAAAGCGGCCAAATCACGGAAAAAGCCGACGTGTATTCCTTTGGGGTCGTTCTCGTCGAGCTCGTCACCGGCAGGAAAGCCATGGACATCAACCGCCCCAAAGGCCAACAATGCCTCACCGAATGGGTGCGAAATCCCGGACCCTTAAAGTCCATGAAGACAATCTCTAAGCAGAATTCATAAAATCTAAACTCGAACATTATCTTGATCAGGCACGGCCGTTGCTGGAAAACCACTCCATAGGAGAACTAGTCGATCCGCGTCTCAAGAACTGCGACTCGGATCGAGAGTTCTGCGATTTCCTGCGATGCGCGTCGTTGTGCATCAGACGAGACCCGCACTCGAGGCCTCGAATGTCTCAGGTACAAATATTTTTTTTTCTCTCTTTCCGAATGCATATATTTGAAATGCTAAAGTTGCGGGAATGAATGAGCATGATTCGTTTGCTCTTCAGGTTCTTCGGATTTTGGAAGGCGATATCGCAGTGAAGCCGACGATCAACTGCGAGTGATCACAAAGAAACGGAATATCAACTCCGACTTTGCTTCCGTTCAAGATCAGGCAATTGTGTTTGATTGGATATCAAATTTTGTGGTGCATCTTAAAACATGTTAAATGTATTATTAGAGATTGATTATCATTTCACATTTATTTGTGTAAATAAATTTTGCTCTTACAAAAGTGGAATTAGAGCTAATTAATCATATTTTTTCTTTTGAAGGGGTGAAACTAGGACACGGAATCGGGAATTTAGCCTTTTTTTTTCCCTGTCCCGAAAAGACTCTTTTCTGCTTCATATTTCATTGAAGATATTTTATAATTATGCGATTTAACCCTAATATAAAACTATGAAACTAAAACTATAGTAAACTAAAAAGAATACTTAAAAATCAACCGGTTCTAAAAAAAAAAAACCGACAACGGGCCGAAGTGAAGGTTTTATCACGGTTTTCCCTCGGATCTTTGTGTTACCAAGGTTTTCCTCCGACATAAGTGAGGGTTTTATTAATAAAGTTGAGACGGGATCACGAGACCAGTGAGCCCGTGCTTAAAAAAAAAAAAACCGAGTCAAGAGTACCAAAAATAGGGAGTAAAGTGCTCCAAATCTTCAGTTCAGGGGTAAATACGCCCCGTGAAAGAATCCAGGGGCAAACTAATGGCTTGTAAAAAAGCAAAGCAAAGCTCTTTGTCTCAGAGCTCGATTCCTCAAACATGTCTGTATATCTATACATGTATGTATAGGTGAGTCAGATGCTTCTGTAATAGCAGACAGTATGTACTGCGTTTCGAAATTTCGCGGCAAGTCTCTTCACTCCATGTCCGTCCCGTCGCTCCGGCGACTCTACGCCTCCATTTCCGGTAACAGCCTCTGTCTTTTCCGATTATTTCATGTTGTGAGGAGGTTGTATGGGATGATTAGATTCAGTTGCAGAAGGAGTTTGTGGAAGCTTCGTTCATCCTTCTGCGATTCTTCACCCCAATGCTCTCCTTGGTCAGGTATTTTCTTCAACAAGATGATTCTTTTATTTTATTTTCCAGAATTGCAACTTAGTCTTACACTCTATCAATTTGATGCTAAAATTAAGATTAGAGCAAGCTTCTCAAAACCGAAAAAATATCGACGCTCCCGGTTGTTGTTTAGCAAAACCCGCATTACTCAAAAACCGATAAAACCCGTCAAATTTTACAATTATTTATAATTAAATTAAATTATCTAGAAATAGTTAAGTTCACTAAATACTATTATTTTACGAAAATCTCATCGGTTTTCTGACAATCGGTAACGGTTTTTAAAGTCTTTTACAAAAAACCCATCGCTATACCTGTACCGTCCTCGGTATGCCTGTAAATTGGACTTGCGGTAAGCGGTGTCTAAAATATAGATAAGGCGCTATGTTAATTGTTTAATCTCTGCTAATTGATGCAATTAGGTTCTTAAGCTATTTTGAGAAGTACCAAACTATGTCGCTTTATGATTCAGGGTGTTTCGATCGGTCCCTTTTGCACTGTTGGGGCTTTTGTGAAGCTCGGGAACGGTTGTCGATTGAATGCGGGAAGTCACATATATGGAAACACGGAATTGGGGGAGCATTGCGTTCTTATGACGTGTGTTTCGACATTGCTAATCTCCTTTTGATTAGGTAATTGTGTATGTTGTTTAACGTGCATATCATGTAATCAGTGGTGCTGTGGTTGGCGACGATCTTCCCGGGCATACCGTGATCGGGTGCAATAACACCGTTGGTCATTATGCTGTTGTTGGTGTTAAATGCCAAGACTTGAAGTACAAGGTCAGTTTCAAACCGATTTTGTTTGTCTTATTCTATCCTATTTTTGCTAGGTTTTTACTCGAAACTGATTTTAACACTGAAAACCGGTAACGGATTTTATTGAGTTTTTTATTATTATTATTATTATTATTATACTATATATTTTAACACTAGGTCGGTATTAATTTGCAATTCATTAGTCATTAAAAACTTATTTCTATTTTCATAAGAAATATTATGTTCTAATAAGCTTTGAGTAAAACATATTTTTTTTCCTCTCGTTAAAGTCGATTTTTCGGAGAAGTTTTTTTTATTATTATTTGTTAAAGCGTCCTATAAACCGATTTTACAGCAAAACCTGTATTCTAATATGCCGGTTTCAGTTTTCATTCCTCAAAAACCGATTTCGGCTTCCATTTCCCGTGGTTGTGCTATAAACTGATCGTAGTATCCTCCAGTAGTTTCTTTCAACTCATTCGCGCTATTACTGGTTTTAAACTTTGTAATTTTCTACCTGGCATTTTTTTCTTCTCGTTTAGCAGGGTGAAGATTGTTTTCTAGTTGTTGGGGACAACAATGAGATCAGAGAACATACCTCGATCCACCGATCTTCAATGTCTAGCGATAAAACCGTACATTACGAGGCTGAACTTAAAATGTGATGAGATATTTTGTTTCAGGTTCTCTCATCTAATATTATGTCTTTTTTTTTTAAAATATAATCAGGTTATCGGAAACAACAATCTCATCATGGGGTCTTGTCACATCGCCCATGACTGTAAAGTAGGAAACAACAACATTTTTGCGAACGGAACGCTCCTTGGAGGACACGTCATCGTCGGAGTAAGTCCCTTGCTCGTCTTCTGTTTTTTTCATCAATAGAATGATAGGTTTACGATAGAACGGGAAGCAAAAGCACACACTCGTTATAACTCACAAACGTTAAAAAGTCTTTCCTTAGAGAGCAAGGCGAACGCTCTCCACAAGATGTCTTCAATGTCAAACAAAACATAACTCGACTAATGGGAATACTTGTATAGGATTCCAAAATCTAGCATAAACCCAAATACCCAAATTACCCTTACAACAGTAAGAAAAATTAGGACATTACAAAGGGTTAAATCCCGAAAGTACCCTCGCTTCTTCTTTAGTATGTGAGTAAGGATATAGCAGTTTATCTGCAATGAATAATCTTATTTTCGCTAATTTCAGTGATCCGGTTGAAAATCTGTATTTACGAATTATATACCTGAGTCATTCATATCTAAATCAGCGATTATTCGGAGTAATTATCCTCTAACCTCTTTATGTTGCTTCGAACAATGCAAAGATCAATTAATTAAAATACCGCCAAATATTCTACTTTTCTACTGATTCAACGTAGGACTATGCTCACACTGCAGGAGCGACTGTCGTCCATCAGTTCTGTCACATCGGCTCGTTTTCTTTCATTGGTGGCGGTTCCGTGGTATGCCCATTGAAAAAAACGAATTCAATATTTCTATGTTCAATTTTTGGTTCTCCAGAAATTTGTTATTCATAAAAGAGAAAAGTTCCGGTTTTGAATTAAAAAAACAAATAGAAATCCAGTTCCTGTTTTAAATAAAATAAAAAAATAGAAATCCAGTTCCGGTTTTGAAAATGTCAAAAAAGGAACATATTTACCGGTTTTACCTCAAAATAAAATAAATCATCACTTAAGATTCATTTATATTTTGTGTGCAGGTATCACAAGATGTACCTAAGTACATGATGGTGTCAGGAGAAAGAACTGAGCTTCGTGGTTTGAATCTCGAAGGTCTTCGACGCCACGGTTTCACTACTATTGAGGTTTGTTATTACCGAAACCTGGATTTTATCGTAAATTTAAGTCTTAATGTTTATTCTCTGTTTGGTGCACAAAGTAGATCACGAGCCTAAGAACGGCCTACCGAAAGATATTCATGCCTGTTCATGACGACGTTCGAGGCTTTGAAGAACGGCTTGCAGAAGTGGTATGATGCTCCCAAACGCAGAAAATTTATCTCTCGGCTTAATTTAAAAGTGTTTATATATTGATGAAATGCAATTTTTTCTTTAGGAGCAGAGCGAAGAACTGGCGAATATTTCCGCAGTACGTCACATGCTTCAATCTATTCGCGATTCGTTCGAAGGAAAAAGGCGAGGAATTTGCAAATATAAGCATCGAACTAGCTAGCTCGTTAATTTTGTTCGTGTGAGTTTCCGTTTATCGTATATGATGTCTTCTTGAACGGATCAAAATGTCTCAACTTGCCCCTTCAACTTTTCCTTTAATCAATTTTATCTCTTGAACTTATCTTATTGTCTCAATTTCTCCCCCTATCCGCTTAACGTCTAAAGGTTTCGGTTAATTTCTGAACCCACTACCTTTACAGGTGCGAGGACGAAGGTTTATTCTTCGGAAACTTCCCATCAGCATAACACTCTTCGTGAAAATCACAAGTTATGGCACGAATTTCTGCGTTTCTGCTGTTCATGTGACCGAGCAAGACGATTTCATCGAGTTAATGAAAAAACTTGGTCGGTTGACTTGTATATTCAAAGGTTGAATTGATTCAAATTAAATCCCTTAAACACTTCAATCTTTGTTGAATAATTTATGGGAAATTGTCAAGTGAACAAGTTTATTTGATGCTGATTGGTAACTGTTTATTATATGATTTCAACAAAATTCTCAAATCACGAGTTGATTTTTTTCTTCTTCATTGAAAATGTTTGTTCACACGGGTAAGGACTAATGACTTTATTTTTAGAAGAATTTAATATAAGACTTGTTTACAATACATTAGTGCCTTCTTGTACCTTTGCCGCTTGAATTTTAATTTGTAATAGCACATTGCTTCTTATAGTTTAAAGGATAGAAAATGTAAACAAGAGAGGAGTTATTTTAAGGCATTTTTATAATTTATACAACAACAACAAAAATATATCCTTAAAAAATTAAATTTATCAAATTTTCATCTTAATCCTTATTCGAGAAATATTTCATTATTACTCTATTATAGGGCTGCAACCGGTCGGTTAACCTGTTTATTTTTTACTATTTGGTATCCTTAATCTAATTCCGGTTAGTCATGTTTTAATAACCTTAACCTATTTTTGAAACCGGTTAACCGGAAACAAGTTAACCTAATTACCGGTTATCAAAATCTAATTAACCTGTTTAATAACCTTAACCTGTTTTTTTGTTAAAAAAATATAGCATATAAACAATGATCAAACATATCGGTCCAAATGAACAATAATAATGAAACTTGGATAAATAATATGAAGCATAACAATAATAAATAATGAACTAGATCAAGCAGAGAACGATAAAACAAGTGAAGAAGATTAGGCAAGAAAAAAAGAAGAGAAAGTCGAGGAGGGGGAAAGAAGAAAGGGTAGGAGGAGAAAGAAATCGAAGAGGTTTTGATGGAAAGAGAGAAAACCCTACTTAATTTAATTTTAAAATATTTAAATAAAAAAAATTAATATTAAAACCGGATACAAAAACCGGTTACTAAAATAACCTGTTTTGAAACATAAATAACCTGTAACCTTATCATGTTTGAAACCGGATACGGTTAACCTTAACCTGTTTTCAAAATAATTCGGTTACGGTTATTTTAAACCGGATAATTTTCGATTACGGTTTTAAAATTCGGTTACCGGTTATTTTGCTCACCCCTACTCTATTATTATCTTATAATCCAATAATATTGATCTCGTTCGTTAATTACTTTTACTACTAGTGAGTTATATATTGTGCACGAGATGATATTTTATGTGTTAATTTTTTTTTTCTCGAAAATATAGTCATTGATCTCATGAATTAATAGCGCTCCATTAGCATAATAAATGTTTAAGGTGCATTGCTTAGTCTTAAGTGTAAACAATAATTTATATTATTTTATTTTTCTAATAAATAATAATTAACTGAAAAAATTACTCCATCTTAGGCAAACGGATTATAAAACTAAAGTCTCACTAATTGCCTTGACTTGATTGGCTACATAAGATTGAAATAATTATAATATTAAACAAGTTGAATGATTGGAAGTTGAATCAAGTTTCCTCTTCCTTCCTATTTGTCAATTAAAAAAGTCATTACTAATGTGTTTAAGGATATAATTATTAATTAAGCTCTAGCTACTAGTATGTTCTTTCGCCTACTACTACTACTACTACAAATCATATATAATTTACCCTTCTAATGTATTAAAACATTATCTTTTTCTATCCAAAACAAAAAAACATTATCTTTATGTTTGTTAGCAAAGTGAAATGATCAAAGATGTCAAATTATTACTAATTAAATAAGATGCTCAGTGCATGTTTATTGGACATAATCCATAGTCTAGTACTAGATTGGATTTATGGTAGTGATGTAATGTTTTTTTAATCCAAGTGGTATATTATTATTATTATTATTATTATTATTATTATTGATATATGATCTGCAAATGGGATTAAAAAAAAAAAAACTAGGCCATTTGCTTAGTACATTAAAACATTGAGTTAGCGAAATTGGTCTCTCTTTTACGAGGGATGTAACGAATTCGGCTCCTCAGTTTTATAAATAATAAAGGGATAATTACGGCAAATATACACAACCTTTGGTCAAACTTCCCCCCGTGTACCCAACCTTTAAAATTGGCGGCAAAAATACCCAACCTGCGTTGACTGTGACTCTGGCATAAAAACGTTAATTTTTCCGTTAACATCCCTCATGTGGCCGTTAGCGGCAAAAATACCCAACCTTTTTTTTTGAAAAAAAAAAACATTTTTTAATTTTTTTAATTTATATTTTTTTTACTTGATTAGTGATAATTACTTGAATTCCAAATACATGGAATAACACAAAAGTTAGTCAAAACATCAATTGATTTCTTAATGTGCTTGTATAACCTACATTTGGTAATAAAAATCTTATTATTATGAGAAATTTTATACATAATGTTACAGGTATTTTAAGTAATTTAAACATGGTTTTGAAAAAAGGTATCTGGATTTCCGTATCGGGATACGGGTAGTGATTTTCGGATACCCAGAAAACCAAATCCGGATATGGGTAGTTCAATCAATGTCTCCGTATTGAAAAAAAAAATGGCTTAAGAATATATACCAGTAAAAAAAATTTATCAATAATCAATAAGCTTGATTAGTAATAGTTGGCTAAAAGACCTCCCTTGAGATCCATTAAAATCCGTACCCTTAAATACGCTGCTAAGAAATATGAATAGTTCCGAAGGAAGCTATGAAACACAATGAAAACTCACACCTTGCCTCTGCTTACGTCATCAGGTTGACGTAAGCCCTTCTGAGGGCACGTGAGGAGGGCAGGAGACGTGTGGTGGATCGTGTGGGGCCGCCTGAGGCGCTCCTGGCCCACTTTAAGGGTTTCGGGAGCGTTCCGTGACTATTTCTTGCAAACTTAATGACTTTTTGAGTATTTTGATATTTCTGGAAACATCTAGACACTTTATTTCGCGAAAACAGACTTCCGATGAATATCTCGGGCTAAAATTGACTTTATTTAATAAAAAGAAAAATTAATTATATAACTATCCTTTTATTAATTTATTAAAAATCAATTACTTAAATACGCGTAACATTGTGTTTAAAATTTCTCATAATAATAAGACTTTTATCAACAAATATAGCTTATACAAGCACATTAAGATATCAATTGATGTTTTGACTAACTTTTGTGTTATTCCATGTATTTGAAATTCAAGTAATTATCACTAATCAAGTAAAAAATATATAAATTAAAAAATTAAAAAATGTTTTTTTTTTTTTTTTAAAAAGGTTGGGTATTTTTGCCGCTAACGGCCACATGAGGGATGTTAACGGAAAAATTAACGTTTTTATGCCAGAGTCACAGTCAACGCAGGTTGGGTATTTTTGCCGCCAATTTTAAAGGTTGGGTACACGGGGGGAAGTTTGACCAAAGGTTGGGTATATTTGCCGTAATTATCCCAATAATAAAAATAGTCTATTCGTTCTAGAATTATAGAATTACAGAAACAACCTGTCTTTTATAAATTTTGTGTATGATTTTGGCCATTTAAACATCAGTTAATAAAAGATTTACCTGTTTCCTAATTTCGAAATAGATATGTAGTTTTAAAATATATTTAAAGTTTTTAAGTCATATTAATTTTTTTGTTAAATGATTCATATAAATACTAAAAGATCGGTCATTTTTCAAATGTAAAAATTAAATTCACACTAAAATTTTAAATGAGTGATAATCTATAATGTATTTTTGTTTGTTAACTATAATACAGTAATAAACAAAAATAGATAATCTATGATTTAAATTCAACTTGCCCTTTTCTTTAATGAAAACAACTTTAAACAAGTGCTACATTTCCTTGTTCCTAGCAACTAATTAAAAAATCCAAAATTAAAAAATGATTTAGTAAGTGAATGCCAAAATTAAAAAATCCCATTAAAAAAAAACTCCAAAACTTTAATATGATGGCCAATACTAGAATAGCTCTCATATATTATAGTCAAATTAATAAATGGCAGTGATGAGTGGTGAACTATTTTTAAGTGATAAAATAATAAAAGTGATCATTTCACATTTGATCATCATCGTAAGCTAATGGCTTTTGAGTCTCTTGGGATAAATATCTTACTATTATATATATTTGTCGCTTAATATACATCTTTTGCTTATTTAATGAGACCATGAAAACTTGTTTCTCAATAATAATAATAATAATAATAATAATAATAATAATAATAATAATAATAATAATAATAATAATAATAATAAAAATAAAGCTCGAATTAACAGCCATTTCCTTTTCCTTAAAAAAAATAAAATAGACTACATGTTTTCTTAATTTTGATATAAAAAGATTGTGGAAAAATTATAATCAAGATTGGTCCTCAATAATAATTTGATTAAGCTAATCCAAATTAGCAAACATGTATCTCATAATTTGGCTATTTATACATAGGAAAAAATAATAATTTTGATGAACTTTAATTAAGTCTTAAAATATTTAGCTATCAATTCTTTGGGACCCTAATTGATAAAATATAGCTTTTAACACATTGGCTTATCAAGAATATTTGGATTAAAAAAATCAGCGATTTTGATCTTAATTAAACCAGAAAATAATGGAACATGAAAAGATGATCATAGAGTATCCATCAACTTCCACAAATAATATTATTTTAATAAATTATACAAGACTATGTGAGGAAGTTGATATTTAGTTAATTAAATCCTAGTCAGACAAGATGAGTAAATCCTGTTTATGGGACATTATATCATCATTTTAAATTAGAGAAGATTCCATCTCATAATAATGCCAAATGAATCAAAAGTAAGTCTTGATTTAACACAACAAGGATTACAAAATTCATCAACTTGGCTTCTAGATTCATTGAAATCTTAAAATAAGATAGAATTATTACATAAATAAAATTATACATATATATATATATATTAATCAAGGCAACTAGTTGGCTGAGACATCTTTTTTTATACATGTTATAAATATATTTTTTTAAATGTACAAAGATCAAAATCTCACAAAACAAACTCGATGATTAATATTATTCAAACCCAAAAAAGCTTAAAACCATAATCTACAAACGAAACTTAAATTCTCTTTCATAATCATACAAATAGCATCGGTAACTTATCATAAATTAAAATTCGGATCTAAAATAATATTGCTATACGAGTCATGTCTCTATTTTAATTAAATATGTATTATTTATTATCCATAATTGGAAAGAGAATATATATATATACTTGAGCAGAGCTCCTTCAGTAATCGATTACATCATCACTTATCACACAGGTTTCTTTTTGTGACAAACAAACGTCTTTAATACATTTTATTCGATCAAATAAAATAAATTGATGTGACATCTCAAGTTGTATACAATATACAACTATACATACATATGAGTTAACTTATGACAGTCTTTTCTTTAATATCATGATATTAATATATTTGTCAATCTGTGGATATTATTTATATAGGATATTATGTTCTTCTATTTCTAATGGAAATTGTAGGGTTTATAATAATTAGAACCCAGAAAAATAAGGGAAATTATTAATATATCAGAATATCTAAGAATATATGTCATGACCACAGATCACGTATATGTTGGAAGTGATTAGTACTTTGCTAATTATATTAATTGTCAACGTGGGTTCTGAGAATTTGGTGCATTTGGTCGAGTACTTGAAATATATAATTATATACTATATATATATATATGAATTATTCATTCAAAATCACAAGCATGGACAATTTGACTCGTCAAAATGAATCTAACCCTCCAAAACATTAGATGGAAAATCAGTAATTCTGGTATTATATGACTTTGAATATCAATTTTTATGGAGAAATAAAAGAAAAATTTATTCCTTATGATTTTGTTTTTAATCCTGATTATTAAAGTTATGACTTATGCCTGCAATTTTTTACTCATAAATTTCTAGGCATGGCGGTAATTTTCCCTTTAATATATCAAGTTTAAATTAGTATTTATGATGTTTGTTATCAACTTATTAATTATTATTTTCTTATTACCCACCTACTATATATTATCATAGGTATAAGTATCTATGTAATGTTAAATACGTCAAATATTATATTTAGAAAATAGATAAACTCATAGCTCTGAAAAATATCTTTTCAATTTCATATAGGATGTATAAGTTGATAAGGTCTATTATATAAATTATAAAAGGCTTGTAGTCTGTGTGTATATAATATATATATATACCATTTATGCTTCCCATTTTGTATAAGATAAGTACTATATATATATACCTATATTTTTTTTTCAAAAAATTTAATATATAATATTATATTTACTGATCACCCATAAAAGACATCTATATAATATACATATATTCAGAAGAATGGATAGGTAGATAGTAGGGCTGTAACCGGAGCGGATATCCGGTTTTTTGGAACTATCCGAATCCGGATCCGAATTTCCGGATATCCGAAAATCGATATCCGGATCCGGATCCGAAAATCCGGATATCTATTTTCAAAACCCGGATCCGGTATCCGAATCCGGTTTTGAAATCTGGATAAAAAAAAAAAAGAAGAAGATAAAACGTGTGTTTTACCACTAAAAAACCCGTACAAGTCTAGTACATATCTTCCCGTTGTCCAAAAAACCGAACAAATCTAATACATATTGTCATATTCTAATACATATAAAATTAAAAACCCTACAAAATGAATTAAAAAAATAAAAATATTAAAATAAACCGGGTTTTAAACCGGATACGGATATCCGAATTTTGAAATAACAAAACCCTTATCCGAATCCGGTTTTAAATCCGGATCCGGATATTCGTATCCGGATTTCGGATTCGGATTTTAAAATCGGATGCGGATGCGGATTTAAAACCGGATTCCGGGTTTTGGTTACAGCCCTAGTAGATAGATTAGTCTATGTGTGTGTAGAATGAGTAGGATAATTGCAGCAAAATAATTCAATTTTTTTTTCAAATATTTCTAATTGCGCTAATTTAATAATAAGTAAAGCCGAAATTTGTATTTTCGAGTGATTTCATCTTACTTGCTTCGATTAATATTGAGTTTTTTTTAATACGTATAGTTTTATAAATTAACCTTATTTTTTTGTCTACATTTTGAGATTCTTCGTGTTAAAACTTCAATTTAAGACATACATGTGTAAAAAGCTAAAATGTATGAGAAAATATTAATCGATTGAAAATACAATTACACGAACTTAAGTATTTAAAGCGGCTGAAAAGCTCAAAAACATGCTGCCCTATTTTAAAAATTAATTAGTAGGAAAATATCTATTTATATTTTTAAAGAGAGAGAGTATATATATATACGAGTATTATTCTTTTTTCCTAGGTGATATATATATATATTAGTATATATTATTGTTAAATTAAGGAAGGCAAGTGGAGAAAAAATCCAAGTATAAGTTATATGTAGATATCCAATCATCTTCTCTTGGTGTGCATCCATTTTCTCCAACCCCACCATTCCATATATTAATTTATATACCACCCTGCTCTGCTGCTGCAAAACTCTCTCTCTCTCTCAAGCTGATCATCAATCGAGCAAGAGAATAATGGGAAGAAAGTGCTCGCATTGCGGGAACATAGGCCACAACTCAAGAACTTGCACCAATCTCCGCCCAAACTCCGCCGCCAATTTCGCCGGAGGATCGTCCCTCCGGCTTTTCGGCTTCCAACTCGACGCGCCAAACTCCCCCATTATTTCCATGAACATGAAGAAGAGCTTTAGCATGGACTGCCTCCACATCCCGTCTTCGTCTCCTTCGTCGTCAAACTCTTCGTCGTCGAACAACCCGGTGCTCGTCACCGTCGATCAGTACGAGTCTTCCCGCGATAAGTCCTCTTCGATCGGTTACATCTCCGACGGCCTCCTCGGCCGTGCCCAAGAGAGAAAGAAAGGTGTGAGCTAAGACCTTTTCCTTGCGTGCTAAATCATATTTAACATGATATCAGAAACTACCAACTTCATCAATCAATAAGCATTGCTAAAAAGAGAAAAGAGACATAACAATACTTAACATACTGAAGTACAATCTTGATTTGTGTATGAATTTTTAGGAGTTCCGTGGACCGAGGAAGAGCACAGGACGTTCCTCGTCGGGCTTCAGAAGCTCGGGAAAGGCGATTGGAGAGGCATATCAAGAAACTACGTCACGACAAGAACACCGACTCAAGTTGCGAGCCATGCTCAGAAGTATTTCCTCCGGCAAGCGACCCTCAACAAGAAAAAGAGAAGATCAAGCCTATTTGACATGGTATGTCACTAAATATTTATAAGGTCACGTGTTACTCTTCTCGTAAATGAAACCCATAATATTTAACAATCATATATTTACATATAAAAACTCAGAATTCATTTTGGATTAATGAATTTCATGTTCATAATGACAGATTGGTAACAACAAGCACAAAATGGCAGACATTATTAGTCCTCCGAATCCTATAGATCATGATGATCAATGTCGAATTCCCAATTACTTGGAACCAAAGATTCAAATTTTAGAATCTAATCAAGATCAAGTGCCAAATTGGGTTCATGGGTTGATCGATTCGCAGACGAAACCAAACCCTAAAGCCGAGCTTGATCTAGAGCTCAAGCTCGCTGGACCGAGGCCGGCCACGGAGAAGAGCAAACCACCGCGAGACGGTCACATCTTCATTGGCCCGATTTCGGTCACATGATCCTTTTGGTAGTCATGGGATAATCTTGATTTTTGCATTATAGTTAGTGTATATGTCTTTTTTGGTTAACATATGAGAGGAAGATAATCTTTTTTTATTTTATTTTCTTATGTTTATTTTGCTTTATTTTCCTTTAGTGGAATAAACAGAAAAGTGTGTTCATGACTATCAGAAAACAGCATTTTTTGTTCCCTCTCTGGAGAACCAATTCACTCATGAAATTCTCTAGATATATAAATATTAATAATCTTCAACAAATTAATTAACTTGCTTTTAGATCCTAAGAATCAAAATGTTTGACAATAAATTCATGTGAAACGTTGCATTTTTGTCATGGATCTTCATTCTATAAAGTCAGCACTTTTCAATGATCCGAAAATTCAAAGAAAATAAATGAGAAAAAATGTGCTCATGTTTTCACTATAAATATTAGGGGTTGGTTTGAAAAAGAAAGAAAGAAAAAAAAAAAAAGATTTTGAGTGTGCATTTGTGTTCTAATAGTGACAGCTATGGAAATAAATAGATTAAGTGATGAAAGTTCCACCCTTGTTCTCTTTTATTGTAGAAATTAAAAATCAACTGCAAATTAACGGCGAAACCTAAAAAATAATACAGGATTTTACGTGAAACTCAACTATAAATAAGAAGAAAACAAGGCATAGAGGAGAATAATTCACTGTGATCGAAAAATTACAGTGGAAGAAAGAGAATATACGGAATAAATGAGGGCTAGATTTAATTAATCGATCAGATAGAAAATTTATACTACTAGATTGAACCTTGGTCCGATTCTTTTGCTTCCGTTACAAACTCCAAATATAACTGATAATAACATTGTACAGTGAAGATAATAAAAAAATGGACCGAGCCTATTCCGATCATACTCTAATATTGTAGTATTTATATAATAATTAATAATAATCATAATATTAATATTCTTTACTTGGCTGCTGAGAAGATATTAGAAGGAGGAAGAAAAGTTGAAAACCCAGTTAAGTGGGA